>OU898285.1:50254112-50854112 GCA_918026665.1 Diabrotica balteata | reverse complement strand
TGATTACTGGACCAATCAGAGAAGGTCTTCAGAGAGTTTGTTATTTTATCTTGTAAAAAATTTATGTCTTTATCGCGATATAGCATTGTTGAGTCATCCGCATAAACTGATACAAATGCATCAGGCATTACATGTGGTAGTTCATTAATATACAAAATAAATAATATAGGGCCCAATATTGAGCCCTGTGGTACTCCATTCTTATTAATAATCGGATCAGACATTGAAATCTTGAAGTTATTTTTCACTTTAACTATTTGGTGCCGGTCTTTCAGATAGGAAACAAACCAACTATGGGCAACTCCCCTAACACCATATCTGTACAATCTATCGAGGAGCACATCGTGTTGCACACAATCAAATGCACGACTGAGATCACAAAAAATGGCAGTTGGATTTTCACTGTTCTCAATTGAGAGTAAGACTTCCTCATAAAAACTGTTAATGGCTGTGGAAGTAGAAAATTTATTTCGAAATCCATGTTGATGCTTTGTGATAATTTGGTTGATATCTAAAAATAATAAAAGTTGTTTTAGCATTGCATATTCAATAATCTTAGATATCACAGATGGAACAGACAATGGTCGAAAATTTGACATTAATTCAGGATCACCTTGTTTTAATACCGGTGAAATGATAGAAGTTTTCAGCATATTGGGAAAAACACCAGTATTGAAAGAAGCATTTATAATGTGAGTCAGTGGTGTCAAAATTTGAGACGCAATTTTCTTAATTACTATACCTGATATTTCATCAAAACCACACGATGCTTTGTTTTTAATTTTATATTTTATTATATCTAAGACATCTTCCTCTGTTACATAAGATAGGAACAAACTACTTTGAACAAAATCATTGGAATGCTGAAAATTTAAATTTGGTTTAATTATTTTACTAATTATATCCACTGGTGCATCTATAAAGTAATCATTAAATTTGTTTGATATTATATCTGAATCTGTAATCCTAGTATCATCTATTTTTAGACAGATATTTTTGTGATTTTTTTGTTTTCCATTAAGTTCATTTATAACAGCCCATGTGGTTTTGTTTTTGTTAGAGGATTTAGAGATTTTGTTAAAATAAAATTGACCCTTTGTGGCCTCAACAAGAACTTTGTGCTGATATTTTTTTGTCTATGTAGAGTTTTTAGCTCAGGGTAAGTCTTACTCAATATATACAAATCCTTCAGACTATCTGAAGAAGATTTTACTTCTTGGGTGACCCATGTATTTTTTTTGTTTTGGTAATGTTTGGTTTCTCTAATAGGACAACTAATATTGAAATAGAACTGTAATTTATCATGAAAGGCATTATATTTACTCTCAACATCAGTTGCATGATAAACATCTTGCCATGTTTCTTTACTCAAGAGATTGTTGAATGCATCTATAGCGCCTTCATGTGTTACTCTGAAAGTATTTCGAACTGTTGTCATAGTTAGATTAATAAAATTCAATCTTAAAAGGAATATATCGTGATCCGATTCAGTATTTACATTTACAGTACCTACACAATCATCACAATTTGTATATACCTGATCCAAAATATTTCCGCATGTGGAAGTCGACCTTGTAGGTGTAAAGTTCCTGGGTGACAAACCATAAGATGCTAGAAGACCAGAAAATCTGTGTGAATTATTTAGTGTCATGGAATTTACATTAAAATCGCCTGTTAAAAATATGAATTGATTTGGTTTAAAATTTGAATTTAAAATAAGGTTAAGTTTTTCATAAAATACATCAATTTTGTAGTGCTAGTGTGAATATCAAAACAACTGTAACTTTTTATTGCTTTATTGTTCCAGTAAGTATGTGATATTTATAGTATTTGTGTCGTTTTCAATACCTTTCATCCGTCGTGATAGTGGCCTTCCCTTTTTTCTTTCCCGCCGTTTCCTAGGACTGTAGGTTAGATAGTTGAAATGTGTAGTATAAGGCATTACAAACATACTGTCATCTAGGGATTCATCAATTTTTATTCATAACTTAAGAACTTGTCTATTTAGAGATTTGACGTCAACAGCCAATTTTTTGGAAAAAAAAGATACACAAAATGAGATATGCTAAATTAAAATCGGTGAACCCTTTACCGCATCATGTGCCATAAATGGCATAAACAAAAAAAAGTTTTAATGTTTCAACTCAATTTTTTCAGCCCATATCTGACACGTACCAATAGTGTACGCGAGATATGCTGCATAGTTCTGATGGGGAGATAAGCAGCTATGCGCAGTTTCAAGTTCATTGTTGTTGAAATTCTGAACCACGTGAAACAGTGCTCGAAGTTAGAGGTTATTTTTCATAGTAAAAACGTTTTTTACGGCGAGAAAAAACTGAAATTTATTGTATTGTGATATTAGATATCTGCTTAGGTAAGTACTAAACATTAAGAATGTTGAAACTCTCTCGAAAACCCCAAAAGGGTTTGTGCAATATATGGCACACTATGAAGTTATGGAATCATTGATTGGTTTTGTAGGTATGGATCCGAAACTCTTTTATGGTACAATGAATGCAGTTAGAATTCGAAATATGTAGTACTAATAGTGAAGAATCAGATCCCTCCGATGGAGACGACACAAATGAGATGATATTGTGTCAAGATAGTGACAATGAGGAGCGTGAAAATTTACCAAGCAATGTAAAGGAAACTTTCATTTCTGCATCATCCACAGGTTCCTTAGATTATGATACCCCTTTGGCTGAAAGACTACGATATAACAGGAAGAAATTTCATAATTGGGTGAAAGGAAATCTGAGAAGATCAGAAAATGATACAAAATTTACTGGTTCTGAAAATTTCCTTCTTCGATTTTACAATTAAAAACTTCGGTCCAATTTTTTAAGTTTCTCTTTCCTGATACTCTTATAGAGGATATCACAGAAAGATCAAATTTATACTCAGTGCAATAACGTCCAGATAAACCAGCTAATATAAAAAATATGAAATAGAACAATTTATAGGAATTACTATTTACATGTCGATAATTCAACTTCCATCAACAAGACACTATTGGAATGCCAATATTGGCCACCGAACAGTTAGCGATGTGATGAGCTGTAACAGATTCGAAAAAATAAAACGTTTCTTGCATTTCAATAACAATGATGACATGATTGAAAATGATCAGCCTGGACAGTTATTGACCCAATGACAGATTATTCAAAATTAGACCTGTTCTGGGCCAAATCAAAGAACAACTACTCATGGTTCCGAAAGAAGAATTTCTAGCTGTAGACGAACAGATTATACCAACAAAAGCGCGAAGCCAGCTAAAGCAATATAACCCAAAAAACCACATAAGTGGGGTTTCAAAAACTCTATGCTAAGTGCTATTTCGGGACTTAGCTGACTTTAACTTGTTTGCTGGTTCCCAGAGTAATATTCTACCTCTAGGAGCACCAAATCTTAGTATGAGCAGCAACGTGGTTGTCAAATTAACAGATTTAATACCAAAACATCAACATTACAAGTTGTTTTTTTACAATTGGTTCACCATCATACCTCTTATGATATATCTGACCAAAGGGGGCATTTTACCTTTGGGAACAGTAAGACTTAATCGTGTTCCTGGAGTTGCGATGCCAGCTGAGAAAGAAATGAAGAAGCGCTGTAGAGGTCATATGGTAGAGAAAATAGACAATCTGGATGTCAGTGTAGTGTCCTGGTTTGATAATAAAATCGTTACTACAATGCTCATTCATTTCATTGACATGACAGCCGTGAACTGTTGGTTATTAGCCAAAAGAGCGAAGAAATTTTATTTGCCCAATTTGGATACCAAACTAGCAATAGCCGATGCTCTATGCAAAGTCAGAAAACCAATTAAACAGAACAGAGTAGGAACCGTCCAGTAGTAGCATTCGGCAGATATACGAGAACAAACGAAAAAGGGACCCACTAAAGAAATACCCCAAGAAGACATCCGTGGGTTTTAATTAGGTGTCGCTAGTGCGTTCGTATTGAAGCCATGTTATTGTTGCTTCTTAAAAGGCAGAAAATATTGATTTTTCACGTTGAGAACCCCTATGAATAGCTCTTCTGACGAGACCTATTAGGTCGAAATACGTATCAAGAGATACATAGGATTTGTTTGCGTGAAATCAAATATTTGCTGCCTTTTCCCATTTTATTCGGATTTACTCTGTGGGAGTACTAGAAGCACAATTCGCTAAGGATTTCTGCTTAGTTGTAAAAGACATGTCGTGGAATGCAAATTTTAGATTCCCCATGTCTCTTTTAACATCTTTTATCAACGTCTGTTTGCCTTGCAATTCTTAGAAGGCTCAGATTATAAAGCAGAAATCTGAATTGTGTTTCGAAACTATTTTACGATTGTTTAATTAGATGTCGCTAGTGCGTCCGTATTGAAGCCATGTTATTGTTGCTTCTTAAAAGGCAGAAAATATTGATTTTTCACGTTGAGAACCCCTATGAATAGCTCTTCTGACGAGACCTATTAGGTCGAAATACGTATCAAGAGATACATAGGATTTGTTTGCGTGAAATCAAATATTTGCTGCCTTTTCTCATTTAATAAAAATCTCAATTCTGCCGAAATACAATGAATTAATAAATAAATACTTATTCTTCTCTGTGGTGGTTATTTATCTTCACTAAAAGGCTGCTGAAGAGAGCTGCCCAGTAAAATTTGCAGGCTGTTGTCTTCACGTTATAAATTGATAACTACTGCATGAGGTTCTTTGTATATGCTACTGTGTTCGTACATGTTGAATGAAACGAACTTGTTACTGTGATTTGCTGTTTTTATATGTTGAATAGAAGTTATGGAAAGTTCCAGGAAAATAATTCCTAAAAAGGAACAACAAAAATTAGTTTCCATCGATGGAAGAAAAACTCAAAAAAGGAATGTTAAATTTGAGCTAAATCAAATATCTCGTGGATCAAACATAACTGAGACAATGTTGTCATAAGGATTGTCAACAGAAGCATTTCATAAGGATTTTCTCAAAACGGCTGTAAAGTTGCCACAGGGCATAATGGTGTGGGGTTGTATGTCGACCAAAGGGTTGGGAACTTTGCATTTTATTGAAAGCATAGTAAACGCAGCCAAATATCAAGATATGTTTAAATATTCGCTTCTACCAAGTGCGGCAAAGTTATATCCATCCGGAGATTTTATCTTTCATCAGGAAGGAGTCTCATGCCATACGGCTGAATATACCAAAAAATGGATGGGAGAACATGACATTAAAGTTTTATCACATCCTTCTAGCAGCCCGGATCTTAATCCAATAGAAAATTTTGGCATAGAAACAAACAACGCCTAAGAAATAACTCCCAGCGTACTTTGTCACAACTACGTGCTAAATTTCAAGAAATATGGGATAGTTTCATTCCTGAATTCTGTGAAGGCCTAGTTTATACAATGCCTACTAGAGTTCAGGCTGTTATTTAAGCTAAGGGCGACGCTACGCCTGATTAATTTTTATTTTTATTTGTTAAAAGAGATCCTTAGGGATAACCAAATTAAACTCCAAGTAGATTCACCTGAAAACTATTCGGATATTATTAAAAGCTTAACAGCAAAAAAAACGCAGTTTCACACATATCAAATAAAACAGGACCGTGGATTTCGAGTGGTTATTCGCAATATTCACCCCTCAACAGAAACTAATGAGATTAAAAGGGCACTTGAAGAACTAGGACATTCAGTCAAAAATATCTCCAACATAAAACGAATAAAGGATAAAAAGCAACTACCACTTTTCCACGTAGAATTGGTTGCTAATGCAAACAATAAAGACATTTATAAAGTCAATAAACTACTTAACTCAATAGTTGAAGTTGAACCACCACATCCCAAAAGAGAAATTCCGCAATGCCACAGGTGTCAACATTTCGGACACACTCACAAATATTGCAACAGAATGCCACGACACGTAAAATGTACAGCCAATCACTTGTCATCCGAATGTCCAAATCCAACACGAATTAAAGATGTGAAGTGTACAAATTGCCAAGAAAATCATCCTGCATCCTACAGAGGCTGTTTGGTCTACAAAGAGCTCCAAAGAAAACAATTTCCAAAATTGAGGGAGAAAATACAATCTCATTGCCCGCCAAGTTCCTCAAGTACTCGTCGCCCATCTGTAACATATGCAAACGCTGTGGAGGGACCAAATCATACTACCGCATCCGTCTCAAAAACTACACAGGAAAAACTGAATACAACAGAAACAAGTAACAGTTTAGAATTGATGGTCCAAAAACTTATGGATAGAATGTATAAAATGTTCGACCTTCTCATAACGATGTTATCAAAACTTAATGTTCAACCCCAAAATTAAAATTAAATATTGGAACGCAAACGGCCTCAAACCATAGTGAGGAGATTAAGGCATTTATAAAGTTACACAATCTTGATATCATGATGGTCTCTGAAGCTCATATGACAAACAAAAGCCATTTTAGTATGCCAGATTTTTGCACCTATGTCACACCACACCCAATGGGTAAAGGTCATGGTCGAACTGCGTTAATCATTAGAAGTAATATAAAACATCACGAAATAAATAAAGTGTGTGAAATCAACATTCAGGCAACCTCTATATCTGTAGAACTCAGTAAAGGGCACATAACGATGTCAGTTGCGTATTGTCCCCCTGGTAAAATAATTAAAGAGGACCATTTCTCTAGTTATTTCGAAGTGCTTGGTCATCGCTTTATTGCAGTAGGTGATTTTAACGCAAAACATACAAGATGGGGTTCAAGACTGATAACAACTCGCGGAAGAGAACTTATTAAAAGTTTAAACGAAAATAACTTGACTCCAATTTCTACTGGGCAGCCAACCTACTGGCCTACAGATAGAAATAAAATACCCGATCTCATCGATTTTGGTATCATAAAAGGAATAAGTAACAACTTTTTAGACATTAAACCTTCTTTTGACCTTTCGTCGGACCATTCTCCCATATTTATTGATGTGATGGAACATGTATATAATACAAATAAATACCCCACGTTTTCAAATCATAAAACAAATTGGAGTCTGTTCAGATTTAATATTCAAAACACAATTAACTTAAATCTTCCTCTTAAAACAAGTGAAAATATTGAGGAAGCAGTTCATCACCTTACATCAATCATTCAACAGGCAGCTTGGAGAGCAACTCCAGATCTAAATCGGGGTAATAACTGTAAACCATATCCACATCATATAAAAATCTTAATCAACGAAAAGAGAAAACTAAGAAAACAGTGGCAAACTTCCAGATCTCCTGAGAACAAAACTGAACTGAATAGGGCTACTCGTTTGCTTAAAAGAGAATTACACAAATACAAAGATCAGGGCATAAATGAATTTCTTGAAAGTCTTACTGCGACGGATGACACAAACTACTCTATTTGGAAACTCTCTAGGAAACTTAAACATCAGATTAAGCATGACGGTCCCATTAGAAATAAAGACGGTGATTGGGCCAAGGCTAATGAAGATAAAGTACAAGCATTCGCTAATCATCTCAGCCAAGTTTTTCAACCACACTCCAGAACTATCTCAAAGGAAGAAGAAGAATTCATTCACAAGAACTTAGATGCACCCTACCAGATGTCACCTCCTATAGAAAATATCAAAATTAACGAAATAAAAGAGTTAGTTAAACATCTCAATACTAAAAAAGCTCCAGGGTATGATTTAATATCGGGAAAAATCTGCAAAAATTTACCCGAAGAAGGATTTCGGTTGCTTATGTACATATTTAACGCTATACTAAAGTTAGGCTATTTTCCGTTTCAATGGAAAATGGCACAAGTTATTCTAATACCGAAACCAAATAAAGATCCAACAGAACTATCATCCTATCGTCCAATCAGTTTGCTTCCCATTATCTCTAAGATATTTGAGAGGATACTCCTTCAGAAAATGAATTCTATAATCGACAGACAAAAGTTAATACCTGATTATCAGTTTGGATTCAGGCAACAACATGGAACAATTGAGCAGGTACATAGAGTTGCCAAAGTAGCAAGAGATGCGATTGAAAAGAAAGAATACTGCACTGCAGCCTTTTTGGATGTCTCACAAGCATTTGATAAAGTATGGCATGAGGGGCTGCTATCTAAAATAAAAACTCACTTTCCTCATCCTCTGTATGCTCTTCTGAGATCCTATCTTACCAATCGATATTTCCAGGTCAGATGCAATGAAGCAGTATCAAACATATCTCCAATTCTATCGGGAGTACCTCAGGGTAGTATATTGGGACCAACTTTATACTTGCTCTATACGGCAGATATTCCCACAAGAGTAAACAGCGCAATCGCTACCTATGCAGATGATACTGTGATAATGGTTTCTAGCTCGGTTCCTGTTACAGCCTGTCAAAATTTTAAAAATTCATTTAAATGAACTGGAGAAATGGTTAAAACTGTGGCGAATTAAAGTAAATGGCAGCAAATCAGCACATATAACATTTACTTTACGCAAAGAGAGTGTACCATCTGTGTGCATAAACAATACCATAATACCCAAAAAAAGTGATGTTAAATACTTGGGAATACATTTTGACAGCCGACTAAATTGGGGAAAGCACATCTGGACAAAGCGACTGCAACTAGGATTAATATACAGGAAAATGTATTGGTTCATGAATAAAAAATCCAAACTAAGTCTACATAATAAATTATTACTGTATAAATGTGTTCTAAAGCCAGTTTGGACCTACGGTATACAGATATGGGGTACAGCATCTAATTCTCACTTACTGAAACTTCAACGTTTCCAATCTAAAGTTTTGAGACATATTACCAATGCACCGTGGTACGTGCCCAATTATGTTATACACCGAGATCTTCAGATCCAAAATATTAAAGACACCGTTGTCTCACTCAGTGGCACTTACAAAAATAGACTACTAAACCATCCAAATACACTTGCCCAAGACCTACTTAAGCAACCAAGGAGAGGAAGACTAAAACGACGTGATCCCCTAGACCTCTCTATACCTTTATATACATAAACGTATATATCATTTTATAGCTACAACTGATACTACATATACCTACAACTTATAATTGTGTGTGTTGTTATAATTTTATCTATTGCTATTTTTTTTAATATGTTAGTAAAATGTCTTTGTAAATTGTTATTTATATTTCAAATATTTATATATATTAGATATTTATCTTAAGGATTTCTGTCACTGGACAGCTCTCCCCTATGTTAATTACTTGATACACATATTGATTATTGTTTTTTTTATTTGTAGAAACAGATTTCAATAAATAAAGGATTTATTATTAAATTACGGAAAAATTTGTTAAAAACCTCTTGTTTCAAGATTTTGTTGTCAACATTTTTTGCCTATCAAACCATTATTTAAATCAACATGAAATAAATAATTAAACTGTAAAAATAATTTCATATATTATAAAAAATGTTGTTAATTTCATATTTACAATTATTAAAAAAGACTTTTTTTCGGTAAATTGGCATTATATTCGCAAAATAATTACTTGTTCCAACATATAGTTGTTAGGGCTCGTTGAGTAATTTAATATCCTGTTATTTTTTAGAAATTAAAAATTTGTTCCCTGAGATTTATATACAACTACTTTCCTTATTTACAATTCATGGCATGTTGAGGAAAAGAAAAGCAAATGTTGCCGTTAAGCACTTAAATCAAGTACTGAAGGATCCAAACCCTCTCTATAAGTTAGCAGGATTTAGGATGTACTACTCTCTTTGCAAAACGTAAGAAAGTTAATTTTATTATTAAATTAAAGTTATTTTGTCTGACTTATTTTTTGTTTTAGGAGAATTATCAGAGATTATGAACCTATCTTTACCTTTGTCTTCAGAGAGATAATGAATTCGCACGTTTTAGTAATGAAGACTTGCCTATATGCTATAGAGCAACTGATCCATAATAATCATTTGAAATTAGATCACGAACAATTTTTTAAATGCATACATGTGGTTGGTTGTGAGAATGTATCACTTTATGCCAGAACATTCATGTCAACAAGATTCATACCAACTTGTCAGAATGATATTGCTGTACATTACGTCAGAAGTTTGGTGTACCTTCATCACTATACAGGGGTAAGCTTTTATATACATTTAATTATAAATCAGAATATGCTTTGTTGTTCCATGTATCAATTCCTTATTGAAACTTGACTGTATTGTCTTTCCTTAAATACTTTTTTAAATTCCTGCAAAACAGAATCTTTCCTGAATATATCTCAGTAATACATCTTTTCTTCTTTTTATTGTATATAAAAGTACATTATATCAAGTTCAAGCGCTGTTAAACCTTTTTGTGACTTCTATATTTGGGGAGGTAAAATGCAAACAAATTTAAGTCACAAATAAGTAACTTTTCAGAGAGGGCGAAAAACTGATAGTTTTTAGCCCTGTGATAGTGCTCTGAAAAAGGATTATGAGTTCTAATCAATGATATGCAATAGTATTGTTTCCACACATGAGATTAAAACACTGATTCTAGTTAGGGTAGCTAAAACATAGTTTAAAAAAATGATTTGGTTTTGGCAATAAGACCTTTGGCACGAACTCGGTGAAAATAAGTCGGTTTGCGTGTAAACTGTTGTGGACATAAGATGATTTACGTGTAAATAAAGTAAAAATAGCCATAAAGTAAACGAACAATGGTTTTTTGAATGAACTTATATTTTTATAAAATAATATTATAGGCCTTACTTAAGTGACAAACATTGTTATAATAGGTAGTTAATGCAACAAAAAAACAGTTTTTTTTTAATATGGAAGTCTTAGCGCTCATCTTTGAGACAGTCCTTCATTACTTCCTGCTCCATACCAGCAGCTGCTGTAGTGGTTTCATCAAAAATCAAACTTGTACCAACCAAGGCGTAGGTCCGAAAAACATTTTTTCAAAATTTGTGAACATCTTTGTCTTTTCTTTGGATCACACATGAGGAAGTGGGAGTTCTTCCAGTCTCACTTGTCTAAGATTAGTTGTCCCTTTCTTTCTCAAAGATATAAAAGACTCTTTTCCTTCATAGTTGTAGTTCTTTAAGCCTCTTACCAATACAATATTTTTGTATGACTTCCCTTTTTTCGGAGCTGTTCAATTCCTTCTTATGCCCGGTAGCATATTTCAATTCTCTTCAGTTTACTAATTGATTGGATGTTCTTATAGTATTCATATAGCTTCTCAGTATCAAGAAGTGGCCAATCTTCTCCTAGTGTTCTTACATTGCTTATACCACTGTAGATGTCATGGTATTCCTGTTATATTAAAATTATGGGTTTTTTTCGCAACTGCTTTTCTGCTCTTCCAAAAACACAGTCGGTGGGTAAAAAACTATATCCGCGTACATTGAAATACAATAAAATCCTATGGATTGACGTTTTGTGTGTTTCCAAAAAATGAGTCAGTGTTCTCAGGACAATATTATTTTTATTTTATGAAACAAAACCATCGTTAAACAACCTTGGTACAGAACAGTACAGAACACCCTAAAAATCAGCTTGTTTCAAATAGTTAAAGAGATCGGACGATATTTCCACACTGCCTTTTCCTGCATACTTCTCTGTACAAATGTAGAACATGTGGTTTTGAATTTTTAGATCAGTCATAAAAAAGTTTTAAAACCTAATTTGTCTCGCGTAATAAGCTTCTTAAATTGGACTTTTCGGGTAAGATTCCGACGCTTCTCTATCAGTTCGATATCTTTTTGTATAGCCTTTGGTTTCAAAATACACGTCATTTTCCACTTCAATTTCATTAACTGCAAACTTCTTTCCCCGGAGTATTATTTTGAAGTCTGGAAAGAGACAGAAGTGATTGTGAGTCAGATCTGAAGAATAAAGTGGGCGCAGGAGCAATTCGAAGTGCAATTTACGTACTTTTGTTGTACGGGTTATCACAATGTTTGCTTCAACCCAATGCTTTAAATAACATCAGATATTTCTCCTTTACTTATATTAGCAACATTTCCAATAAAATATCAAAACTTTTTACTTATACAATTGAAAACATCCAAATTTCCTTCAAGTCACACAATACTTTAGGTTCCTTTCTAATCAATACCAAAGAGGATGAACACACTTGACAAAAGTGCTATTTATAAATTACAATTTGATGATTGTGATGCCTCTTATGTAGGTAGAACCATTCGAAAGTTATCTACTAGAATTTCAAAACATTTGAAAAGACCAAACTCTTCAAGTTTTGGTCAATACTTATTATCCAGTAAACACAATTTTAACATCAATACTGGTTCATCTATTTTACATGACATTAGTAGAAAGAAAAACTACATGGAGTCGAATTTATTGGAAGATTAGGAGATTACAAGGAAAACAAATGAAACACTGTCTTAATACTCAAATTAATTTAAATTGTACTAAATTTGTACCTATTTTTAAAAACTTTATTGCAGCTTCACCTCGTGGGAGACCCAGCTCGGCTTTTTAGACTTCCTGTACTGATTATACCCATTAAGAATTTATTAATTTCATACTTTGATTAACATTACTATTTTATTCTTCAATAATTTACAAGACTAGCTTGCTCAGGTTCAATCGATCTATAGTTGGCGTTGATTACACTCTCCATATCTGCGTAATTTAGATATACCATCTCCACAGTTGTATATTTCAACATCTCCCACTGTTGATCGGTTGGTCTTGAGTAATGCTTTCACATTTTAATTTTATGGTTCACCCATTGACTGTGGGTTTAACTGAACTATTTGGGTTAACCCATTTATACACTCTGCTTTCAATTTTGATTTTTAATTCTTAGTATTTGAATTTCATAGTTTAATTTCTTCTTTTCTACAGTATTGATAGTGCTTGGTAGACCCTTTTATTGTAGTCAACCAGCCACTATCTAATAGATTGTTTAGTATATTTCTTGCATTCTTAGTCTAGACTTCATCCTTATAAACGATAGACTTCATCCTTATAAACGGTAGATTCAGCACAACTGTCAAAAGAGCTTGCACATACCCTGGAGCAGATGTCCCTTCTGACCACGTACTATTAGTGGCCGTCATAAAGATCGCTCTTTCATGCAAGAACAATCCTGAAACTCAACAACAGATAGCACTGGATAAACTGAAAGACCCAGTGATACAAGCAAAAATAAGCAATGAAATAAACGCACAAATTCAAATATTAACGACAAACATTACCGAAGATATAACACCAACATGGAATACGATTACAAGTGCTGTAACAGACATCATGAAAAACAAATTAGGGTACAAACGAAATAACAAGAAGCAAAAATGGATGACAGAAGAAATACTATTACTAATGGAAGAACGACGAAGACACAAGAATAACCAAGATGGCAGCAAAATGTATGAAAACATTAACAGGCAAATAAAAGCAAAAATAAGAATAGCAAAAAATGAATGGCTTAAGCAACAATGTATCGATCTAGAACATTTACAAAGACAACACGACGACCGTAATTTACATAAAAAGCTTAAGGAGACTGCTGGAATATACAGAAAACGAAGACCAACTACCATAGTTAATCAGGATAACCAGATAGTGCTGGGTGAAAAGGAGAAAATTGATATATGGGAAAATTATATCCAGGAGCTCTTCCATGACGAAAGACCCATGAGTGAAGTTTATACCGACGACCAGCTGACTGGCCCTTCAATCACCAAAGAGGAGATAGAAAAAGCAATATTAAATTCAAAAAACAATAAGGCACCTGGACCAGATGAGATCCCGTCAGAAATACTCAAATTACTAGATGAAAGGGGAATTTCAGCACTTCACAAAATATTTAATTTAATTTATGAAACTGGCTGCTATCCTCAACAGTGGTTACGCTCTACCTTTATTCCCCTGCCCAAGAAAGTCAATGCAAAAAGATGTGAGGATCACAGACTCATTAGCCTGATGAGTCACACTTTAAAGATATTCTTAAAAATACTACATCAAAGATTATACAAAAAATGTGAAAGGGACATCAGTGATTCCCAGTTCGGGTTTAGGCAAGGTTTAGGAACACGAGAAGCAATAGTAGCAACACAGGTACTGGTCCAAAATTGTTACGATCAGAGGAAGGATGTGTTCCTATGCTTTTTAGATTACAAAAAAGCGTTTGATCGTGTCCAACACCACAAGTTAATGCAGATTCTCAAGAAAGTTGATATAGACCAAAAAGACATAAGATGCATTGAAAACTTGTACTGGCATCAAACGGCACAGCTAAAAATAGACAATTCTATATCTAAGCCCATACATATAAGAAGAGGCGTTCGACAGGGATGTGTGCTTTCCCCTCTTTTATTTAACATTTATTCAGAAGCCATATTTCAAGAGTCTTTGGAGGATGCAGAGATGGGAATCAAGGTGAATGGAGTATTGATCAACAACATACGATATGCTGATGATGGTGTCTTAATTTGTGACAACATAGTCGATCTTCAACAACTTGTCACTATAATCGGAGAATACAGTGAGCGAATGGGACTAGAGATTAATACCAAAAAGACCAAATTCATGATCATCTCCAGAAACTTGGATGCATTTGAAAACTCCACCATAACACTGAATAGTAAATCCATAGAAAGAGTGAGTAAATTTAAATACCTGGGATCGTGGCTTTTTGAAGACTGGGCATCGGACAGGAAAGTAAAATGTCGCATTGAGCAAGCTCGACAAGCTTTCGTAAAATTCAAGAAGGTACTGACTTGTTCTGAGTTCGATCTTCAACTGAGACTAAGGTTTACTAAGTGCTACGTATGGTCAGTGCTGCTATATGGCGTAGAGGGCTGGACACTCAAAACGAGAGATATAAACAGATTGGAAGCTTTCGAAATATGGCTTTATCGCCGTATCCTAAAAATACCATGGACAGCGAAAATCACAAATATAGATGTCCTTAAAAGAATAAACCAAGAACGCCAACTTTTCGAAACCATCAAGAAAAGGAAAACGGCGTATCTAGGTCACATCATGCGAAATGAAAAATACCAGTTCCTCCAACTTATAATCGAGGGTAAAATTGAAGGCAAGAGAGGAATGGGACGCAAGAAAATGTCCTGGCTCCGAAACATAAGGCAATGGACAGGGATTAACGACATACAATCTCTGATACATATTGCAAGAAATAGAGAGTTAATGGAAAATGTGATCGCTAACATCCATTAGTGGATTTGCATCTGAAGAAGAAGATTCTTAGTCTACGTCCACTTCAGTTGCCCTCAAACTAACACCCTAATTATTATAGACAGATTTGAGTGTGAGATCTGGATTATGCAATCTACTTAAAATATTCTATATAATTTCATATTTCATCAGTTGATTTTCTATAGTAGTTTCAGTTGGACCTTTGGCCAATGCTCAGTTTCATAGAATTTTAAAATGTGCAGATCACATCACCATGATTGCGACTGCCCATCCATGCTGTCATATGTCACCTTAAAATTTCCGTTAAGACCAGGAGCCATTCTCTCTCCCGATGCCAATCAACATGTAGCTTCGCCCTTTTTAAAAAAAATTAAACTGTTTGTCCTTGTCTCGTGTAGTGGTAATGTACAATTTTATGTTTATGACAATCTCAAAGATTGTTGGATAGGCCAAATTTGACGAAGTAAGTCTAAAACGTTAGATTACATAAAAAACTTTTATCAACCATCAACTTCAAGTTTTTAGTTAATTAATGAACTTTCAAGTTAATTAATTTTCTTCAGTTGAAAAAACGTTTCTTGGCTTATTTCAGATGAACCTGAAGATGCTGTAGGAAGCGAAAGTATTTGGGAAAGATTTAATTAATAAACTGTGCTTGATATCTGCCTTTCATTTGATCAAAATTTGATCTTGAAGACGGATGGCGTTTCAAACATTTTTTACTAAGCAAACTATGATATATGATATATAATTAATCAAACTTTCTTTTTTTTTCGCCTTTGAAACCGTGGAACTTGACGTCGTTGCATAATCGTCCTGATCGGTAATTGCTGTATACTCTGCGCGTACTGCTTTCGAACATTCGCCTTCTGTAGAAGATGTTACATCACGTTTAACGACTTTAAGCCAACGTTCCATTCTTTTTTGTTAAAAACAACAACATAATTCACGACCGTTACTGCAGAACAATTTAGTCCAAAGAAGAAATGTACAAAACTGATACAATTAACACATATAAACATTTTTTTCTATAGAATATACAAAACTGATACAATCAGAATACAGCAGTAGAACAATAAACACTTTGTCTCTATAAATATTTTTATAGCAGGGAGGTACTTATTGCTCCGAACGTTAATCGCCGACTGACAAGTGTCAAGTGTAGAGGCGTGGTCGTCGAGGACTGCGCGCTCACAAGAGATATGAGCAGTGGCAGGCAGAGTAAAATTGTACGAGGCAACTAAGTTCGACTGCGCCTCGTGAATCGTGCTACGCCTCATCAGAACAGTTGCCCAGAGAGACGTGTTTTGATTGTTTTGAATTTTTTTCTTCTAAATTCTCGCGGAACCCCTACAGGGGTATCGCGGAACCCTAGGGTGCCGCGGAACACACCTTGAGTACCTCTGGTATAGTCTTTTATTTGAAACATACAAACAAAATTCTGTCGCAAAAATTATTGACTGACCTTTTAATTCACACACGACGATGTCTCCTCAGCTCCCCCTTGTTGATTATGTTAGGCTACCAATCAAAGCCTTCTCCGTTCTAAGTATCAACCTATCAGTATAATAGCAACTCTTTCTCCAAAAACACGAGCATGCCTCTTTTACCAGTACTCGTTCAACAAACTCCAAAATTCTCCCCTCTCTTTCATATACCAACAATCTCCTAAGACCCAAGGAATATTACTTTTATATAGTTATGGTTTTTGTGACTTACTCGCTTGGACTTTATAGAATCCAAGAGGTATTCGACTTCTCAACTTTGATCTATCTCCCGTTCCAACTTTCAGCCACTCACTTCTAATAATTAATACCACTGGCACTTGCTTCTTAACTGACTACACAAAACTTTAACTGCCTCGTTCGGTTCACCGTCACATAATCATCATCTTTTTACTCCAAATTTTTAATACATTCACTCTCTTTTCCCCATTCCAAACTCGATAACCAATCCTAAAATTTATATATCCCGCCTCTTATTTTATATCAGAAAAACCCAAGCATCGCGTCTAAACAACTTTCTTTGAAAATGATAACGGTTTTTATCTCATACTTTCTAAATATAATAACTACCTGGCGGCTTTTGACCTTCCCAGCGAAACAAAAACAAAGGCTTTTAAAATATTATATCTACAAATACCGGGAAACAATTGCCTATTCACTTTTAAGTATTTACTAATGTTTTTCAGTCCTTCAGAGTAAAACTAATTATGGATAAACCCACTGCTTAAAACTAACTTATAACAAATATTTACAAATCGTTGCAAATTGATGTGCCCAGGTTCTATAACACAATAAAAATGTTATTCTATCTTTAATTGATAAAATGAATCATAACAATATATATATATATATATATATATATATATATATATATATATATATCCTGATTACAAAGAGAATTCACAGGGTCGTGTGTGGGGTCCGGTCTATATGGTTTTCTCTCACGTATGATTCCGAATTAGGACTTTCTCTTTTAAGAAGATCTTCTTGAAAGTGGTGCTTCTAATTGGGAAATGGGTTCCTTGTGTACACCGTGGTCTTGTACCCGAGCAGATTGGGCCAAGTTTATCTTATATATAATATATCTTTTCAGAAAACTCGTCGGTTACAGGTCTCATCCTGAAGGAAGCAGAGGACTTATTGGATAGCGGATGGACTGCAAAAGAAGTCTGCCCTGCTACCAGGTTCTCTTCTGCCTGCCGGGTTCTAGCACGTCGAAAGAGACATGGACCAGTAGTAAAGGTTACGATTGGCCTTATCCTTTCGACCTGTCTCGATCTGGTCATACGGATTGAGGTACTACGAGTTTTCAATAGTCTCCATCGGCACTGTAATAATTACGATTACAGCGAAATCCCTTCTTAGAAGGCCTCTTTCATCTCATCCGTTAGTCCTATATTGGAGATTTCTTGCTATATATTGTGGTGCATTTTGAGGACTTTTCAGATGTTTTCCTGAAGCGGTAGGTCTGATAGGTCGGCTAAATCGGGTTGTTCCCGACTCCAAATCAATGGTAATTCGCTATGTTCGTCCTCATTCTGCTGTTTTGATCAGCTTTTGCGATAATCCACTTGAAGTAGCCCTTGTTACCATTCTTAAGATCCGTGAGAAGTGTTAACATCTCTGTGAATCAAGGGATATTGTCTCTTGAGCCAGTTTACCATACCGGTAAATCCTTGAAGCTGCTTCATTGTCTTCGACGTCGTGAAGCCCTCAAAGGGTCCAGAATCGTGGTTTATTATTATTAAGTAAAGTAGTTAATATGTCAATGTCACAAGAATAAAGTTTGAGAACTATATTTGATTAATTTATAAACCTTGTTATATTTATAAATACTACCATATTTACTATTATATTTACTATAGAAATTACCCTTAGATGTTGAAGCGTTAATCAAATAAAAAAAAACCATTTCCTTAAAATTAATCATTAAAGAAGTTTTATGTATAATTGAAATAGTTTTGCACATGTTTTCTTTTTGTTTCAGTTGGCGTGCTATCCTATTACATCAGAATTTGATAACGAACTGATAAAAATTGAGCTTAAAATGAACTGCAAGCACGAAGTACCTTTGTTTTTATTTACAAATGTGTCAATAAAATACAAATTTAATATTTTATCAGAAGTTTCATCAGTTTTTGGTGAGTTATACTCATTTTTACATAGTTATTCTTTTATATCTTCATTTCTCAATTTGTGAGCATTACATTTATTAAGCGTTAAGTCTACAAGCATATTTAAGGTCTGAAGATTCTAAACTACTTATAACATACACAGATGGTATCGACCTAATGGGAAACTCCATCTTATCCGTAAGAGGTTTTAATAAGGTTGAGGAAGCAAAAAGAAAAGTTGGAATCAAGTAAATGAAGAGAACACGAAATATATGTACACAAACAACCGACCGAAGGGGCAAAATTTGACAAATCATCACAGTCTACACCCATATTCTCGAAAGAGTTTAACGTTCAAATATCTTAAAGTAATAATAATGAAGAACCAATTGGTTGATAATGATGCCACTAAAGAAATAAAAAGCAGAATCCATGCTGCAAACCGCTGTTTGTACGCACTGGATACGTTTATAAAATCCAAAACCGAACAAGGGCATAAAAAATCAAGAGCTATAGATCCATTTTCAGATCTATACTAAAATATGGATGCGAAACATGGACAATGTCCAAATAAAATCAGGAAAAATTTAATTTAAAAGAAAATTCTAAAAATTGACCACGATATAACCACAAACCAGGATAGAATAAAACCAAATAGAGAAATAAAAGAATTTTATAGATGTTGACCAGGATATTAAATCCTAACGATTAAGAGGGCAGGGCACGTAATCTATAACTATAAACATATAAAACTGATTGAGGGTGATGTTCTCACAGGAAAAAAGGCTATTTGGTGTCCCAGAATGCGATGGAGAGACAACATACAACATCATCTCCAAAAAATGAGCATTCCACTTGACCACAAATTGATGGAAGATTGTTCTCTTATATCATGTACTCTTAATTTCTCCAGTTTCCATCTTCTTTTGTTTTGTATTGACCTCTCAGGTTTAATGATCTTCATTTTTATTTCTCCTATTACGAGAAAATATACCGTGTATGGATTTATTCTTGTATATGACCTGACGTCGTGCAGTATTGTTTTCCATTTTTTGGATATTAGTATGTAATATGATTTTCTTGTGTGCTTATGATGTAACTGTTTCTTATTGCTGCTTCTTCTGTCAGTACCCTGTCCGATTATCTAACGTTGGCGATCATTTGACAATAATATTGCTACTACACTCGGAAATTTAGGAGCCAGAATGTTCTTTTTCGGACTGGGTCTCTTCTTTTGGCGATTTTGCATTTTATTATGAATTTTAGAAGGTTATACCTCTCTGGATGTCTCGTTACAAGGCCGAAATATTGTAAATTTCAAATTCTTATTATATTCGTTATTTATGTGCTGTTTCTTATCCGGTGTAGAACTATTTTATTTCTTATTCGATCAACTCAACTTATCCGTAATATTCATCGGTAGATCCACATCTCCAAGGCCTCCAATTTTTTCATTAGTGTGTCTGTAATGTTATTGTTGCTAGGTGGCATAGTTTTCTTCCATTATCGTTTGTATCGATATGAATAATTTTTTTCCTGTTACTTCCTTATTTCCGTTCTTCCAGCTGTTTATATAATTCAAGTTTATCATTTTCTGGTGCAGTGTCTGTGGGTGCATAAATCTCCTAATTCTACCTCAGCGTAGAATATTGTGTAGTTTTTCTTTTTAATATTCCCTTCTCCCTTCCATCTTACTTCTTGTAGTACTAGTATGTATATTCTATATCTTCGCAATTTTCTTGCTACCTCTTCCATTTTCCTGATGTCAATAATGTTTGAACGTTCCAGGTTCCTAGTTTGCCTATATTTTCTCCTTGGTTTTTCTTTTTATATCTCTTTTTTTATATTTGATTCATTGTCCTCTTTCATTGATAGTTTCGTCATGTTTCCATCATAATTTTCTTCAGTTTTATTTAAGTCTCTTTAAATTCCCATAGACGCACTTTCTATATTCGTTTGCCGGGTCGTTTTTCTGATACAAGTAGTTTGTTGTTTTCTATGTTCCATTTTTACATATCCCAGTTTTTTGTCTTTGTTTTGTTATGTTTTCCAATTCATTTTTACCTCCGGGTAATCTTTCAGTATATGTTTTTCTCTAGGAAAACCTAGAGAAAACCTACATTTAGCTTATTTTAATATAACGATGTTTTCTGACCCTTTTTTTTTCCTTCCTTTAAATGTTATTTTAAGTATTATTCTTTTGTTTGTATCTTAGAGTAATCTTCACTTAGGTAAATGTCCATTCCCTTTAGTTTTTGGATGACTTCGTTATTTCTATTCTTTTGGTTCGCTTTTAAGTTCCAGTAATATAGATCTCATTCGGTATTTTCATTTAGTGGAACTCGGATTTTAGATGTAATATTTTTTACACTAGTTTTTATATTACTTTCTTGTTTGCCTTTTTTTTCTGTTACACCATATGCTGTAATATTTTTCTTTGTTACTTCTCTGTCTAGCTCTTCTATTCTTTTTTAGTGTGCTCTATTTTCTATTTTCTGATTTGAATACTACATTTTGTTATATTCTTATACCTCTCTCTCCTCCATACTAGAAATAACGAAACAACAATAGAAACCCACCTCATTCTGCTCCTAAATCTCTTAGATAGCGTCAAAAGCTTTCTCACTTCAACGGTTTGGAAGAATTTGTCTTTATCTAATTTTAGAGATTTGAACTATTGTTAACATACTTACTCTCGCTTTAAAATCCTAATATTCATTATTCTTGACATACGTCATTTGGTAAGATTAGTTCTCACCTCTAACTTTTAATAATCTTGAATTTTTGTGTACTATGAAGTACTTTATACTTTTTGTATTTAGGTTATAAATTAATGATTTTAAGAGTACTCACAGTTATGTACCCATTATTCTTATTAATATCAATATCGTTTGATAGTCACGGTTCAAAAATTGGTTAATAATGTCAGGAAGCTATTTCAAACACGTATATCATTTAGCACTAGAGGTGGTCAAGTATATATATATATATATATATATATATATATATATATATATATTATATATATATATATATAGCTTTGAGGTTTTTGGGATTTGCAGCGGTGAAATAAGTGTACTTTTTAACTAAGTTTCAAGCTTTCGAAAATGTTTATTTTTATTATCAGGAAAAACTGAAATAAAGTGCTACTGTTAGTAAAGCATCCTCGAAATCTGTTAAGAGTGTAAAGGTTTAGATGCAGCTTTAATGGCGATTGAAAACAATTGGAATTTTATTAGTTCTCACTGCAATATCAGCTTGGGGTACTTAAAAAAACTCATCTCTTTTCTGTTTAATAATACCTATTTCACATTTAATAATACTGTATTTAGACAAACACAAGGAACTCGTATGTTAGGTACTATCTGTCCCATTTTGGCCTGTTATGTGATGGATCATTTAGTGGATATAGTGATCCTAGAATTGTCTTTTTATATTCCTTTTGTAAAGAAGTATGTGGATGATTTAATCCTAGCTATTCCCAACAATGGATCCACAGAAATCTTAAATGTATTCAAGAGTTATGACCCTCTACTACAATTCACAATCGAACATGAGGATGATCTATGCTCAGTCCCCTTTCTTGATACCCGGTTCATTAGAACCCATAACAACTCCCTGATTATCGACTGGCATAGAAAACCGCATAGTTCTGGACGCTTTCTAAACTATTGGTCATATCATAGACATTCAATAAAAATCAATTTACTCAAACAAATGAAGGCTAGAATTATAGCTATCAGTGATCCTTCTTTCCATCAGAAGAATCTGAGAATCCTGTCTAACCTTTTCATCGACTATTCATACCCAAAACACCTAGTCACCAAGATTTTATTCAGTTTGACCCCGAACATAACACGTCAAAATGATGAGGTGCAAATTATTGTCACAAGCGAAGAACAAAATACCAATTGCTCATATACTTCATTAAAATACATAAAAGGCATAACACCCAGACGCAAGACTTTTAAAAGATTTCACCAATTTAAAAATAGCCTTTAAAACTTCATTAACTGCAAGATCTATATATTCTAAGGTTAAAGATAAAAGTAACATCAAAGATTATTCCAATGTAGTCTACCAGATTCCTTGCAATAACTATAATTTAGTATATGTGGGACAACCCACACGCAGCCTAGGTAGTCGCCTAATCAGTCATCGTAGCGTCAGTAGACTATATCCTGAAAGATCTGCCCTTGCAGAACATGTTAATAAAGAACATCACATAATGAATTATGAATCAGTCAAAGTTTTAGCTACTGAATCCAATTACAAAAAAAAGACTTCTTAGAAATGGCATTCATCGCTCAAAATTCAAATGCAATGAACAAAAGGAGTGACATCAATCAATTAAACTCTATTTACTCCTACCTATTATATTTGGATACACATGCACCAAGTTCCAATGATTGTATTTCGTTATTTCTTAGAGTTCTCATTATACAATTTTGTTTTTGAACTTAATTATAACCTTTGGTAATATTGATGTGTAATAGTAGTAGTACCACATAAGACAAAGAAAACAAGAAGAAGTACTGTCATTTGCCATGTCCAGGAATGACAGCTACTCTTAACCTAACATTCCACAGTTGGCCTTTTTAAACTTTGTAATTGTCTTTTTCTTATGTGCTCTTATGAGGCATATATATATATATATATATATATATATATATATATATATATATATATATATATATATATATATATATATATGTGTGTATGTATATCTAAAGATTTAAAACTTCCACCACACACCCCTTCCATATTATCTCGCTACGTAGGTGTTCGTTAAAAAAATTGCAATACCTCAAATAAGTAAGGGAAAGTGGTGGAAAGGTGCGTACTTAAGTAAAAATCGCTTCTGTTGTTAATTCTTTAAATCTGTAATAGCTCTGATTATTCTACTCTGAATATTTAAAATAAGTTTTAAAGAAATACAAAGTGCAATCAGGGTAATCATGCTCACGGATTGGGAAATGGGGCGTAGTAAATTAAGGCTAGAAAAAAAAGATTAATTTAAAATCAATATAATAAAAACTCTTATGTCAAAGGTATAATATTAACAAGAAATATTAATTGTATGGCTTACTTAAATGCAATATTTTTAACGTAAACAAAAGTCGCATATATAATTTTCTGGGGTACATCTGTAATTTTCGTGGGCTTCCTCCAATTTTGTCTTCGTTGGTGTGCTTGTAACAATTTCCGATTGTTACTTGTTACGAGATATAATTTTAATTTCTGGTTTAACCATTTTCAGTTAATTTCAGAATTTTCCTTAGATGTAGAAGGCTGAACATTATATTATATACAACATTGACTCATCAGTAGATGCATTCATTAAATTTATCGGGATCTAACAGACATATTCCAGATGCACGAGAAACCTGACACTTCATAGTGGCAACTGGCAACTTCATTTAACAGCTCAGCAACGTCACTTTCGATTATTGTTTGATGGCTTTTATCACACAAATAAACATCATATTCTCTATAACGTGCATTATTTAAAAGACTAAAGAAAGGCTGAAGATGATCTGAGTTTCTGAGAATAGTTTTTTCTTTGCAAAAATTATATGCGTCAATAGAAATATGGCTGGAGTGGTCATCCAGCACTAAAAGGGTGGTATCAGTTGCTGTGGCACAAAATGGCGCAGCCACTCATTAAAAAATTATGTATTGATACATCCGTTTTTGGAACGTTTGTATGAAAGACCAATAGGTCCATTTTGCTCAAGTGTAAGAGACATTATTTTCCAAGGATAGATCAACATGGGGGAATATAATTTTCTGTAATACCCATGCAGAAAATGGCTATGATAGTTCTTCCACGTTCGGCAGATATAGCAAACTGTAACATGAGTATTTTGATATTAGATTAAAATAGTGTTGACTCTTTATTGAATACAACAATCCTGTTTAAACTTATACTTTAGTTAGGTGTTAAGCCATAGAATAATTTAGAAAGCGTTAACCATACTCTCTTAATTATTTTTCTACTTTATCTGAAAATATAGCTGGGCGACCTAAATGGATGGCGTGTGCAAACATATTAATCTTTTTCCTTACGTCGATTCGGGAATGTTGACAGGTCTTTACGTTTCCATTATTTTTTGTCATTTTTAACTGCATACAGAACATTTTGTAAATCTTCGTTAGTATACGTAAGGACTGTAGATTTTCTAGTACAGTTTACAAACTGTGATTTTCTAGTACAGTGTACAAACGACATCACAAACAGAGAACTAGTGAGCCATTTAAATCAATAATAAGTTCAGAGCAACTGAATAAAGCCTTCGGCTTAATTTTTGGATAAGAAAAATTGCTGCAATTTTCAATAATCGGATTTCACTTAGTCCACGTGCAACGGTCGACTGAAGAAAATGGCGTTAACCGTTCACGAGATCGACCGAAAGGTGTAGGACTGGTTGCAGCGTAGTTGATTTGAAGTGTACGATTACCCGCCGTGTACCATTTTCCCACATTCCTATAATATTAAATAATAATTGCTGTGTAGTTAATTAGTTAAGTTACTTAATTTTTCCAAAAATATTTGCTAAACACATAAAGTAAATTTTACATTGGCAATGTCAAAGCGTTAATATCATTTCATTCAACATGAAAACTACTCTATTCCCAAGATAGACATTTCGCATCTTCTAATTGTTCTCTATTTCAGATTTGGTCGTAGCAGGCGAATGTATAATAGACGACAATTTTTTCATCCTAATGAATACCTTGTGTTTAACCTTTCGATATATTCAAAATCCAACTACAGAAACAGGTAGCATTCCCAAAAATTACTACGAAAATGTGATGAATTTTGTAGAAAATAAAATTGTCGAACAGTGCAGATCATACAAACCTGAAAAAGCTTATGCAGTAAGTATACTAATAAACAAAAAGAGAAATCATACGATTTCTACCTGGCGAAATCGAATTCAAATATAAGCTGCCGTGCCCCCTAAGACTTGCGAAGCAAACAGCTTGATGAATACATCGGCAAGGGAGTCTAAAAATTGCACTCCAAATGCCGTTCATCATGGCCTATATTCGTAGTGAATTCGATTTCTGGTACTCCAAATGAAGTAAATAAACAAAACAAATGACGGTATTATATTTTGATTTGATACAGAGCAGCAACAAGCCGCATGGAGTAGTAACTATACCGTACTGAGGAGATCTAAAGAGATCGAAATACGTATATGCGGCTTGTTGTTGCTCTGTATCAAATCAAAATATAATACCGTCATTTGTTTTGTGTTATACTAAATAAAGTATTTATTTTCTTAAATAGAAATTTTTGGACGACGTTTTGTAGTGATTCATCATAGTTTTGTCGTTCAGATAACATTTTGGATAACAAATGTATTAAATTTTTTTGTCATAAAGTTAATACTTTTAGATATAGATAATTTAGATATATATAGAATAATAGAGACATAAACGAAATTAGGATTATCGATGATCACTTCTGACCATATGGACCCGAAATAAAAGTTTAAAGTACCGTTAAAAGTAACAGAGTTAAGTACCCCACAAGAGGAATTATCAGAGAATACTCACGACCTAGGGCTGCAGCTTTACACCTGGTGCAAAGACGGGTCTACAACTGCAAAAGCATCGGGTGAAGGAATTTATACTACAGAACAGGGAACCGAGAGGAAGTGAAGACAAAATGTGAAGAAAAGAAGAAAGCCTTTTTAAAATACAGAACATAACGAACACAATAGGCATATAACCGCTATAAACGAGTCAGAAATGAAACGAGTACTTTAGTTAGACAAATAAAAGGGAACACTGATAGAGCTTCTTAAAACAGATGGAATACGACTTCCACGGAACACAAAAAGAAATATATAGAATGATCAGAGGACAAAGAAAAGAGATGAACGAACTAATAAAAATGAAACACATTCAGAAGGAAACATGGGTAGACTACTTTCGAACCCTATTTGCTAAAGGTGACGATAATGAACTACCAACACCAGAGGTGACGACAAACGAAGAAATAAATATGAGGAGGAAGAGGCAAGGAAGCATTAAGGAAATTAAAGAATAGAAAATCACCAGGAGAGGACAGAATACCGAACGAACTTCTAAAGTACGGAGGACCAGATCTGACCAAACAACTATTAAAACTAATCCAAAAAATAATAAAACAAAACAGAATTCCTCAAGAATGGAGATCAAGCATCCTAATACTCTCTTCAAAAAGGAAACCAATCGGACCGGAAAATTACAGAGGAATTAATTTATTAAACACAACACTAAAATTAACAACCAAAGTGATAACAAATAAACTGAATGAAATTATAACACTAGCAGAAGAACAACAAGGTTTCAGGTCGGGAAGATCATGCACCGACGCGTATATTTATAATGAGGCAAGTGCAAGAGAAATCGTTAGAATACAACAAACCGGCATATCTATGTTCGTGGACCTTAAGAAGGCATTTGACCGGGTCAAATTAAAGGACGTTATCCACTTATTGTACGCAAGAGAGATACCTCTAGGAATAATCAAAACGATCGAAAATATTTACCAAAACAACACAATAAAAGTAAAAGTGGAAGAAGAACTAACCGACCCTATTGAAGCTGGCAATGGGATAAGACAGGGAGATTCCCTGAGTCCTCTATTGTTCAACCTGATTATGGATGAAATAATAAAAAAGTAAGTAACTAAAAAGGATACCAAATGGGAGAAAAACAACTTAAAATAATCTGCTATGCAGACGACGCAATACTACTCTCTCAAAGTGAAGACGATTTACAACGTATGCTGCACCAATTTAATATAACCGCCAGAAAATTTAACATGTTAATTTCCCCAAAAAAGACAAAATGCATGGTTACAACAGCAAATTTACTAAGATGTAAATTGGAGCTGGAAGTTCAGATAATAGAACAAGTGATGGAGTTTAAATATCTAGGCATCACATTATCTAGCTACGGAAAGCTCGAAACTGAAGTGGAAGATCAAGTGAATAGAGCAAACATAGCTGCAGGCTGCCTAAATGAAACAATATGGAGACATAAAAATATCGGGAAAGAAATGAAAGGCAGAATTTACAAAACAGTCATCAGACCAATAATGACATACGCGGCAGAAACACGACCTGACACAGAGCGGACAAAAAGGACGTTAGAAACAGCAGAGATGAAAACACTTAGAAAAATTGATGGCAAGACACTATGGGACAGAGCTAGAAGTACAAATATACGACTTAGATGCAAGATCAAGAACTGGGTAAGAAATAGAAGAGTAGAATGGAACGATAATGTAAGCCGAATGGCAACAAATAGAGTAGTAAAGACGGCAAGAGACGGTTCCCAATAGGAAGACGATCAGTAGGAAGACCACGAAAACGATGAAACGACAACTTACTGGAGGCACATTGAAAAACAGTCAGAAATCCATCCAACTTACTTCATTCATTCCAATATTGCAAGCAAGCGTGAGCTAGGCCATTCAATACAATTCTTGAATGTCCTACCTCACGCTTGCTTCATGTAAACAAACATATAAGTAAATACGTACTTGCTGTCAAGAATTAGTCGGTGGAGTCTTTTTTTTAAGTATTTGAATTTTATTTAAAAAATATGAAGTGAAATGAGTCCTGTAACGAAAAAGTCTGTACGAAGAACAAGAACAAACATGTCTTTGGGATATATCTAGTAGTCAGTATAGAAATAAACAAATGAGAGATTCTGATATTATTCAGTTAGAGGCTTTTGTAGCTATTTCCGGTGGCCAGAAAACATAACGTAAGAGTACATGAGCGCTGTATAAGCGACGCCACCATAAGTTTTTAAAATTCTTAAGCACATTTTAAATTCCTAAAATAGGAGTAGATTAAGCTTGCATTGCTGCAAGATGTATATCGTGTATATTCATTTCTTGGAGTTCCAACACTGTATATATAATGTGTATGTGTTTTTAGCAATATGAACCAGATATTAAAAGATGTACACTGTCTATATTGAAGCTACTATTTTGGAACAACGTTAATGTGTCCCATAAAATCCAAATTCCTTTATTTGACGCTGTAATGCATTGGATAGATTTTGTTAAAGATGAGGTAAGTTGAAGTTCTGTATGGGATATATACAATAGGGATATAACTTTAACAGAATGTGTGGTAGCGATATACTAGGATAGGATAAGGAATTTTGTCTATAAATGAGTTTCCTAGAGAATAACCAGTTGCTACAAGTTTTAGCTATAGAATCAAAAGAGAAACAGTAATGTAAAATTTAGCAATACAATACGAGATCGGTGTCTAAATTGTCAGAACTTTTAAAATTGTTACAAGATTATTTTTCTATATATATATATATATATATAGTATATATATATATATATTATATATATATATATTATATATATATATATAAAACTGTTTTTGGATGGGTTGGAGTCAATAAAAGGGGATATTTGTTGACTATTTTTTACTCGAGCTTTTACTTTTTCGAACGGTAGTGAATGATAATATATGTTTTGATTGTATATACCATCATCACTACCTTTTATACCATCATTAACTCTAAAACTAAATTAATACAAACACTAAAGGTTATTGACAATATAAAAATAGCAACAATGGACATCAAAACCCTTTCATCTTTATATTCCAAAACTAAATATCCTATAGACAAATTAGATCAAACAAATGTAGTATACAGCATTAGTTGTACTCAGTGTGAAGCTGAGTATATTGGTGAGACTGGAAGAAATCTCTCAAATCGCGTTATTTCTCACAAAAGTGATTGCAGAATTAAGAAACCATCTTGTGTTTTGGCAGAGCATGTAATAGACAAAGACCATATTATGGATTTTGATAATATTAAAATTTTATGTAGTGAAAGTAATAAATTTAAAAGAACTTTTTTGGAAATGGTTTGTATTAGCAAAAGTGATAATAATTTAAACAAAAGGTCAGAAATTCAAAATCTAAGCAAAATTTATTAAACATTTAGGCTGATTTGTAGCTATTCAATTTTTGTTTACAAATTCAATTGTTTTTGTTAAGAAACTAGTTCAACTTTGTAAGATATTTTGTATTTTTTAGAAGCTCTTGATAAAAATTGTAATCACAATTGAAAGCTCGAGTAAAAAATAGTCAACAAATAGCCCCTTTTATTGACTCCAACCCATTCCAAAACAGTTTTATATTTTTTCCAAACGAGTCACAAGTACTTCTTTTTCTTACTCTTATATATATATATATATATATATATATATATATATATTATATATATAAAGAAAAGAAATTTAATCTTTGCAGATAAGTTAAATAGTAAACTCTTAAATATTGGGGAAATCTGCAAAAAAACTCTAATGTGTATCAATTATTTCACCTAACGTTTTCGCCAAAGAGAATTTGGCTTCTTCAGGGCTGAAAGAGAATAAATTATAATTAGCTACCATATATTATCTAATAAAAAACATTTACCTTACCGTGAAATTTTAGAAATGTCAAGTTATGATGTTAAAAAACTTTAGCTAGTAACAACATAGTGGTGTTTTTTTGTTACTATGTGCAAAAAAGTTTATTTGTTAACGTTGGAAATGTATGGTAGCTTTGAACTTAAAACGCAAAGGTTTACCCAAGGACAATCGAAAAGCCCAATGTAACTACATTTAAAGGAAGTAATTCTTTGAATTGTCGGCAATAACTAAATTTTTAATTGTTGTAAAGTTTGAATGTGAGCTTCTGTTTTATAGAACGCAAGCGCCGAAACAATTACAAGTAGTTCTTTTGATATCATTGTCGTTAAGGTTCATTGGTAAAACCGATGAAGTTAGATCCCAGTCTGGGAGATATTAGTTTAGAATTTTCTTAATTGAAATTCTTTGTTTTAATTAGTATATTGTTCATGTATTATTGTAATAATATCTTATTGAGATGTATCTAAGAAAAGCAAGGGAATGTTATCTTTTTTTGTTAATGAAAATTATTATTAAAGTAGGTTAGTTGTTAATAGATATATCAGTCAAGTTGGTTATCTGTGATGTTGTATTGTTCTTGGTATCTGATTTAAGTAAGAAGTGGTATATATCGCTTAGATTCTTAATGTCACTCTTAACATTGATGGAAAAATCGTTAAGGAAAATATAAGACATTTCAATGAACTCTCTTTTAGATTTATTGTTCTCACGGTGGAGAATTGTAGTGTTCGTATAGTCCATGTGATGACCAGTGGAATGGACATGTTTGGCTAATGCACAGCGGTCAGGGTGAAGTCGAGAATCACTTTTGTGTAGTGTAATACGTGATTTCAATAATTGAGATGTTTGGCCGATGTAGGAATTGTTGCAAGAGAGGCATGGAATGTTGTAGACAATATTACTAAGCCTATCTATGGGAGTCTTATCTTTTACCTTCGAATAAAGATTATTAATTGTTAGGGCTGATCTACAAGCCACATTAAGTTTAATGTTATTATTATTATTAGAAAAGCTATTTTCAAAACTTTTTAGAATCCTTGTTAACCCCGGAGTGATATCTCTGAAATAGGGTAATGAAAAATATTTATTGATAGGAGTATCCGAGACTGGGTTCCTACTTAAGACATCAGGATCAGCATTGTTAGTCACGATGGAAGGTGAAGTATCTTCGTTATGGATAGTGTTAAACAAAATCTTATTTACTAATGGTGTTGGATAACGAATTTGAAATAAAATAGTTTCAGAAGGATTTGTTAGGTTTTTTGTATGAAATGTGGATCTGATTGTTTAATTACTCTATCTCTTATCAGATCCATCATTTCATAAACACATTTCAAAAAAAACACCACTATGTTGTTACTAGCTAAAGTTTTTTAACATCATAACTTGACATTTCTAAAATTTCACGGTAAGGTAAATGTTTTTTATTAGATAATATATGGTAGCTAATTATAATTTATTCTCTTTCAGCCCTGAAGAAGCCAAATTCTCTTTGGCGAAAACGTTAGGTGAAATAATTGATACACATTAGAGTTTTTTTTGCAGATTTCCCCAATATTTAAGAGTTTACTCTATATATAAATATATATATATTATATATATATATATATATATATATATATATTATATATATATATATATGGATCGGTGTAAAACGCTCTCCTACGTCATCCGATACCAGTGCCACTCTCTCGATTCATCCATAAGTCTTCTTCTATGTCTCTGTCTTTCATTTCTCTATTGATGCCTTCTCTCCAACTAAGGCGGGATCTTCCTCTTTTTTCTACGTGAGGGTCCCAAGACTTTTTGGAGACGTTCTTCAGACATTCTCTGTACATGACCGTACCATCTGAGTTGTTGGGTACCAATATCGTCTACTATTGTATGTTTTACTTTTATAATTTCTCTTATTCTGTTGTTCGTTACTCTTTCTAGTCTAGATTTTCCAGCTGAACGTCTCAGAAATCCATTTCCGTTGCCTCAAGTTTTCTCTTGTATCTTTCCTTTATTTGCCATACTTCACTACTGTAGGTAATTATACTTTTAATGATTGTATTATATATCTTGTGCTTGTTATTATTAGAGATTGATTGATCCCAAAGGATACTATTGAGAAGGGAAATTGCTTTTCTTGCTTGGTTGTTTTTCTCCTCAATTGTGTCGTCTACGTTGCCTTCTTTTGTGATGATCATACCTAAATATTTATATGTGTTGCAATGTTTGATAACTTCTCCATCTTCCAATATGAGGTCCTGTTGTTTCTCCGCCGATACACATATACTCGGTTTTTTGGATATTGATTTCAAGTCCCCATTTTTTATACTCCTCGATTAATTTTCGAGTCATATACTCAATATCTTCATAATCTTGTGCTATCACTAGTTGATCATCTGCAAATGACAAAGTGTATATGCTATTGTTGTTAATCGGCATTCCCATATTTCTACATTTGCGCTTCCACAGTTTTAGAGCCTGTTCTAGATAAATTTTAAATAATGTCGGGAGAGACAGCAGCCCTGCTTAAGGCCTTTATTCATTTGGAATCCACTTGACAGATTATTTCCAACCTTTACCTTTGAGTTAGCATTAGCGTACAGTTCCTTCGTCGCATTTATTAAATTCATGCTTATGTTTGTTTTCTCTAACGCTTCCCATAATTTATAATGTGGTACGCTATCATAAGCCTTTCGTAGGTCTACATACAATAAATGTACTTCTTGATTAACGGCTATTTTCTTTTCAATAATCTGTGTAATGCAAAACAAATGGTCAACAGTAGATCTACCTGCCCTAAATCCTGCCTGTTCCTCAGCCTCTAAGTCTTTATATTCGCTTTCTATTCTGTTTTTAATTACTTTTCCGTATATTCTACTGACCGAGTTTGTCACGGCAATGCCTCTGTAATTGTCACATTCATCCCTTCTGCCTTTTTTGTGTATAGTGGATATGAATGATGTCTTCCACTCCTCTGGGTTGTCATTCCATTAATGCAGTTTTGGAACAGTTTGGCTAAACTTGTATATAGTTTGGTTGTACCGTGTTTAATTAACTCTGCAGGGATGTTACCTGGATCCGGTGCTTTGTTATTTTTTAGAGATCTACATACATCTTCCACTTCTTTCGTTGTTATTCGTATGGACGAAGTTAAACTATTTATATTTTGTGTTTCGTTGCTGTCTTTAAATTGTGGTCTATCTTCCCTTAGGAGTTTCTCAAAATATTGGTCCCAGTCATCCATTGTTATTGTTGACACTATGTCTCTCTTCTTATCTTGTCGTAAAGATTTTAAGACTCTCCAACTTTCTGTGCTTCTTCGTCCTCCTAGATGTGAATTTATCATGTTACACTTTTGTTGCCATGCTTCATTTTTCTTCCGACATATCATTTTTCGTACTTTAGCTTGAGACTCCTTGTAGATTATTTTATCCGTTATATTCTTTGTATTTAAGAATTTTTGATATTGGTTTCTTTTCTTCTTTATTTCTTGTTCTATTTCTTCGTCAAACCAATATGTAAGTTTTCTTTGATTCTGGATTTGGTATCCAATGGCTTCTGTTGCTGCCTCCTGGAGACATCTTTTTATGTGATTGTAATGTTCTTCATTATTATTAAATTGTTTATTTTCCAACTTTTGATTTAATCTATTTCTGTATAATTCGCTCCCACTTTCTTGTTCTAAGCTGATTAGGGTATACCTCCTCTGTATTACTTTCTCCCTTTCATTTCCTTCTTTAGGTTTATTTACTCCAAATGTGATCTTAGCTTTTGTGGTGAAAGGTTTTGGTTTGAAGTGATGATCGCTTCCACAGGTAGCTCCTCCCAATATCTTACATTTTGTACAATCATATTTGTCTTTTGTCGTATGATTGTGTAGTCTATGATTGATTTTAACCCTCTCGTATTTTGCGTCCATGTGTATTTGTGTATGTCTCTATGTTGAAAAATCCATTTGCAATTTTCATTTCAATGTGTTCGCATAATGATATTAGTCTGGTACCATTATCATTTAAGTGGTCCTCTTCGAATTGACCTATAACTGCGTTATGGTTTTTTTTTCAGTTCTGCTGTTTAAGTCTCCCAAGATGATAATTTCTCCAGATGTGCCGATTTTTGCAACCTCTAAATTCAATTTTCTAAAAAAATTGTTTTTAATGTTTACTGGTGCGTCATCATTTACTGCATATACACCCAAGATTGTGCATTTGTGTCCTCTAATCGTAAGGTTCATTTTATCAGACTCTCGTTTATGGCCTCCCAAGTAGTTATGTATTTCCTTAGCTTTTTACGTATTAATATGGCAAGACCTTGTTGAGCTCTTTTCTCCTTTGGTATACCGCTGTAGAAGTAATCATATTCTCCGATGTTTTCTGATCCTTGGCCCTTTCGTTTTGTTTCGGTGATTACTGTGATGTCCAATTTCAGCTTACTCATTTGCACGTTCCAAGTTCCGAAATTTATACTCCTTTTTTCATAGCGTACGTCGTCGTTTGTTGATCGATTTATTCTGAGGCGTTTTGCTGGGTTTTTTAACATTTTTTTTTCTGAGTAACGGGGAATTAGCCCGATGCCCCAAATCCCGGCTTGGATGCCAGGGTTTAATTTTGGAGTTTTCCTTCTTCTAGACAATTTCCTTTCATCGCAGATTAAGAGTATCACCTACCCTTCGTTTGTAATTCTAGACAAGGAGCCCTTACAGGGTGCTATCAACCGGGCCAGTTGAACCCTGGTTTTTTAGAGGTGTTACTCCTCTGTTCCTTCTCTTTTATCCGGGCTTGGGACCGGCTGCATCGGTTGTAGAGCTACTCAATTCACCCCACACCAATACAGGCAGAGTTTGTTTTTCTACCTAAAAGTTGAAATAATGATCACCAAACTCACATCATTTTTGTATTTCAGATTATTAACTATATCTATCAAGATAATTCAAAAGCCTATGGAAAATATTTTACAGACTTAGTATCATATTATAATCTCAACAGATCGCGATTTAAGGAGCAGAAAAGGTATTGCTATTTTGAGTTTTATCTTGAGGAACTATTAAATATATATATATTTTTTCAGCTTTGCACTCGAACTTCCTGGTGATAAAGATTAAGACTTGCCGCTATAACCGAACTGAATAATATCCCATCAGTTTCTATGTAAAACGGGAAGTTATTGTTAATGTTTATGTTGTAAGCATATAGTTTTTGTAAAAGTTTTGTATTCTTAATGTATTAAAAAAAAATAGTTACCATACTTATATATTAATATTTTTGTATACTTCTGCATTACATCACATTCGTTTAACCATATTTCTGTATTTTGATATAAATTTTTATTTTTTTACTGATTTTAATAAAGAAAATTATAAAATATAAATGGTTTTTCTTTATTTTAATTATATAAGTCCTTTACTGCCAACTATCCTGTTTAAAAGTGCAAGAAGAGTGATTGACGTTATCTCCGATCTCTCACTTAATGACGCAGATGGCTTTTGGGCGGATGCAGGGCTAGATGCTTCCGTGAACGAGTTTTCGTCTGCCGCGCGCATTACTCACACTCACAGTAATGGCAGGCATAGTGCAACTTTTCGTCCAAGGAATTTCAAAATAATTACCTACAAATTATAATTAAAAAACATCTTCATAAGACACAATAAATTTGTATAAAAAAAACAAAAATATTTAAATATGTTCGACCATTATATTACATATATAGTGGTGAGTGCCTTATCACCCGGCTTTTTAACGTAAGAGATAGAAAACACAGTTACCTTGTGAAATAAAAGGAGATGAAACTCGTAGAGGTGGGAAATAATCATAGAAACCTATAATTTACATAACATTACATTACGACTATCGATAGTCTCACACCTTTAGACGTTACCTTCGATCTAAATCACCTCGGTCATAATTATTATGTTTGACAGTTTGACGTCGTATGTGTGACGTATTTCCATTTTTTAATTTAGATAAAGTAAAAACTGATTGACCACAATAAAGCAAAAATGTGAATAAAATTTTAATTAATAGTGATTACTTATTCTAAAGTTTTAAATTATTAACCAAGAATAATTTCTACTATGATTTGAGGAATTTCATACACTTTTGTCACAGAATAATTAGCAATTTTTCGTGGATTAGTGGTAAGAATTCGACTCTGCGACGCAGATGATTAGAGTTCAAAACCTACATGAGGTTTTCTTTTTTTAATAATTTGAAATTATGCAGAGATCGTTTTGCTTTGAATCACTAAACATTTATGTCAGTCGTTACTAGTATTTGAAGTGTTTAAAGTTAAACATAAATTTCTTATTGAAAAAATAGTGTCGTCGTACTTTCGAAAATAAAGTAAAAATTCTTCAAAATTAAAAGAATGTTTAAATAAGTAAATATTTTACAAAATAAAAAAATATTGTAAATAAACGTATCTACAATATGTTCAAATAAGCCTTCATTAGCAGCAGAATAATACCCCAAACTGTCACTAAAGAATTATAAAAGTCTGATGGATCAGGGTTCATAAAACATAAACATAAAAGAACGTTCTAAATAAATGTACTTACAAAAAATGTTTAAATAAGCAGAAATTCAATAAAAATATTCTAAATAAACGTAATTTATTCTAATGAAATGTATTTACAAAAAATGTTCAAATAAGCCTCCATTAGCAGCAGAACAATAACCCAATCTATTATAAAAGTTTCGTCTAACATTAGTTAATGTTTCTGGACTAATACCTCTCATTGAATCAGAGATATTTTCTCTTAATTCTTGGAGAGAATTAGGCCTATCGTCTTCAATTCCATATAGTTTGGACTTGATATATCCCCATATAAAAAAATCACAAGGTGCAAGATCAGGTGATCTTGCAGGCCAAAAAATATCTCCGTGTCCACTAATCAATCGATTAGGAAAAGTCGCACTGAGATAATCACTGACGATGCGAGAATTATGTGCACGTAGGACAACCATCGTCTTGAAACCATATGGAATCGAAAGGAATTGGTAAATTACGAAGGGCTGGGACAATTTGATTTTGCAGAAGTTCCAAGTATTTCCGCCCAGTCAACATACCGTCTATAAAAAATGGACCAATGACATGATTCCCTATTATGCCTCCCCAAACATTTACTTTTTCAGGACGCTGGGTACGAGCGACATAAATCTGACGAGGATTTCCTCGGAACCAACACCGAGCATTCATTGAATTGTGACGGCCATACAATGAAAACGTACATTCATCGGTGAACAAGACGTTCTCTAAAAAATGTTCATCTTGATGTGACATTTCCATTGCAGTTTGACAAAATTCTTAACGTCTATATTGATCCCCAGGGAATTGTTCGTTGGATTTATGAAGTTTATAGGGTCGGTATCCATGTCTTTTCAAGATTTTACCAACTCTAAATCTTGAAATTCCATATTGTTCTCCGAGATGAGATGTTGATTGGGTAGGATTTTGCTCAATACTTGCACAAATCAAAGTGTGCCTTAGTTCCAAATCTGGATTTACCTCCCTTCGTCTACGAACTCCTCTTGGAGCGAACACGGATCCATAAGTAAAAAAATTACGTGTAATAGATTGAATTGTTGATCGTGATGGAGCCGGCCTATTTGGAAACATATTTACAAATTGTTGTCTGAGAATCCATTCACATGCCAGACAACCATTTGCACTTTTTCCTCGACCGTTAAAACCATTTTCACGAATTGTTTTTTCAATAAAAAGTTTCTGTTTACCGTGCAAAAACACTTCTCTATATGTTATTATTTTATGGCTTAAAGGCTTCGATTCGCGCGCATCCATTCCAATGTTGTCAATTGTTTTGAAAATCATTACCTGTACAGAGGAATTGATATTAACATTGAGAATTTAGTGATGGATTTGATATAAACAACCGGATTATTTTGCATTCACAACTGAAGACTGTATGAATTGAATTTGAATTATTTTGTATTTCCGTTTTATAACATTGGAATAAAAATAAATTATAAATAATGAGTTTTTCGAAAATTTGTTACCTAATATGTATCATATTTTCCATTATTTTTTTATTTATAAAACAAAAATTTTATCCTTGGTGTGAATTGAACCCCAATTTTCTCGTCAATAGACAACGTCCCTAACCACTACACCAATTTCACATACATTAATTGTTTTCGGACAAAACATACCTACCTTTATTTTAGTCAAATATTTCAGTTGTGTTATTTTTACTAATAAATAAATTTAAAGATTTATAATTTAAAATCGCTACTAATGAATGTTTTTTACTATAATATATCTTAATTTATTCAAGTATTTATTCTAACATCAAAAATTATTAAAATAAAATATTTTTGAGGTTATCCGTATAATTATGACTGAAGTCAAATAGCCACGTCTAACGTCTAAAGGTGTGAGACTGTCGATGGTGGTAATGCAATGTAATGTAAATTATAGGTTTCTATCGATTATTTCCCACCTCTACGAATTTTATCTCTTTTTATTTCACAAGGTAACTGTGTTTTCTATCTCTTACGTTAAAAAGCCGGATGGTAAAGCACTCATCACTGTATAGTTAGCTTTGAATAGAGCGTACTACCAGAAATATGTGCTGTTTTCGATTTAACGTTTGTGTAACTAATAAGTCGCATACTTATTATCTATAATCTCCAAACTTCGGTTTTTTCATTTTTTTCTTAGCTTTCAGAATTCTTATATATAAATGAAGTTAGTGATGAGTGAGCAAGTGCTGTAACTAAATTAGTTTGTCAAGCTTACCAGATGATTCGTAGGTACTAGGCATACTTTTTCTACGTATCGAAAAACATTACTAAAAGCTTTTTTTATTGTTCATCTAGGCTAAAATTTTTTTCCATTTTCTTTTGCTAGCTCCCGTTCCACTAAAAAAAGTACGACAAACTGTTGAAAAACACCCGTGCAATAGTTTAATAATGAATTAAGGTCTTACAGATCTATTCTTTCTCTTATTAAACACATTGCAGATGCCACTAAGGATCTCGTTTTGTTCAAAGTATATAAACAACAAAAATTTGAATATAATCAGCAATAACAAAATTCTAAAAAGTCAGCTTACTGTGATTTTATTACTAATTCCAATAATAAACCTAGAGACTGCTGGAAAATAGTAAATTTCAAAAAGAAATAATACAAGATTCAGTTCGGTACAACCTCCAGACAAAATAAATCAATTTTTTATTACAATTGCAGAGAATATAATTATATCTCTTCCCGCTATTAATATCCTCTTCAATTACAGAAATTATCCTTCTCCAATCAAGTCCTTTTTTTCGTCCTGTTGTGGAAGAAGAGGTCTCTCAATTATTAAAGTCTCTTATTAATTCTAATTGGAGGGACGTTCACGAAATTAATAGCAGAATTTTAAAAGAAACTTCCAAATAGTTTTAACACCTTTCACTCATCTTAATTTAATTCTATCAACTGGAGTATTTCCGGAAGTACTAAAATACTCAAAAGTACTACCTATCTACAAGAAAGGTAATTTCTCAAAAACTACAATTACAGACCCATAAACATTGTTTCTACTTTTGGAAAAGTGATTGAATAGATAACAATTTTATTCTTACATAATTTAAGTCCAATAATTACTTTAAGAACTCACAATATGGATTCAGAAGTGCTCGGTCTATTACCAACGGGGTATATAATGTAAGCGAGGTAATTGAGAGACTTGAACGCGACAATTGCATTGTCGAAGGCTTTTGACTGCGTTTTCACCCGACATTTTGCTCCACAAATTAAATTATTATGGAATCAGAGGTTCCCTCTTAAATAACTCCTTATCTATGTGGCAGACACCAGGCGGTAGTGTCTAAAGGCCATCTCTCCGATTTTATATCCGTAAAACGTGGAGTCCCACAAGGTTCGGTCTTAGGACTTCTTTTGTTTATTATTTATGTCAACGATTTATCTAAATTCATATCTCCGTACAAATCCGTATAATTTGCAGATGATACGACATATGTTATATCAGGAAAAACTAATGATGATTTAAAAATGTCTTATGAGGAAGTTTCTACTAAATCTAACACATGGTTTGCTGCAAACAAGCTGAAACTTAACTCCGATAAAACGCAAAATTTGGTTATATCTGCAAGTGATTTACATAATGATCCAGATAACAAAGAGACTGTTAAACTATTGGGAATAACCATAGATAATCAACTGAACTGGTCGGCTCATATTTCACAACTAAAGAAAAAGCTATTAAGTTCATTATTTGTTATTCGCCAACTAGCAAGGGTTGTCAACTTTAAAACATTAAAAATGACATATTTTTCTTTATTCCACTTTCACCTAAACTATGGATTAATCATATGGGGCAATTCAACAAATGCACTTCAACTTTTTAGCAGGCTATCAGGATTTTAGCAGGTGTTAGTTATCTAGAACACTGCCAACCTTTTTGCCGCTACCTACTCTGTTGATATTTCAAGTTCTGACTGAAATTCACAGAAAACGGGCCCATTTAATAAAGAAGTCTGATGTTCACGTTTACAATACGCGAAAATGTCACTACTTACGAACAAATCGCTACAGATTGCATCTTTCAGATAAAAATTGACTTAATGATAACTATTACAATATTTTACCAAAAAGTATTAAACAGCCAAGCTATAACAGTTTCGAAAAAGTTATAAAAATATCCTCTGAAACATTGCTTTTACTGCTCAGAAGAATATATGACTCATTGCAGAACATCCACTGAACTGCTTACCGTGACTTTGCCATAAATCATTGTCTGTTTAATAATGTGTTCTTTTTGACGGTGTCTGCCAGATTTTCTAGTCCATCATATGCTAATTATTTTAACTCCTCAATTAAAATATTATCCTATAGAGTAGGATCGACCAAGGAGCTAAGAAGGGTTGGTGTAGACTTTAATTTGCTTATAAACGACCCGCTAGAAGAGGAATATCAGGAGTGTCATATTTCTTCGTTTGAAAACTTCATTTTTTTCTAACATATAAGATTTTAGTCTGTATTTGAATTCAGTGGTAGTAGGATGGTTGCGAAGACCTGCTTTTGCTCTGATCACACCGAATTTTTCAGAATATCTTGATTCAATCGCCTGGTTAAAATATATTCGGTGTTAAAACGACGCTTCAGTTCACCAAGCAACATTTTCAGTGACCTATTAGAAATCAGTATGCCTGCAATAATTCATATAGTTAATATTAATGATTGTCGGCATTTTATTTACTGTATAACTAACTCATTGTCGATAGCTGATCTGTATACATATATCAATTTTCAATAGCTTCCATTGTAAACACATTCTTTGGGAAATAAAGATCATTATATAGTCATTAGAAGAAGCGAATCAGTCTTAATCCCCATTGTCCACGCAAAGCAAGCATGTCGATTTGGGTCCTGGTCATTAGACTAAAAACTTATTGGCAAAAACTATGAAAACTTAGTTCTATTTCATTTTTGCAAGTGGATGAAAGTAGCTACATCATGGAGCCGTTTAACATCATGTGGTGTTAAATGTATTGTTTTGACAGTGTTTTTTGGCACTACTAAGGCCTCGCCTCTGGAGCGAGGTATTTTTTAGCTGATCCTCATCTGGCAAGTTCATGATCTCTTACATTGCCGCATATTACCCGGTGACTCACCGCCGGTTTAACCAGGGGTCATTTCGGGGCTGTAGCACCGAGTGGTACGCTCGAAGCGCGTGATGTTCCGAAATTATATGCTTATGGTAAAATAAAATTTGCATAAAAATCCACATGATATAATAATAATAAAATGTTGTTATATCATTGAACTTTGAACCTATTTTGGAGACTTCAGAAACAGTGCCAGAGCACTTAGTTATAACCTGTTTCCAAAGTATTAGAAGATGATGAAGCAACCACCAGAAACTCGGGTAAGGTATATTTAAATTTTTTGTAACGAGACTAAAATGTAAAAAGATAACGGTGCCTTTACATATGGTAACTAAAACAGGACAATGACAAATATAGTCTAGAAATAATAAATAATTCTAGAAAAATGGGTCGATCAGAATCTTACAGATATGAATTTCTCAATGTCAAAAAAATTTCGGCGAACAAAACAAGTATGCCAGTAAGCAAACATTTTATAAAAAACTGCTTAATGGAGAAGTGGTTCGCCGCAATTGGGCAATTTTCTCCGAGAGCACTGGCAATATATTTTCCCTTTATTGTGTCTTAGTTGAAAAAAAAACAATTTAAAATAAGATTTTTATTATGGAATAACAGTAAGGAAAGATTTGACGAACATAAAAGATTCAATCAACATATAGATAATCTTATGGCTCCACGTGCCACACCCCGGGCAACTGCATTGGTCTACAGGCTAAACTAAGTGAGGATAACCAGATATGGTGAAAATTTACCGAAAGATTACCGGATAAGTAATCTCCCAGTTGTTGGCCAACAGCTGAGGGTGGATGAGCTGACAGGTGGTAGGGCAACTCATTGTCCTGAGGCTGAGAAATCGACCTCAAAGGCGGAAGAGCTAATATATTAGTCAACGGCATTGGGATGTAGCAGGCAACGAGAAACCACTACAGTAAAGATCCAATGGATATCTCTAGTATAGTTATCATGGCATGATAAATAATCAACAAAATCTTACTGATCATGGAGATCGGAGGCCAAGATCCGGCAAGAAAAGTGACAAGGCTTTTCGGGTCGTCAACCAGCGAAAACCTTGTCAAAATATAAATATTACCAACGAAATAATGAAAATTGGAACATGGAACGCTACCAGCATGTATGAGCCAGGAAAAACACACAACGTTATTCAAGAAATGCAAAGAATGAATATTAGCATTTTGGGTATAAGCGAAACCCGATGGTCGGGAAATGGATGCTGTCATATTAAAGATCACATAATCTACTACTCCGGTAACCAAGATCCCCAACATCGTAATGGAGTGGGTATAATGTTAAAAAAGTCTCTATCTCGTCATGTCCTGAACTTCCTACCTTTGTCCGATCGTGTTATGATGTTACAAATAAATACAAACATCACAAAAATGAATATAATACAAGTATACGCACCAACAGCGGACAAAGAAGAACATGAAATAGAAACATTTTATGAACAAATTGACTCGGCATTGAAACTGACCAAAAAAAGGGACATCACAATAATAATGGGAGATTTGAATGCTAAAGTTGGGAAAGGAAGGACAGATGATTTGGTAGGAAATTTTGGATTAGGGAATAGGAACGAGTCTGGTGAAAGACTGGTACAATTTTGACAGGAAAACAGAATGGTAATTACAAATACCTTTTTCGAACTACCCAACAGACGTTTATACACATGGAGATCTCCACAAGACACAGAACATCACATAGTGAGAAACCAAATAGACTATCTACTAATCAATGAAAGATACAGAAACAGCATAATGTCAATTAAGACATACCCTGGTGCAGATATATCATCTAATCATAATCCACTAGTTGCAAGAATGAAAATAAAACTAAAGAAAATTAATAGCACAACCCCCAAAAAAGCAGTTGATATCAACAAATTACGAAAACCAGAAGTAAGAGAACAGATGATACAAGAAATTGATGAAGCAGTAACAAAGATACAACCCATAAAAGACAACACAAAAGTTAACATAAATGAGAATTGGACAGACATTAAAACAGCGTTAATGAAACCAAGCATAAGTCACCTCCATAAAAGTAAAGAATATAAAAAAGAATGGATGACAGATGAGATACTGAACTTAATGGATGAAAGAAGAAAACAGAAAAACAAAAAGAACCAGAAGTATAAAGAGATACAAAAAGAAATTCGTCTAAAAATACGCACAGCTAAAGAAAACTGGTACGGGGAAAAATGCGAAGAAATCGAACAACTACAAAATAAACACGACAGCTTTAATGCACATCGGAAGATCAAAGAGTTGACGAAGAGACAAAGTAACAGACACAACATATTAGTAGACGAGAGTGGAAACATTATTCTGGACACAGAAGAAAAATTAAGAGTCTGGAAACAGTACATAGAACAACTGTTTAAAGATCAAAGAGACAATGTAGATAACGAATACATAAACAGTGACACAGGACCAGAAATAACAAGAGATGAAGTGGAATACACGATTAAAGAAATGAGGTCGGGAAGGCTACAGGCCCAGATGAACTACCAATAGACATAATTAAACTCATCAAAGGCAACAACTTAATAAAGATCGTGGAACTATTTAACAGCATTTATAAATCTGGTATCATACCTAATGAATGGCTATTCTTTGTTTCAAGTTAAGAAAATAACATTACGCTTATGGGGATCAGTGTTGCCAAAACTCTCAGACACTCTCTTTTGCACGGATGTCCAAGATATTCCCTTTGCTTAATTTTTGAATTTTCATTTTTAATTAACACTTAACTGTAAAGTCAGAATAACTACTAAATAAAAGCCTTATTATCATTATGTAGTCAGAGAACCACATAAAATAGCTGACATACGCACATCGTATTATTTTAAGTTGCAATTAGTAATTAGATATACGCATTCCAAGCGGTCAATATTTTCTACTGATTTCTATGATTCATGGCATATCGTATTCTCACCGAAAAAACAAATAAACTGTCGTTACTATAATTAAAATAAGATAAAATAAAATTATCTTTTGTAAATACTATTTATCTAATTAAAATCATTTTCCCTACTTTTCATCTCTTGTTTCGAATGGGCACTGTTGGTCAATTACGTTAAAAAACATTAATTTAATTCATGTTTGTGCAAACAAAAATACAAATTATACAACCCTAAATTGTGCTTGTGTGTGTCGTGGCAACGCCGCGTTACTATCGTCCATAAGAAATACATGGGCCTATCTCCGCAATGTTATTTTCTAAACGTGGAACGTAGTATAGTAACAACAATAATAGCCATACCCAAAAAGTCTAATGCGAGACAATGCTCGGAACATCGCACCATCAGTCTCATGTGTCATATATTAAAGGTCTTCTTAAAAATCATTCATCGGAGAATATATAAAAAATTGGAAGTTGACATCGGACCCTCTCAATTTGGCTTTAGAGACGGACTAGGAACTAGAGAGGCACTGTTTGCTTTTAATGTTCTAACACAACGATGCTTAGACGTAAATCAGGATATATTTGTGTGTTTCCTAGACTATAACAAAGCATTTGATACAGTAAAACATAGGCCACTGATGCAAATACTGGAAAATAAAAATATTGATACAAGGGACATGCGAGTGATAAGGAATCTATACTACAAACAAGAAGCTACAGTACGAATTAACAGCTCGATATCAGATAGAATACAGATCAAAAGAGGTGTTCGGCAGGGCTGTGTGTTGTCTCCAACCTTGTTCAATGTCTACGCGGAAGAAGTTATTAAAAAAGCTCTTATGAACGAAAAAGCCGGAGTAAAGATCAACGGTCACCCCATTTGCAATATCCGATATGCTGATGATACCGCGCTCATAGCAGAAAATATTGACGACCTACAGAGATTACTAAACAAAGTGGTAGAAGCAAGTGAAGAATTTGGTCTGTCACTGAATACAAAGAAGACCAAATTCATGATAATTACAAAGAAACGTATCAATAACATCAACTTACATGTAGGACAGAATCTCATTGAACGAGTACAAAATTACAATTACCTCGGAACAAATATTAACGAGTCAAACGAATACACCAGAGAAATAAGAATAAGAATAGAGAAAGCCCGCAGTGCCTTTAACAACATGAAACAAATGTTGTGTAGCCGAAACCTAAGCCTAAAGCTGAAAATACGAATGCTTAAATGTTATGTTTTCTCGGTCCTGTTATATGGGGTGGAGGCGTGGACACTAAATAAGCAATGTATGGGAAAGCTGGAGGCATTTGAGATGTGGGCGTACCGAAGAATGTTAAAAATCTCCCGGAAGGATAAGATAACTAACCAAGTTGTATTAGACAGGATGAACAAACAAAAGGAGGTCGTATTGAGTGTTAAAATTAGGAAACTACAATACCTGGGACATATTACACGTGGAAATAAATATCAACTGTTACAACTAATTATGCAAGGAAAGATTGAAGGTAGGCGCAGCATAGGTAGGAGAAGAATGTCATGGTTGAGAAACCTCAGGGAGTGGTTTGCTTGCACTTCCATACAATTGTTCCGAGCGGCAGCCTCCAGGGTCAAAATTGCCATGATGATAGCCAACCTTCGTAGCGGAGATGGCACGTGAAGAAGAAGATAGATAATCTGAAAATTTGAAAGCATTGGCGAAAAACCTATACTAAATTCTTCTAAATTATACTTAGGTTTACTGGAACTACTGTCAGGATATGATCTATTTTTAAAAGATCATATTAATAAACGAGCAAATTTAAATAAGGGAACAACGTCATATCTATCAAAAGATATTATGTAACAAATTACAGAATATTTTGTCCAATCGAATCATTGACACACCATGACCAACTTACAGTGATTTTGAGATATTGTAACAATAAAGAGAATTCCGTGGAAAGATTCGTGGTATTTTATAAAAACATTGGGCATAGCTCACAAGAACTTGAGGTAACAGTTATTGGGATGTTAAAGTCTTTAAAATTAGATATTAAGAACTGTAGTAGCCAGTCTTACGACAATGCCAGTAATATGAATGGCAAGTATTCTGGTTTGCAAGCACGTATGAAAATTTACAATGATTTAGCCCTCTCTGTGCCGTATGCTTCTCACTCTTTAAATTTGGTTATCCAAAATGCAGCAGTTTGTTGTTTCGAAGCAACTTCTTTGTTTATGTTGGTACAAGCTATCTACAATTTTTTCTCCGTATCTACATACAGGTGGAAATTATTTTCTCGTGCAATAAAGGATTCGCCTGAGTCGGGACAGACAGTGTTACCTAAAAGGTGAATACAACCCATCGGTATTCTCGTTTTGATGCCGTAAAAGCGTTAAAAAGCAATTACGGTTTGATTAAAATATGTTTGATTTAAATGTCAACGGATATAAATGAGAAAAATGTAAGAGTTGAAGCAGCTTCTCTATCGGAAAAACTTAATTTGTATAAAACGGAATAATTTTATCATTCTGGCTCGACGTATTACAAAGGGTTAATGAGGTTAATAAAGCAGTACAAAAGGAAAATAATGATTTAAGCACAACCGTTCATCTGTTATCATCTTTAGCAGATTACTTTGATTTCTTACGTGATCGTTTTATTCACTACGAGGCCTTAGGAATGTTCTTAACAGGGAACGAAAATTATGCTGAGAAGAGGATTATATAAAAAAATGCTATTAAGAGAAAAGAATTCGATTTTTATAGCCAAAAGAAATGCGACACATGTTATATTTTTATAATAGACAAGCATATGAATTTTTGGTTCATGGTCTAAAAACTACGGAAGATATATTTTCAGATCGGGAACCGAATTACAACAAAAATACAAGGAGAATTTGAACGAGTATTTTCTTCAAGAATGTGTTCATTTAAAGCATTTGTTAATGTCTCTTCTCCAATTAAAAATAGACACCCCTTTAGAATTGGTACAGGTTTTATACGAAAAATAACTTAATATCTTCATTTCCACACGTTAATATTTGCCTGCGTATTTCTTTTTCCATTATGGTCGCAAGTAGCGAACGCTCTCTTTCGACACTAAACAGGGTAAAGGCCTACTTAAGAAATGCAATTTCCCAAGAAAATTTGAACTTCTTAGCTGTTTTATCCCTTAACAAGGACCTGTTAAATGAATTAGATATAAATGATATCGAAAATTTCGCCTGAGTAAAAGCAAGAAAACAAGCTTTTCAATATTAAAGGTATTTGATTACCTACCTCATGTTACCTGTTTGAATGTTATTAGGTACATTTTTCGCCCTTAATTTTGTTCTTGTATTTTGTTAGTATTTATTTAAGTTTGGAACCTAAAAATTGTAATTGTTTTCGGTATTCTCACACTAACCTAGAGTGCACATTAGGACTTCTAAGAGCCCACATGGGTGCTTGAATATTTGGTACATAGATGTGCATTTATACGTGGGGCAGTAGCGTTTAGAGTGATACTCAAATATTTGGCTGTGTCTGCATAAGGTATCTGGGTATTAATTATGCTAACCGGAGTGTGTATTTTATTTGTAAAGTTGATATGGACGGACTTAGTTTCATTCAACTTAATTTGAGAAAGTTTAGTCTATTCATTAATTAGATTAATGGAAGTTTGTACATTTCTAGCTGCTTCGTTGTGATCTTAGTCTACGGCCAAGAAAGCAGTATCGTCTGCAAAGGTGTCTTCAAACGTTTTTTCAATTATGTCCGTTATTCCGTTTCGAAATTAGGGAAGTAAGGAGATTTGCCTGTAGGATGAAACTTCTGTATGTGGTTTTCCAGGTTTACCAATTATCACGTCTGCTATCTTCCATATCTTCGGTACATACCCAACTCTGAATGAGACATGAATAAGATAGATAAATGAGTTTAACTAAGGCTTTCCTATGAAATTGATTTAAAACCTCCCCGGTTACTAAATCATGCCTAGGAGCTTTCTTAGGGTTCTTGTTTTTTTTTATTTCATTGCAGTTGATCGAATCTATCGCAACTTCTTTTGGTACAATTGATCTAATATCGTTTTCTTCCTGTACAAGGTTTCCCCAATCAAGTGTGCTTTCGCCTTCGTTTAGCTGGAATGCCCTTCCAAGATATTCAGCAATCTCTTGCTTTCTGTGAATTGAATTTTGCACAACCGCCATCTGCATTTTTTATTAATTTTGAATTAGTATTTTGAATTTGAAGAGTCAATGATTTTACTGCCGGCTGATAATTCACTTGGATAGTCAATAATTAGAATTGGAGATCTAATTTTTAATTCTTTGGATTGGACAAATAGAATGAGGCCAAAAAAATCCAATTTTTTGGTATCATGGCACCTGTACAGCCATTTAAAAAATGACCTTTTTTCTCAAATGGGATAAACAAATAAAATTGTTTAAAAAATACTCGACCGATCGGGCCCATCTTTTGCACTTATAGTAACTACAGAAAAACTTGTAAAAGCTGTTTTGAATATTTTTAGATAGAAGAGACATGATAACCATAGTAATAAGTTTTGACTGAAAGAAAAAGAAAATCAAATATTATAATGTCAAATGTTTACTAATTCTGCTAATTATATAGTACAATCCTCACAGGGGTAAGCCTATTGAAGATACAACTTCATTGTCTAATGTAGTTTTTTGTTTTAATTTTTAGTATGTTTTGAGAAAGAGTTAAATATACTCGAAAGCTTAACAAACCTTAAAGAGTTTTACTTAAAGGCCAGTATTTGACTACAAAACCCAAGATATCCATATATATTAATACTCACCAAGTCACTAAAGCCCTTACTGGTAGGATTATCGACCGAAAGAAATGTAAATAACAATTTATTGTCTTGGTGTATCGGGTATGCGGTCTGTAATTACAAAAAAACTTTTTTTCTTTTAATTCTCTATATTTCGCTGATTTTTTGTCAGCTTCATCAGGAGACAAAGATTTAGAGTTAAAAGTATTTAAAACAGTTGTTGTACGTAATCTGTTCAAAACAGTACTATCAGTGTATCAGTACTATCAAAAAGTAAGATAAATTTGCCCCCGTAACAATGAGAAATGAGAAAAATATATCTTAGTATATTCCTTCCAGATCATATACATATGTGCAGAGGCGTAGTGTGTTCTTGGCAATATATTTATTAAATAGACTATTATTAACTTTAAAATAGTTTTGAGGTAAGTAAAGTAAATTTGAGGCCAGTTTATCATTTATATTATATTAATCCATTAATGACCGCTCAATATACAAAGAGAAATTTGATAATTAATTTATTAGATTAGATTAAAAACACATGAATTAGGTCTAATTTACAACCAAAAACTTTTTTTTCTCATTTTCAAGTAAAACAGTACAATTTTTAATAAAGGAAAATATTGTATCTTAAATGTAAATTTAAGGTGAAAATTTTCGAAACATTCGGGGTGTAGATGCATTCTACACTTTTTACATAAATAAGTAGTATTACTCTTGCACATCCTATATTTGTGCACTATCGTCTCTTTTTGTAATGGGGCCAATATTGTCGAATCTGGTTTCATCTGGTAGAGCAAATTTAGATTGACGTCCATGTACTAAGTGATACTGATGTAGCGGTTTCTTCACTATTATAAAATATAAATCTATGTCGGCTCATGCTTTCTCTTATAATATGCATTTCTTTATCCTCATCCTTTGACCAATGCATATCAACTTGAAGCAGAGTGTAAACCAGATAATATACATATGCTAATAATTTTTTTTAAATCTATGTTATTCATTTCAAAATTGTGACGGTTATTTTGGGATGCATAAATATTTGTAATGCTCTCAATTACTTTTTTATTAAAAATAGTGAAAAAATATGACTATAAAAATATTCAATATATGACTTGCCAACATGGTCGGCTTTTATATTTTTTAAATATCAATCAGATGATGTTGAATTACTACTGAGCACGAATGAATATCCTTTGTTACAACTTGAGACAAATTTGTATTTACTATTTTTGCCTGGTTTTTTCTTTGGACGTTTTTTCTGTGGTTCAGAGGAATATCATAATCAGAATCGTCAGAATTCCCAATCACTTGTATCTCATATGTATCTACAATATCCGATTTTATTGATTATTCACAATATTGCACTGCAAGATACCAGACGCATGGAGAAACAGTATAATGATACCAATGTTCAAGACAGGAGATAAAGAAGACCCCAACAATTATAGAGGTATAAATCTACTGAACACCGCACCTAAGCACCGGAAAATAATATAGCAAGAAGCAAGGTTTAGATATCTGGGAATAGATATAACTAATTACGGAGATGTTGAAGAAGTACGACAGCAAAGCTTAAAAGCAAGTAAAGCGGCAGGTTCTCTTAATGACAAAATCTGGAAGAACAAACACCTAAGAAAAGACACAAAAACAAGAATCTATAAAGTAGCAATTAGACCTATATTACCATACACGGCGGAGACAAGATTTGACACATCTAAAACGAGACGACTGCTAGAAACAACAGAGATGAAAATACTCCGATGAATATCAGGAAGAGGTCTGTTGGATAGGGAGAGAAGCAAAAACATAAGAAGAGCATGCAATATAGAAGACATGAATGGATGGGTGACAAAACGAAAGCAGAAGTGGAACGAACACATCAGTAAAATGGTAGAGGATAGAATAGTATGAATAGCGCGAGATAAGTCACCAAATGGACGAAGAAGTATTGGCAGACCAAGAAAAAGATGGTGCGACAATTTAGGAGGCTAATATTGAAGAAGAAACAGGCTTTAAAGCCTACATACTAGAAGGAAGAAGATCAATGTCTTCTACATCAGAAACTTTCTAATCTAATCTCGGCTTCAAATAAACCACATTAAGTGAGTCAGCATTTTCACAGTCCGAGTTTTCTTCTAACAAAGCTATTAACTCTTTATAAAGCCATCTTCATTTCATATTTCGAGAATTTACTGAAATAAACAAATGCACTACTATATAAACGCATTCACATGATAATAGTTTAGCTTACTTCATTTTAATTTATATGAACTTCATAATATATTTTCATATTTATATAAACAAATAAACAGAAGGAAACTTTCAAATTAAGTTAAAAAAAAACAAATATAACGATTACAGCACACAGTAATTCTATAAATAGAGAATGATGTGTAATTAAAATTGCAGATTGCTTTTAGTCTAACGAAAAAAAATAAGTATTTTCCAAAGTTTTCTGTTGTTTGAAATTCTGTAAGTATTAGATACTCTCTAATAAGAATAAAATTTTACTTTATTTTGTTAGACGATACCTGTTAAAAGACACATGATAATTTAATAATTAAATCGGTCTTAGATTTAATTTTTACGTAATTACTTTTGTCATTATAGAAAATAATCAAAAACTCTGGGATACGTTAACTTTTAAATTTAAATGTGCGCTTTTTAAACATAAGTTTAAATGTACAGAGTGATCCACGCACGTCTGGCATAGTCCATAATCCTTATTTTTAATGAAACACCCTGTATATTTTAAAAATACTTTTAACAACCTGATTTCAATATGATTTCTATTATGAATAATACAAGGTGAAATTTTGAAATTAATAATTTATCACGTGTTATGATATTATTTTAAATTAGCTAAATACAGACTTCTACTCTAAGTGTCAGTACACTGTATATTGGGGAAAATTTCTGTTTAGTAACCGTGTTAACATTTTTTGTCGTGAATAGGTAAAAACTGTATAGATAGTCTGCTAATTAAACTAAACCGGTAAATAATGCGGATTGTTATCAATCAGTTGACATTTTACATTAAAATAATAAATTCTTAATTAAAAACTAATTTCTTGCAGAAATAAAAATGAAATATTTAACTAAGGCCCACCGAATTGAGATTTTAATGATGATCGGTTACGGGGAGAATTGTAGAAGTCAAGTTAAAGTAGCAAACTTATTTAATCAGAGGTATCCTCAGTTGCCTAATATTTCACAAGGTACTGTGTCTAAAACTTATGCACAATTCAGAGAATTTAGATATGCCAAACCATTAAAAAGAAAATCGAACTTCATTGAAGATGAAGTGAAAGTGGATATTTTGTTAAGTGTCGCAGAGAATCCAACGTCAAGTACACGTCAAAATAATGTGAGTCACACAACTGTCCTAAGGTGTCTCCATGAAGAAAACTTCATCAATATAAATTGACATTTGTGTAGGAGCTAACCGAAGACGATCCGGATCGTAGAATGGATTTCTGCAAAAGAATGATGGATAAAATTAACAAATGAAATAGGTCTTGGCACAATTCTTTTTTCTGATGAATCAAAATTTAGATTGAACGGAGAGGTAAACTGACAAAACTGTAGATATTGGTCAGCGGAGAATCCTCATTGGATGCGTGAGATACACACTCAGTATCCTCAAAAGTTGAATGTTTGGGCAGGTATTATAGGAGATCATATTATTGGTCCTATATTTATAGATGATAATTTGACAGCGGACAAATATTTAAGCATGCTAAGAGACGCTGTTCTTCCTTAGTTGGCTAACTTATATCCCAATCCAATAGATTCGACCGTACAGCATGAAACTGTCTGGTTCCAGCAGGACGATGCAACACCCCATTATGCTTTAATGGTGAGAAATTACTTGAATGAAATCTTCTTTAATAAGTGGATTTGATGAAGGGGACTAGTGAGCGGCCAGCTAGGTCGCCAGATCTTACGCCTTTGGATTTTTTTGTGGGGTTATCTCAAGAACAAAGTATATGCAACACAATCAACTATCATTGAAGACCTCAAAAAGTAAGGATAACTACAAAAATACGGAATATTTCACCCCAAACTTTAAACAAAGTTCGGAACGAGTTTTACAGGAGACTTTGTTATTGCCAACAACAAGGTGGAGAACATGTTGAGCATTTATTTTAATGTAATCCAATCAATTACCTCGGGTTATCTATAAATTCATTGTCTTGAAGAAAATACCGAATTTCAAAATTTCACCTTGTATTTTTCATAATAGACCCTACTAGTTCGTTGAAATCAGGTTGTTAAGCTTTTAAAAACATGAAAATATACAGGGTGTTTCATTTAAAATACAGATTATGCACTATGCCAGACTTGCATTGAACACCCTGTACATTCAAATTTATGCCTAAAAGCCTAAAAAGCATACATTTAAATTTAAAAGTTAAGGTATCTCAACGTTTCTTATTATTTTCTAAAAAAAAGGACACAAACAATTTTATTCCATAAGTGGTTTCCACACTGTATATATATATATATATATATATATATATATATATATATATATATATATATATATATTCATGAAGGCCGTACTTCACTGGATTTATCTTTCTTCATTCTTCACTGATTATTTTTTAAGGATTATTTTTTAAGGATTAAAGGGATAAGGATAAAAAAACGCAATATTCACAAAAACGATTTAACATTTATTGAAATAAATATAAGAAAAACTATAGAGTACGATGAATGTTAACATTCTTAATAACATTTATTTTCACTTGTGTTCTGATAGGAACAGGCAGATCTAATGTGTACAATGATAAAATTATTCGGTGAATTTAATTGGCATCGTGAAACTCCTTAATATATCGGGTATTTTTGTACAAAAGTTGTTCTCTTGAGAACGATATACGTTAGATCGGGTATATATTAAAATTTAAAATCTAGCTCCCACAGCGTTCAATATATTCTGATTCACTTTTTAGTAACTCATTTAAAACTGATACTCACTTAAAAATCGATGAAAATGATGCAGAGACTCAATGTACAGAGACGAAAACAACAGCCAGAGGAGCTTACATCCATTAATATGAATTATTTATTACACGCTTTTATAAGAAGTCGGAGAAGGTTAACGAAAAATCTTGGGAGACGGTAGGCAAGAGAAGACTTCAAAACATAGGGATAAAGGATATATAGATAAAGGATATATTATAATCAACAGTACATATAATTATTTAAGTGGTGGAGGTCTAATTCTTAGTGACTCGCTTAAGAATGAAAGTTAGCTGTATGTTACTCTGTGTAAGACTAAGATCTTGAATTGTTGACTAATATGACTGATCCCGTATCTTTTAATGTTCTCAAGGGAGCAATGTTGAAGTACAAAATAAAAACACTCGGTATATTAAGAAACAATATCAATTGCAGGATCTAGTACAAAAATCGTTTGGGGTTATAAGAGAATTTTATTGTGCTTATAAAAGTAACAACTTTGGTTTCCATTCGAAGATACTTTAAATGGAAACTATTCTACATTTAAAATACTTCTGCTTATTAATTTTCATACTACTTCTTGTTAGTTTTCGTATGTATGATAGTACTTTTGTATTTAAATTAATTACAAAACGCAAAAATAATACCAAGTATGATACGTCCACACTTGTTTGCACTTTTACTGCAAGCGACAACTATTATTAGTTTGTACAATTACAAATAATTCACATAATTATTCATTTTGATTGGATAAATTAATTACTATCATACACACAAAATGTGTTCAAATATCACAAAAACCAAATTCATAATTATTCAGGTACTTGCACACATTTTAACAAATCATAGAGAGCACTAAAATATTTAGCCTATGGCCTTTCTCAAAAAAATTGAAACAATTTTAAACAAAACCACAAATTACAATTATCCCTGTCATTGGGTCAATAGTTTTTGACATAATAGAAGTAGCATCTCTACTTAAACCAAGAACTGATTACCGTTTGTTAGAAGTCTGGAAAATCATGCATCGGATAAGTATTGAAGATTACTGAGTTTATTGTTAACAACAAAAACCTGCTAGGTAAAATACATAACACTCTGTCTCTGAACTGATGAAGGTCGTAGTCTGCTACGCTTTATACTACAACGGAAGAAAAGCAGATGGCGAAATAAAAAACATGGCCTGACTCAAAGAAGTGTACATTTCCCAGTTCTGCTCATAATATACTCAAATGAATATATACAAACAAAAGGCATAAGACACCACCAATGTGCTGACGACCTGCACTATAGGAGTACGTTCAAAGGACTAGACTTATAAGACAGGTCTTACAAGCATCATTGTCATAACAGAAGACAAAAAGTCACCAACAGAACAACTGCACTGACAATGTGTTTTTTTTAACAGGAGAGTAGGCCTGCCCAGACACTATCTAATGCGATGCGGGAGCTGGCTTCCATCAGCTACCACCACCGTAGAAAAAATGCTAGGAAGAAAAAATTCCGGGCAAACTGTAAGCCCGGAAAAGAGTATCTATCATCACGAAGTACCGACCGTGAAAGCTTACATTCCAAAAAATATTTTAGTGCTCTCATTCTGCAACCAAAACAATCAAACAAAATGTAATTTGATTAATACTACTACTACTAAGAAATGGTCTTAAGGAAAATAATACTGAAATAACTCAAACTTCTTGTTGCGATGGCTGTATTATATGTTTACTACATTCATTTGATTACATACACAGTGATAAAATTTACATCTAGACTTTTCAACTGAAATATTGCTGTAACAAAATGGCGACAAAAATCACGATTATGGTACAGATCTTTAATTTAATTTCATCTGATTCCTAACTTCAGTAATTAATTATGCAAATCCCGTTTATGTTAAAAAATCATGGCAATATGCACGCATATTAAATTTAGACGATTGAATCTGTGAGACGGATGGAATTTGCTATCAGACAGATAAATAGGAACTCAAGATACACTAACACAAAATCCGAATGAGTTAAATCATGTGATATAAAAGTCTGTATGACACGCGGACGTACTTTTACTAACAAGGCTGAAGTTTTGCGGAAAATCAAAATGCAAAATTAGCTTAGGACCCTTATATACGAGCGCTGTCGTTGCGTTAGCGTCGGCCCAACTGGACAATGGCACTATCATGGAGTAAATTATATTAACGACAATGTCGTTCATATAATTTACTTCATAATACATGGCGATCGTATCACAGGGTTCTTTGGTTCATGGAGGCTTGAACCGTGGCATACAAGCAGAAATAGTCAACCATTCTTTGTGAACGGTTGATTACAGAAACATATGGACAAATATACTGGATTGTGAGTACGTTGAATAGATTGAAGGTCTACAATAAGGCAATTTGCTGCACTACGAGACTGCATTGAGATCTGCATTGACCAGAGTACTAGAATACATTAGAAAGAATGATATATAAATGGAAAAATTTGGAAATATTAAGTCCAGTAAGAAAAGAATTTATTAGATCTCCACAGAAAAGCAGAAAACATGGTCAAAAGAATTTTGCATAAAGACAGGAGTCAGACAGGGTTGTATACTCTCGTGTCTCTACTATTTGACAATACAGAAATCAACAATCTCTCCATATGTAGACTACACTTTGCTATTAGATGATAGTACCGAAGGCCTATCTGACGTGACAAATGTAAAAATATGTACATCCGCATAGTAAACAAGAACAAGGACACAAGAAGATCGTAGCATTGAAATGTATGTTAAATGAGGAATCAGATCACTACAATGAAGTCCATATTCGAATATAGAGAAGTGCATTAAATCTCATCATATTTTGTAATATGATAAGATTTAATGCACTTCATATTTGTTATATGAGTCTGAATGTGCAGTTAGTTACGAGTGATTCTTCGCCGTTCTTTTACATGACATTGAGTCATTTTGACTGATGATTCCTTTAAATCTTTCAATGCGTATATCTCGCATTAGTGACTGATTCTTAGCATAGAGCGCATGGCACGCATTGGTGACACAAACTCTTTCAGACTAAATGTACCAGTTGTTTGTACCGTGTCTGACGAAAGTCTAAAAAGCAGTGTAGCAGCAAATTAACCATCTAAAAACGTTCGAAATATGATGCTCTGATTACACGCTTAAGGCACCTTGAACATATCACATCATTAATAAAACAATCCTGGAATGAATTGGAAAAGAATAAAAATCTGTAAAATTTGGAAAAGTATCGAATTTTGGACACCTGACGACAGAAACGATGCAATGTGATCGCAAATATATAAATAGGATAAGCATTAGAACAAGTTTAACCAACAAAAAGTGTAACACAAGAAGAAACTTCAAATTTGCCATATCAAGTTAGATTGAGAGGTTCGACTATGCCAAATCTTCGAAAGTTTATTGAATATAAGCGCATCAAAACATTCAATCCAAATTATATAAATTACTAAGGTATGTCGATTGTCTAGATGTAAATTTTTGTTGGGACATCCAATACAATGAAGAAAAATACATATTATTTTCAAAAACATGAAAACAACTATTTAGCTGTGATATGAAAAAATATCGTTACAACATTCTAACATCGTTATATAGTTCACTTAGTTTATTTACAACATTGCATAGAAGTCTTTTACTATATAAAAACTGTACAATATTCCACCTGTACATATTTACATTCCATTTCAAGGAATCACACTCTTAAGACTATTTAAAAAAATATTGAAGCTACAGGAAAGTTATGTCACTGAGTTAACGTTTTCATAGAAGGTCATAAGGAAAATTAATTTTCCTATATTACCCGTTTCACCTGTATTTTCTGTGACAAGTAACTTTAAGGTTTCGAGATCTGATATAAAAATTTTTATCCCTAAACCGAAATTAAAGAATTTGACTCATATAGAGAACAGTTATGACTATCAATGATAATTAAGACTTAAATCTTTGTTTAAAAAAGATATAATTAAACTGTATCCCATAATCTTGTTAATTACATGGCAAGTCTTACATTGCAATATTTTCAAAATTGTCACAAACCTAAGTTTTGGGAAATCTAGGAGTTTTCAACACCTTAATTTGTACTATATTTTTGTACTAACAAAACGGACAAAAATTCAAAGTAACGATAATAAATTATGATTTCCCGTCGATCACCGGGAAAACAAAAAGCTACAAGGATGTAACTGAAATTGGGGTTATAGTAAATCATTAACTTAAAATTACCGATGTATACAACTGATAATAAAATAATATTTACCACATTACTTAAAATCAATAGTAACCACTTAGCTAAGATCTGTTTAAAAACTATAAGTAAATTGGACATTCTTGTCTTCCGGCTTAGGTGTGATAGATTGAAACATGAGCAGTTTTACACAAGAGAACAATACTTGAAATTTATGTAAAAAACTTATGATCGAGGATATATTAACCTACAAATGAGGTTCTAGATATTTGCGTCTAGTAAAATGCGTTACGTCTTTCACGGCCACCGTCTAACTTGTTGAACGAATTATTTATAAATCGATAACCGACCTGATCAAAAGGAAGTCTAAACCTACCTGGAAAGAGCCTACTAATATTAATGCATTTAAAAACAACATTAACAGCAAAGATACAGACCTAAATGTCAACACCTTGAATGACATTATAATAGAAGCTAGAGGAAAGCCAGAAGATACACTGCCAAAAAAATCATATAAGCATAAATGTATGAGAGGAGAAAACTGCAAAGTAATAGAAGTAAACAGCACCATGAACTAAGAGAGATAAGTAAAAGCCTTATAGCCTCAAAAAAATAAGAGCATAAAAGTATAAGAAGAAAATTAACAAATGGAAAAAATAAATAATGAAATAAAGGATAAAGATGAAAATATTACCAAGAGAGATAAATTACTAAGATTAGTCGAAGATTTCTATACAGAACTATACGAAGTCAACAAAACCATCATGAACAACTAAAAGAAAAGTTAGAAAATTCAGAAAAAAGATTAGTCTACCAAGGACCGACGAAATAAAGCTTCGGGAGAAGATTAATATCGCTATAGAAGCTATATATAGCGAATATATAATTCTGTTCAACTTATGTCCGCACCAAAGTAAAACACGTGCAAGATGGCATAGTGCACTTACTATTTTATTACACAAAAAGGACGATCCAACAGACCTCAAGAATTACCTGGCACATAAGCCTGTTAAACCACATCTACAGGTTATCCACCAGAATAATAATAAATAGACTGAAACAAATTTAGATTTTTTTCAACCTAGGGAACAAGGTTCAGGAAAAACTTAAAAACTAACGACCACCTCCTTACGTAAAGTAATTGTAAAATAAATAAAAAAAAGATTTTACAACTAGTCTTCTTAGTTTTTAAACAGATCCTACAATGCAACACAATAATCCGATTAAAAATGGTTCTATTAACTTTGAACATCTGACGTTTCAAAACACTATTGCTGTAGTGTTTTTATGAGTAATTAAGCTAACGTTTTTTTGAAACTTGTAAGTTTAAAGAAATCTTAAAAATAGTCACGATCGTCTTATGATTACCCTGAAATCTTCAAATGTATTCTATTCTTAAATTAGGTATTGAAATACTCGTAGTTTATATGAAAATTTTTGAAAACAATTAGTTATATCTAAGAAGCGATCCTGTAAAATGTACTAAAATAGGTCTCAATTAAACTATATACAAATTTTTAGTATATATCTCAATTTACAACTAAAACAAACAATAAATATATCGTGAAATATTATTTTTTATCAAAAATCTAAAACATATTTACAAATTGTTATCCGTCTAACAATATTGCCAAAAAATGGGCGCTCCAAACCTACAGTTTCCCCCAATTTAACGGTCAAGCTTCCACTTTACCCACATCGTTTATATAAGCATACTATATTTATAAATAATACAATTCAATTATGTGAAACATTCTTCTTCAAGAAAACTAATTAATTAAAAGACAACCAGTGTTCATATTTTTAATAAATAAAAACTGTTAAACTTAGGGGAACGACCCAATTTTGCAATAACAATTGGGCTTCTAGGATTCAAATTTTACAATTTTCAAAACCACAATTAAATCAATCAGAAAATATTATAAACAATAATTAATATTATTATAATTTCCCACAACTAAATAATTAAAAATAAATTAAAACTGCTTTTTGTTGTAACTAAACAGTTTTGGATACCCTGTTTATTTTGTATTTCTATTATCTCTACCTATAAGAGACTTTAAGAATCTCATTTAAACCGAATAAGAATAACCTGCCATTACTGAAAGTTTGAATATTTGCAATGAACTTGATCCAGTTGTTGATGTTCTTACTTTTGATGCGCAACTATTGTTGAACCATAAAACTAAATAAATTTTTGTACCTGAATAGACACACATTATTTTTATGTCTTAGATGACGTTGTCATTTAAAATCGCACACAGGCGCCATTTTGTGAAATTATAAATAGGACCATATTCCAAATAATAACAGGTCTAAAGAGAGGAAGGTAAGGTAGCAAAGAGTGAGGCCAAGCGCGCTGTCTGTCAAGGAAAGATCGTGTGTACAGCTGTATGAAGAGTTGGAAACACCCGAGAGAATGACAATGTTATATAGCAGTGCTAAAGCAAGGGATAGGTCATCAAAAGACTTAACTCACGAGAGACAGAGGATTCCGGACCCCAAACGAAAATCAGTAGGAACTGATGAAATTGTGGATGTTTGTAAGGTCTCTAGGAGAGGAAGGGGTTGATGTTTTGTGGCTAATAATGGGTAAGATATATGAGAAAGAAAAGATGCCCAATTCATGGAGATATGAAGATAAAGGGGAGATTCAGAACTGTAAGAAGAGGGATAAAGTTAATGTCGCAAACATTTAAAATTTGGAAGAGAACTTTAGAGCGAAGGATAAGGAGAGCCATTGATAAAACAGTTTGGGTTTGTGACAGGAAGGAAGACAGCGGACACCTTGTTTGCTTTGAGACAATTTTGATATTTTGAGGAATACGACGAAAAGAAAAGATAAATTAAAAAAGATTACAAGAAACGAAAAGCTACATTTGATATTTATAGATCTTGAGAAGGCATATGACATAGTTCCTACGCAAGAAAGCGTAATCGAAGTAAGGATTTGTGTCGGATTGACCAAAAGTCCTCCAGTAGCGGTTGGTTTTAATCAAAGCTCTTAGTAGTCTTTAGGTTGGAAAACAGATTTATTTATTTATTTTTCCAATATCTCACATTCTAATATAATTCATTTGTTTTTCATTGACATTCGCCAATATTATAACGTCATAGACATTTTTTTTCTTAAATAATCAGGTGTATGATTAATTTGAAAGCTCTTGCGCTAGTGCACATATTTCTAGATTTTTATGTGATTATATTGCACCGTTTTAAAATGGCGGTTTTTATGAAAATTATCTTTACAAAATGTGGCAAACTGGAAAAATAAACTGATTTATTCGAGCATTTTCAATAAAATTTAAAAACTACCAAATTATTAGAGCTATAACAGAAACAAGAGTTTTCCAAAAAGTATTACTTGCGATATGATCACATTTGAAATAATTTTATAAAATGGCATCCGTCCGCTATTTTAAATAGTTATGACACCAAAACAAAAACAATGTAAGTGCCTTAGTTCAGTTATACAAAACATTATTAATTTGTTTTTTTTCAGAAAACAATTAGTAGTGGGGGGTGGGGGAGACTTTGGACGTGCTTTATATTTTTAGAGTAATTGGCGAAAGGAGATATATTTATATTCAGTTTAAATCAAGATTTGTTTAGACTCTCTTCAGCATTTTATACTGGTCTATTTTTGTTGTCACATCTCAAGTTTGGTACACTGACTTAATCGTAACGTATTTGGTCTGCCATTTATTCATAACGGCGACTTCAACTGAAGGATTGGAAATAGTGTCATTAACAGTTCAATGAAGACCACGCGAATGAAAACAACACAATATAAAAATATGATGTGATGTGAGGCAATACAGATTGACTTTGTATCGCCGGAATCTATGCCGTAACCAAATACTTATAATAAATACTAAAGACGAAAACTGCCGTTACAAAGAGTCTCGTTTTATGCAAACGCAATTAACAGCGTGGATAAAATAGTGAAAGGAAACAACTAAAGAACCTAATTTACCGTAGAATTCCTAAATATGTGATCCCCAAAATTATTTATCAAAGATGACTGAATAAAAAATATTCTTTCTTAGAAATGATTAAGTTAAAAAAATATAAAAGATAGCAATTAGCGCCATTAAAACCATAAAACTAGGAATGATACGAGATGTGGCAATCAAATATGGGTACTGATGCTTCAAAATGTTTTATTGATCACCTACCATGGTAAAAAGTTTTTCCCTTCCAATGCATTGTCAAATCTAGTCCTCTAAGTTCCGATTTTACCTTAGGATTTAAAAAAATACAGGGGACAGCTCTGGCGAATACGGTGGATGCCGAACACCGCGATGCCGTATTTCGCAAATAACATATTCACAAACAAGATTCCACAAATCTGGCCTTCGTCTTCTGACTCATCCGCGAAGACTAGTCAGAACCTTAACGCAATAATGCTGATTGACTGTCCGCCGTCACTTACCTACTTTAACATGATATGAGCTTATGTTGCGGTCTATAATATTTCACAAGACAGTTGAGATTAACTCATTGCTCCACCGATCACCTTTTTTCGTCGAGACCAGAGCAAGGTCTTACAACAGGCGATTGCTACAGCAAGAGTGTGAGACGTACAACCGGGCCTATCGAGCTCAAGGTCGAAGAATCATCAACAGACACAGACATGTTCAGATCCGTCGCAGCGCTGGTTAGCTCGCTGTTAATAGATAACAATTACAGCAAAGTTATTTGATTGTCACATCTCAACAGGCAAAACAAAGTGTAACAAACCATAGTACACAAGATACAGTGTGCATAAGATACTTTTGTATCAAAATACCCGAAAGTGTATTCAAACCTCGAAATTGCAACGCGATTTTATTCTCCTTTGTGGAGATGGATGTAGTTACAACATTGGGATATAAATGAGAATAGAATGCTGAGGTAGGTCTATCTCAAAAATTGTACATATCTACATGATGATATTTGAAAACGGATTCACCATTGAAAAAGGGTTGAAATTTTTGGAGACATTAAATGTGGACAAAAAGTATTCAAAGCTTCTACAGCTCGAACAAAAAGTGCCATCGAGAAGTTCTTAGACGTTCTGGACTCACTTTTTGATCGACCTGTAGCTTAATATTAAAATGGTGGATCACACTTATTCATTTCTAATAAAATATCACCAAGAACATCGGTCGACTGACGGTTTTTAATCTTAATCTTAAATGGTTTGTGTTTTTTTACAGGTGACTCAACGAGCTTCACAGGGGAATTACTTGTCGAATCAGCAGCGCTCTTTGTCGGGGGTTCTAGAATTTTTATCGGAGACTCAGTGAAAATTTTGGATGCAGACTCCACAACAATTTTTGTGGGTGACTGCATTACGAGCTTCGTAGATTCCATCATAACTCTTTTTGGTGGTGTTGCCTGTAAATCAGAATTTGATAAAATATTATTTGACTCATTTGGACTTATTTTGTAATTAAGGTTACTGCTTATACTAGGCTTGGTACTGTTACCACTGTTTTCTGTAGTTACATGGTTATGGTTATTGTGGATTGGATCTTGTAATCGTTCTTGTTTGGAGACATGCGAGTGCTTTCTCTCTTTATCACCGTGTTTATGCTCCTTGTCCCTGTGGGAACTGTGATTATGCTTTCTCTCTTTATCATGTTTATGTCTTTCTTTATCTCTATGTTTTTCTTTGTGTTTATCCCTGTGTTTATCCTTATGTTTTGATTTTTCTCTATCATGATCTTTGTGTTTATGTTTCTTCTCTTTGTCTCTCTCCTTATCTTTTTCGTCATGATTCCGGATTTTTTCAGCAGGAACGTATTTGTTAAGATCTAACTTCAGCTTCATTTTTATAGGTGGCTTGTCTTCATCTGGGTGATTAGACGATTTAAGTGGCGATTTTTCTGGTTTTGTTGGCGAAACATTTTTATTGGGTAGTTGACTAATATACCTGACAGTACCTTTAACATCTTCCAGGTTGTAGTATTGCTTCAATCGGACATGCCAAGCTAAAACAAAATAACATATGTTAAATTATAGTACAATATAAGGATATTCGTAGGACATGGTAGGTTAAAAGTATGGAAGTATATAATAAGTAATATATAATGAGAATTACCAGAATAGGAAAATCAATATATTAGAAGTACCTTTTAGGTAAGTAAGAGTGAGAACGATATATGTTGACGTATATAATATAAATATAAATAAATATTACAAGCTCATTCTTGTTGTAATTGATTGTTTTTCAAAGTTTGTGTTTATGTACATGAATCAAAATACTATATAAAGATGAGAAACAGTGAGTTAGAACTTTAAAAAAAACTGGTATTATTAAACATAAAAACATAACTAATAAATATTTAAAAATAAAAATTTCATACCCACTAACAGATGCGTTTATTGAAACCAGGAATTATACAGACTTACACAAAAATAATGTAATACCAATTTATAAATTTCCGTACAAAAATTTGATAAAAAAACCAAGAATCGTACATTTTAAATATACAGAAATCAAATCAATTAAACAATATTTTAGTAAAATCCATACTGAGAGACTTTGTGGATTACACAGTAAATTACACAGACGGTTCTTAAATCAAACAGGAAAAGGAAGTGCTATGTATGTAAATATCCACCCATAAAATAATTACAAATTATCTGGTGTTAGTAGCATCTTTTCAGTGGAACTCTTATAGAATGGATTCAACAAAAAAATAATAAAAAAGCTATGACAATAACAGAATCCAGAACTGCAATATTGTAATTGAAAACACAGATTTCAGTTCATACAAATCTACAATATTATAAAAAATAATTTGTCTAAAATAGAAGTGGCATTTAAAAGGTCAGAAGGACATGACGGTATAATATATATATATATATATATATATATATATATATATATACATGTTTGACAAAAAACAATCGTCTTCACAGGTTTGAATTCAGTCACATCTCACGAACAGAAAGAGGCAGTAGAGGAACTATTGTTCTTTAAATAGTTCGATGTAACTACAAAAAACAAACTTTCAAACTGATGTCTAACAATATACCGTTTGTGATTTTAAGTACTACCAACCATATTGCCAACTTTAAATTGAGAGGAAATTTAAAAAAGTTCATTATGTCAAACAATAAAAAGAAAATAGTATTTAGTAAGTAGGTTTAGAAAAACAAGCAACCAAAAACAAAATGAACCATCTGAATAATAACTGAAGTTAATCATGATAATTATAGCAATTAATAAAGGAATTTAAGAAACAGACAGGAAACACTCTGAGATGCAGAAGACCTTAGTCAAAAGTCAAAATAAAATTGTAAATTTTGCTAAGATTCTGGATCTCAGATCTTTTATTCAGATTGTTGTTATCACTCTTGCTGATATGTACCATTTCTAAGAATGTTCTCTTAAATTTATTTTTCTCTCTGGCTAATATTTTTACATTGTTGAAATCTATCTTATGGTCTAGATCGATAGTATGTTCTGCCAAAGCATAAGTGGGTTTATTTAGTCTACAGTCACTCTTATGAGAAATGATACGACTAGAGAGATTTCTTCCAGTTTCACCAATGTACGTGGATGGACATTCAGTACAATGAATGCAATAAACAACATCTCTTGACTCTAAAGTAGTTAGGGGTTGTTTTATTTTGCTATACAGCTGACGTATGGTTTTGATGTTCTTGTTAGCTATTTTGATGTTCTTAAATTCTTTGAAAATTTTTAGTAAGTTCTACGGTTAGTTTTGGAATATACGGAAGGGCATAAAAATACACACTTGTTTGAGAAGAATTGTTTTGTGCTGAGGGCACTGATTGTGAATTAGTGAGAATGTTATTTCTGTTAACAAATGGAACATTAAAAATTAATTTATTAATCAGTCTTAGAGGATATGAATTTTCAACAAAAATATTCCGTAAAAGGTTAAGATCATGTTGGAGATAATCTGGATGTGATAACCTTTTGACACGTTCTTTCATTGCTAGGACTAGGTTGGTTTTCATTCTAGGAGGATGGTGGGAATGGTAGCTTATGAATCTATTGCTACATATAGGTTTTCTATACCATTGTGTTTTCACAACATTATCCTCACATCTATGCAAACTCATGTCAAGGAAGGGCAAAGATCCCTCCCGCTCTTCCTCGCATGTGAATTGCAAGTGTGGGTTTTGTTGGTTGAAAACATTTAACGTAAATTGTATAGAGTCTGCTGGTAGTGCCAAGATTAAGTCATCCACGTATCTCTTTATAAAAGATATTTCAAAATTGATTTGTTGCAAACAGTCTTGATTAAAGACTGTTTATCCACGATTTGAAGGGAAATAAAATGTACTAAAACACGTTTAAGTCTTTTGGTTACTTTTGTAAACTATATAGGAAAGTTATTTGTTAGTAATATATTAAAATTCATAAACAAAGTCGTTCATAGTCAGAGCTCATTGGAAGCTATGTGAACATTCTGCAAAATTCACTAAAACAATAAACTAACTCTAATATCTCAGTGATGCCAGTTAATTACTTCTAATACAGCTTGGATCGAATCATAAACCCAACAAAAAGTGAAATATATGTATTGAACCATTTACAAAACAAATTTACTACAGAAGTTATAAGGTAGTGGTTTAAATGAACACTAACGACCATGTGCACCAAAATCGACCACAATGAAATTTTCTTTATGTATGTTTTATAGATTTCGAAAAAGCCTTTGATAGAGTACCACATACACTACTATGTTTGGACTTAATTGGTCCAGACACGTATGACATTAGATTGCTCAAAAGATCTTTATTACATTCAGGCCGCTTGTATTAAGGTGAATCAAGAGGTTTCAGCTAAAGTTTCTATTAAGCTTAGTGTCAGACAGGGATGGATTATGTCACCGACGATGTTTAATGTCTATACTGAACCAGTTTTTGAGATAGTGTTATAATTAAATAATCGTCGCGAAGCTATTTTTTAAAATCGGTAGTGAAATTATTAATAACATCAGATACGCAGATGACACTGCCATAATGGCAGAGAGCCTAGAAGACCTTCAAACCCTGTTAAACGCTGTAAACGACGAATGCACTGAAAATGGCTTAACAATTAACGCAAAGAAAACAAAATGGATGGTGGTCGTAAAAATTAATATCGAAGACTCAATACTAAAATAAGATAACAAAATCCTGGAAAGGGTGGAACACTTTAGATATCTGGATACTTGGATTGACTGCAGGGTTGAAAGTGACGAGGAAATTTCAAACAGAATAGAAATTGCATGAAAAAGCTTTATTAATTGGCGTTCTGTATTGTGAAGTAGAAGTCTGTTATTGACCATACGTCTAAGAGTATTGAAGTACTATGTCTGGTCCGCTTTGTTGTACGAATGGATGTGAAACCTAGACATGAAAAATCTTAATAAATTAGAATAGTTGGAGTTGTGGTATTACCTTCACATGCTTAGAATCCTATGGACAGCACAGATACCTAACAAACCTGTTCTAGAGACCATGCACAAATAGAGAGAATTGATCAACATCATCAAAATAAGAAAGGTCCAATAGTTCGGCCATATATATCGCTTAGTCCGGTTGATCATTCGGATAAAAGAAATTTTCTCACAGACCATATGCACCATACTTGGGCACAAGTAATGTAGCTGTATCATCGACTGTGACTGTATCAGATGTACAGCTATATTTAAATAGCATTGATATGATTAATCCGGTCCTGGAACATAACTTATTTTCCTCAGGTCTCAACTTACTCGATTTAAACTTGAGTTTTGAGGTTACAAAAATTTTTTGACACTACGCGTGTAGTTAGGTTTTTCGTTTAAAAGTGTTTTAAGTTGTAATATTCTGAGATAGAGAAATTTATCTCGAAGGCGGATGAACAAAGGAATGGCCAACGGCATAAAGATGCAGAATACAACCACTGCATTAAACACTCGTAGAGTACCCCTAGAAATCGTCATGGCAGTTAGTGACACGCATCAACGTACTAATCATGGTTCTCGGATGCCAAGATTCGACAGGAGGAGAAATAACAACGATGACAGAGCTCAGGTCGTTAACCAACGAAATCCCTGCGTACTAAAAATACAAAATTCAACTTTCAAAATAGCGACATGGAACATTAGAATCATGTATGAGCCTGGTAAACTAAGGAATATAGAACAAGAAATGATTTGACTTAGGATCGACATATTGGGAATAAGTGACACAAGATGGCTCGACTCCGGCGAAATACGTACAACCAATGGTCGACTTTTCTATTCTAGTAGTACCGACAGCCAATATCGGTATGGAGTAGCAATTAATGTCAGTAAAAAAGTTGCAAAATCAGTTGTAGGCTTTATACCAATATCGGAAAGAATTATGCTAATACAAATGATGATAACACATGGGAAATTAAACCTTATTTAGATTTATGCGCCAACCGCCGATAAAACAGAGGAAGAAATTGAAAAATTTTACGATGACTTTCAAAAAACCCTACAAAATACAACATCTAGAGATATAACAGTAGTCATGGGTCATTTTAACGCCAAAATTTTGAGAAGGAAGATGTGAGGACCATATGTTCGAAATGAGAGAGGAAAACGCCTTATATAATTCTGCTTAGAACATAATCTTGCGGTAATGAATACTTTCTTTAACTGCATAAACGACGCTTTTACACTTGGAAATCGTCAGCTGACAAGGTCGATAAAATCGTTAGAAACCAAATTGACTATATTTTAAAAAACCACAGATACCGAAACGCTATAAAATCGGTGAAAGCGTACTCAGGTGCAGACGTGGCGTCGGATCACAATCCTCTTGTAGCAAAATTCCAAATTCACTTAAAAAAGATACAAAAAAGTTACAAAAGTGATAAACTAAACATACAAAAATTAAAATCAGAAGACGTCAAAGAAAAACAAACAAGTTTGTTCGCAGAGAACTCACAACAACCAGATGCAAGAAAGGAGATTGCATGACAGAAGAAATCTTGGAAATGATGGAGGACAGAAGAAGGCAAAAGAATATCAACATCAGTATCAACAGCTGCATAATCAAATAAGAAGGAAAATAAGAAAACATAAAGAGACTTATTTCGCTGGAAAATGACAAGAAATACAAGACTTCTCCATATGTTAAAGAATTAGCTGGGGTAGCAAAACAATAAACCTCAAGCATACTATTGGACAAACAAGGAAACATTTTTGTGGTGACGGAACAAAAATTAGGAAGATGGAAATAATATGTAGACGAATTATTCTATGACCAGAGACAGGAAAATATATATGAAGATAATCAGAGTAAAGACCCAAAATAACAAAGTTAGAAGTTATGCATGCAGTAAAGTTCATGAAAACAAATAAAGCTGCTGGTCCAGATGAAATACCAAGTGAATTGCTAAAACTGGCCAATGAAAAAACATAGATCTTTTAGTCCAACTACTGAACACAATCTATTCCACAGGAATCAGTCACGTGAAATGCTGACATCAACATTTATTTGTCTACCAAAGAAAGTAAATGCCAAAGAATGTAGTGATTATCGAACGATCAGTCTAATGTCACATAGCTTAAACACCCTGCTAAAAATCATCCATAATACAATACACGCTAAGCTGGACGATGGATATTAGTGATTTCCAATTTGGATTTCGGAATGGCGTGGGCACAAGAGAGGCACTATTTTCTTTAAACGTGCTGACCCGAAGATGTTTGGATGTTAATCGAGATCTTTATGTATGCTGTATAGACTACAACAAGGCTTTCGATAAGATAAAACATGACCGACTTATAGAAGTACTCAAAAATAAGAATCTGGATGTGAGGTATGTAACATTGATATCAAATTTTTACTACAGCCAACGATCAAAATGTGAAAATTGGAAGAGAAGTGCCAGAAGAAGTGTGATAAGGAGAGGGGTCAGGCAAGCTTGCATATTGTCGCCGTTATTGTTTAATGCTTATTCTGAAGAAATCATACAAGCTTTGGTAAAATTAGCAAGAACAATACAAACGAAATATTAACGGCAGGTGGCCAGCAGATTGAGGGAGTAAAAAGATATACTTACTTGGAAACGATAATCATAGAAAATAACGATTATATATATATATATATATATAAGCGAGGTTCCTACAGCCTCTGCCGTTTCTCGCATTTCGACCGCCATCGTTTTCTGTCCATCCATTCGTCTTCTCTGATGGCTCTATCTCTCATTATGTGCCGTACGTTTTCTTCCCAGGCAACTGAAGGCCTTCCCCTTCTTCTTCTTTGTTGTGGTATGTAATTTAAAGCTTTCTTTGGCCATCTATCTTCATTCATTCAAAAATAACGATTATACTGCAGAAATAAGAGTCAGAAACGCACGTGCTAATTGCGTGAAAATGAAAAAGATTGTATGCAGCAAAGATGTGAGATTGGCCCTCAGAATAAGGCTAATTAAATGTTATGTACACAGTGTACTCTACTATGGAGCTGAATCATGGACATTAAACCGGAATACAATAAATCGACTTAACGCGTTTGAAATGTGAACATTTAGAAAATTGTTAAGGATTCCATGGGTAGATAGAGCCACGAATACATAAGTGTCAAGGAAAATAGGCAGAGAGAGGGAAATGGAAAATACAATAAAATAAAGAAAATTGCAATATCTCGGACAGGTGATGAGAGGCGAAATATACAACATCTTGAGACTCATAATTCAAGGAAAAATAGAGGGTAGGAGAAGTCTAGGAAGAAGACGCATTTCCTGGTTGTAGAACCTGAGAGAGTGGTTTGGTTGCAGCTCAAGGCAATTGTTCAGAGCAGCTGCCTCAAAAGTCAGAATAGCCATTATGATTGCCAACCCTCGTCGCGGAGATTGCAATTAAAGAAGAATGCCGAAAAAATTTAACACAAGAAGAGTTAGAACGGAAAAGCATAAATTTCACGTCATTCAATGTGGTGACTATGCTAGTAACTATCCGTAGAAATAAGAGATTTCAAGGCCTCCATCAATTAAGATTTTTTTGTATCAATGTAGTGATTTATTCAAATAAAAATATTAAGTATTTTCAGTTCATAAGTTTCAATAAAATACATGTTACCGAAGTAGTACATGTTAATGAACTGTTAAAAAAAAAGGAATGTAACACAAGTTTCTACAAGTGAAACGAATATTTTAAAATTCAACGAGGAAACTAAGTTCCTGTAGCTGGCTGTATACCATATATCACAAAAAATTTTGTTTAAAATCATTTATAAAAGGTATATAAAAATGCCCCAAACGGGCTATCACAAACACATTGCAAAACGTTTTCGGATTAAACAATGCATCATCAGTGCAAACGGTTGTACATGCTAGTAGCCACCAAAATATATGGGTAAAAACCCTTTAAATGTTTTAAATTTGTAGTTGTTTTACATTATTAGTAGTAATAATTTGTGATGTTTAAGTTACCATTGGATAGGTAACATGGCGGCGTATGACTCTACATGAATAAAATGGTCCTGAGACGAAGTGTCTACGAGGACCTGTTGATAACAACTTTACCGTTTAACAATATTTTAAGGTTTCATTACAAATAAATATTTATAATCATTCCATACTTCGTTCAAAGTCTGACAAAAACTTCACTTACCTATACTGGTTACAGCTGTTACAGTACGGAATTGATGAATAATGTTTCTCGGCAAAAAATAAATATCGTTATCATATAAGTTGACTCTAGCATATTCTATACCATCCCTTCGTAACTGATTTAGCTTTGCATCTTCTATCCAAGTAACACACTAAAATATATAAGCATTTAACTATCAATCGATCTAATATTAGGCAATACAATATTTTCCAATTATACATATTTTTAGATAAATACGAGGCGTGTTTTTAAGCACGGTTTTGATATATTTATCTCGACATAAACGACATTTGTATTTCTAAAATGATACGAGCCGTTCACCGTGCTTCGGAGAGCACGTTAGGCCGTCGGTCCCCCTGGGCTAGTGTCGGCAACAATTTTGATAAATCTTTCTCTATCCTGTGCGGCTCAAAATAAGGATTAAGTATCGAAACCGGTCCACTCTCTGTTGTTCAAACATAAACATTTTCTCACATCTGGATCTCTGATTACTTTAATATTCCCCTCCATCAACAACCTCAAGAGGTCATAATGGTATCCGGTACTCCTTTCTTAGATAACTGGTTTTGGGCTTTTTGATACTGTTAAGAAGTTCTTTTTATGGATCATTTTACGCAATACTGCCTTGTTAATGCCATGGCTGTCCATGGTATTTTAAGAATCTTCTAAACACCCACATCTCGAAGGCCTCCAACCTTCTCATAGCACTTCAGTGTCCATGCCTGTCCCATAAAAAACAATAGAATGTAGGTATGTTTTCACGAATGGATACCTAGTATCCAGTGAAATAGTTGTATTACTCAAAATGTGTTTCATTTTAAGGAATGGAGATCTTGAGTATTTTAATTTGAGCTCGGATTACAATCTACGGGTCTATATCTTCGGTTTTCCAAGGTATTTAAATTTATTGACGTCTTTATAGGGGTGTTATAAATTTAAAATACAAAAATAAAACTACAAAACAATAATACGCCCAGTCCTAACATATGGTTCATACAGACCTGGACACTAACAAAAAATAATGAATACTTGTTTCGAAAGAAAAGTACTAAGGCAAATTTATGGAGCAGTGAATGACAATGGAGTGTGGAGAAGACGATACATCTTCGAACTTTATAGAATATACCTTAAGATAGGACGTCAGATGTGGAGAGGGCATGTAACGTGGAGGGAACAAAATGACCGAGCTAGCAAAACGCTCCTTGATAGACCTATTGGTCAGAGAAGAAGGGGAAGACTTAGAACAAAGTTCCTTGATAACATCGATGAAGACATGAGAAATATGGGAATACGTGACATGAAATATCGACGAAGAAAAGGATGTTCTAGGTACCTCCTTTGTCTGGAGAGGATGAGAGGTGCGATCCACCAAAATGAAAGATAATAAAGCAGCTGGTCTAGACGATATACGAACAGAACAAATAAAGCACTTTGGACCAAAAACCCTAAAGTGGCTCGTAAAAATGATACACTGTTGCGTCCGTACATTCCAATTCCCCAAAATCTGGAGGAAAGCTAGAGTGGTGGCCCTCTTAAAGAAAGGATCCAGCGGATACAAAGGGTTTTAGACCTGTCTCTCTTTTGTGTCACCTTTTCAAGGCGTTCGAAAGATTGTTACTGAACCGGATCGCTGAATCTGTGGACACTAAAATTATCCCTGAACAAACAAAACTTTTAATCTCACCCAATAGATGGGTTTGAACGGAAAGAAATAACAGGAGCAGCGTTCATAGACCTGACTGCCGCCTATGACACAGTTAACCATCAACGGCTGCTGGTAAAACTCTACGAAATTACAAAGGATTTCCGACTAACAAGGTTAACGAAATGTTTTCCGTCCAAGAACAGTCGGTGGAGGGATAAAAAAATGGACTCCCACAGGGAAGTATCCTCGGGCCATTGCTATACAACATTTACACCAACGACTAACCCAAGAACCAACAAACAAGACAGTCTATTTACGCGGATCATACAGCTGTGGCAGCTCAGGGACTTACAATGAAGTCGAAGTAAAACTGACAGATACCCTAGAAGACTTAGCACTATACTATGATGAAAATAATCTGAAACCCAATCCTACAAACACCCAAGTGTGCGCTTTCCACTTTATAAACAAGCATGCCTGAAGCCGCTGCAGGTGGAATGGCGTGGTCAGATGCTGGAACACAATGAGACGCCCAAATATCTCGGCGTACGTCTGGATATAAAACTCTGTCTTATCGATATCACTGACAAGATATCAAGAAAAAAGTAAGCGCCAGAAATAATATCATCCGCAAACTAACAAACACAAAATGAGGAGCGCAACCAGACACTCTCCGTACTTCTGCCTTAGCATTATGTTTTTCTGCCGCCGAGTTTGCAGCACCAGTGTGCGAAAACTCTGCTCGCGGTAAAAACGTCGATTTTGCGTTAAATGTAACGGTTCGTATAATATCTGGTTGTCTGAAACCAACACCTATCGAAGAGGTCTTCCCTATAGTTGGAATCGCTCCACCTGCTATCAGAAGACAGGTCATGTCAAAGATAGAACGAAAGAAGCAGGGGACGGATCGGAGACACCCCTTGTATAACCACCAAGTTCAGCCAAGTAGATTAAGATCTCGGAAAATATGAATCACCTATAGTAAGCGTCAGCTACAACACATTTTGCTCCTATGGGGGAAATGGCTGCTGGACACAATTTGCCGTATCCGACATGGAAAGCGCTAAACAGACTGAGAACTGGCGTTTCACGTTGTGCGTAACCTCAAGAAATGGGGATAGCAGGAGGACGATACCTACGGCTGTGGCGCGGTTCAGAATAGTCACCATCTACTATCATGCACAGAAATGAGAGAGACCAGCACAAAAATGACAGGGTCAACTATGTGGCCAACCATTGGACACACAAAATTTAAAGCTGTTGGTGTTCCGGACACGGAAAGTAAAAAAGTAAGTCGAAGCAACTTCTGAGTAAAAAATATTAAATTAGGCTACCATTGAAGAAAAATTAAACGCTTTTTAAAATTATATAGCCCCTTTACAATTGAAAATTGTTAGGATAACATTTTGCGGTTTCTTGGTGGTCCAACCTTCAGGACTAAAAATATTAACTGAAAATCTTCTTGAAAACAAATTTGATACCGATTTTTCCTATTATTTACGGGAATAAAGACATTAACGGTGGGACGTTTTTTAAACTGTATCATTAACGTTTCATAGACATTAAAATTGTTTATATGATTATACTTACTTGTGATATTGGTGGTTCATGGAGATCAAGTTGTAACTTTTCAGATAAAATGTCAAAATATTTAGCTGAGAAGGCAACTACATCTTTTGTAACCCTATTAATAGGCCCTTCTTGTTTTCCACCATGAATAGCTTTTAGAATTCCAACAGCAGCTGTGGTTTTTCTGTCTAATCCGGCACCAACATGATCGGCATGAGCTTTCGTCCTGTCTTCAAATAGATGTTCCCTGGCTTCTGACATTCTTGGCAAGTACTGAAGATTTCTCAACTCGTTAATGGCAGTTCTGTAAGAACGTTATTAGGTTATAGGCATTAAATTCAATTTTTAATTTATTCTGATTTATTTAAAGACTCAGACTCTACTATAAACTACCATGGCCGTCGTAATGATCAGGCCATAAGATAACATATCTGTTCTTGTTTCTATTATGCATTCTGCTGATGGTATGCTGAAAACTTTTTCAAGAAAAGACCTACTCTTAGAGAAAGTGCTGTTCTAAAAATATTTCCAGGACTTTTAAAATATTTGGCAAACCAAGAATATGGTGCTAAAATGAACCGTTAAAAAATGAGGGATGTAATTATAAATACGCAGCAACTTAACAAGACGAATGTCTTCAAATTGATGTGATGTGTATTTTTGTAGTTTCAGTGAAAATTTTAAGTGTAAGTAAACGAAGTGACATCATGATGAAAATTACATTTATTTTTATGTTGTGAAATTTGAGTGTGGTTAGTCAGAAAATCAGGTGTAGTATTAAAAGTAAAGAAAAAATGGAAATTAAAGTAGGTACTAACCATTTTAAATATCTTTGATCACAAATTGAAAATATTTTATCTTAATATTCTGAAGCCGAAAACAATAGTATTAGTTTAGAAACATTATTATCAACTTTATTTTAATAAACTTGAAGCTAATTTATTAATTACAGCTCCCAATTTAAATTACAAAACAGTTTATCCACCAAATATTCAAAGACAGAATTTCACCTTAGTTTGCAATATTTTTAATAAAATAACTCGTGCTGCCCTAATTAATTATAGTGAAGGTACTGCTGAATTTAATGTAATTATAAAATGGTGGTCGATTGTTAATGTAAAAAATTCGCTGCATTTGATGACATAAATGATGAATGTATCCAATTTTTAGAAAACTTATTAATTTGGCTAAAGAAATGGAAATCTTTTGGAGAATACAAGTCTTCTTTATCTTTTGATACCCATAATGATTTGCATCATTCTACTACAGTAATTATTATGTTAATTAAATATTGCCTAATAAAGATTTCGTGCAACAAATACTTACGTTTCAAACTGAGAATATACAATCTCGGTTTGGTAATCAAAGGCAGTTATCAGGTAGCAATTATTATGTTAGTTTAAGACAAACATATGAATAATTTATGAAAAAATAATTAGCAGAGGTTCTCAAAGTGGGTTACGCGGCACCCTGGGGTGCCTCAAGCATTTGCCAAGGGTGACGTGGAACATTTAATAAAAGTCGAACAACCAGCTGCTGCGCCACTGTCCAATCGAAACATGTTGACTATTTGTACTTGTGTATTCTCGATGGAGACCGAGAAACAAACAGCCGGCGCGGCTGCTACCTCAATTCATTCTACAGTTTAATTATTGCAGCCGATAAGTGAGTTTTGTAAAAATTAGAGTTAGATTTCAAAGTGGAAGTTTTAGATATAAATGCAAAAGAAAAATGACGACGTAAGTAATTCTATTCATTGGAATTAATATATATATATATATATATATATATATATATATATATATATATATATATATATATATATATATATATATATATATATATATATATAATGTACTTTTGTTGCTATTTTTGCCATAAAATATGTCTAGCACTATTACGGTTGGAAAATACCTTTCATTGTTGGCAATGTTTTGCTCTCTTTTATTTGAGACATTTTTTTCATTCCAGAATAATGAAAAATTGGCTGAAATCTGGGTCTTTTAAAAGGACATACAGTGAAGTCACTGAAGCATCTGAATCAACTGCTTCAGTGACAACTAGCAGAGATGGAGAAGATGCAAATGTCCAGGAGATCCGTTCGAGTCCAGCTCATCCAAGTAGTTCTCTCTCAATTCGCGGAAAGGAGGCTTCTTACCAAAAAGAAATTCGAGAAAAAATAAGAAGGTATGATCATAGCTATCTCATGTTATATGGCTTTATCCAAGTTGGCAACGAACAGGCATCAGAAGGCCAATGCGTTAATTGTCTCAAGATTGTTGCTAATGGGTGGTTGGTTCCATCTAAATTAAAAAGGCATTTGAAAAGTAATCATCCTGGTTTAGCCGATAAGGCCGAAGAAACCTGCAAACGTCGTGCTTCATCTCTTCAGGCAGGGTCATGCATGATGGAAAAGGTTTGCAAAAATGAAAACGAAAGCCACTGAAGCATCATTTATTGTTGGTTTGCACATTGCAAAAGCTGGAAAACCCCGTACGATTGCCGAGGAACTGATTAAACCTTAAACCTTGATACCCTGAAGGATTTCGTACAATGCATTTTAGATCCAGATATGACCAAGAAAATTGATAATGTGCAGATGTCAAACAGCATTATAAGCCAGAGACTTCAGACTTTGTAGAGAGCGAGCTTATAAATATATTACAAACTTGATGAATTCTTCAGTTTACAGCTTGATGAAAGTACCGACTTTGCTGAACTTGCTGTTCTGCTTATGTTTGTGAGGTTTCCATTCGGGATGAAAATAGAAGAACTCCTTATGTGTGAAGAGCTTAAAAGTTATGCCACTGGTGAAGAAATTTTCAAGGCTATCCACAATAAAGATAGTGGCAGAAAATGCCTCCAGCAGTCATTTTATCTTACATCGCCATTCTTTGGCAACTAAAAAGATGCCGCAAGATTTGAAAGACGTATTGGATGGTTCTGTGAAAATAATTAACCATGTGAAGAGCCGTCTGCTTAAATCTTTTGCTCCACACAGAGGTGGCCATCGAGGGGAACAATTTTAGGGAGACTATTTGAACTAAAAGATTCACTGATTATCACATTTACAGATGAGTCTTTTATCCAAGAATTAAACAATGTCAATTGGCTGCTAAAATTGGGATACCTTTCAGACATCTTCAAAATAATAAATAAAACCACCACTTTCGCTTCAAGGCAAAGGAGGAGCACAATTAGATACAATCAAAGCCTTGTGTAAAAAAGTTACATTTTCAAAGCATGTGTTGAAAAGAGGAACCTCACAAATTTCTTTCGATTACAGGAATTTGTTATAACAAATGAAATCAATCCTCAAACGAACTTCTTTCAAATTGTTATTGCTCATTTGCAAGGTTTGGAAAAAAGTATTGTAAAAGTAACTATTTTCCTGACATTGACTCAGATCACTTATATAACTGGATGATGGACCCATTTTCGTGCGACCCAAAAAATAAACCTGTCGCAATGACAAATGAAGTTTTTCAAAATCTACTTGAGATCAGCGAAGATAACAGTTTAAAACTCAAATACCGTGAAGGAAGCGAAGAAGAGTTCTGGATGCAGGTATATTCAAAAAATAATGTTGTTAGCAAGGTTGCAGTGAAAAACTTGTTTGTTTCACATCGATTTATCTCTGTAAGTCTTCTTTCTCAGCATATGCTTACATTACAAACAAATACAGAAGAAAACTTAAAGCATAAGGAATTTGAAGGTCAAACTTAAAAAGATTTCCATAATTATAAAGGATATAATAAAAACATCATCGAAACAGTTGCATTCATCACATTAAGTAAGGATATTTGAATATCAAATGTACTTACTATATTTTAGTGATCTGAAATAAAGTTTATATTGAAATCAAATGAGCCTCAGAATTGTATTTTTTTCATTTTTTGTCGTTTCCTAACTCGCTTTAAGGATTGGTGTGCCTCGAAATATTTTTAGCCCTCCAAGGGTGCCGCAACTAAAAAGGTTTGAGAACCACTGAATTAGGGTAAAGGCATTCTCAATTTACATTCCGCAAGTACCGTCAAATTAAATTAAACATTTCTCATTTGGAGCATTTAAAGATGTATAAAGAAAGTAATGATGGAATGTATGATACAAAAACACTTGGATAAGCCCAAATCAAATCTTTATTTGACTACATATCAAACACAACTGTTTATTGTTTTACCTATAACCTAACTGAAATATAATGCGATAATTAGCAATACATGAGCGTCGTGAGTGGGGTTTACATGGCCAATACATTACAAAATAGATCTATGAAAAGTGTAGATAGAAATTTAATAGAAATATCTCAAGACATAATTTGACTCTTGAAGTACAGTATGTAGTTGGATATGTCAGTTATGATGTTTCAATAAAATTATCATGTACAAATTGCATAAATGTAATTGTTAAAAATGAGGGTAAAGATACAGAAGAATAACGATATTTTGAAATAGGGTGGTTTAACTGTTACATTAAATGTTTACTGTGCAAATTACTACCACAGTTCATAATACATTGTAAACACCAATTTCTAACGACTTTGAAAACAATTTTTAAAATGTAAATACCATCAGTTAATATTAATTAAAATCGCCAAATAATATTTAAATCAGAATTTGTAGATCTGACAGCAGCCTATGACACAGTAAGGCACAAAACATTGCTCCGCAAATTATACGATACTCTCAATGACCACCATCTGGGAAAGTCCTTACTGCAAAATAGACGTTTTTTCGTTATGCTGGAGGGTAAAGTAAGTAGGTGGAGAGTTAAAAAAAAAAACGGCCTCCCACAGGGAAGTGTTTTAGCACCAATGCTCTTCAATATATACACAAACGACCAACCTACTCCGACCGAAACCAAGCACTTCCTCTATGCTGACGATCTTGCAATATGTGCTCAAGGAAATAGTTTTGAAGAAGTGGAGGAGAAACTCGAAACTGCCTTAAAAACAATGACAGCGTACTACCTGCAGAATTCTCTGAGACCCAATCCCTCTAAAACCCAAGTCTGCGCTTTCCACCTTCGCACAAAGGAAGCCAAGCGAAAACTCCAAATTGTGTGGAATGGTAATACATTAGAACACACAAACCAACCTATATATCTTGGAGTAACTCTGGACCGGTCCCTCACCTACAGACAACATTGCATAAAAACAAGAGGGAAAGTAACAACTAGGAACAGCATACTCAGAAAGCTAACGGGTAGTAAATGGGGCACACGTCCTGGCGTTTTAAGAACAACGGCACAGGCACTGTGTTTCTCAACTGCTGAATATGCATGCCCCGTTTGGAGCAGATCTGCCCACACCAAACAAGTTGATACTGCGCTAAATGAGACATGCAGGATAGTAACGGGGTGCATGAAACCAACGCCACTTTCAAATCTATATAGAGCAGCGGGTTTTGCAGAACCCTCAACACGCAGAGGCGCTGCAGAACACATAGAGAAAATTAAACAGATCGCGGACGATCGGCATGCCCTATACAAAGCTCGAACACCACGAAAGCGACTAAAATCTAGGAAAAGCTTCCTTGGAACAGTGAAGGATGAACCGCCTGAGTATTTTCCACTTCCCCAGGTTCAATTGACCGGCCAGACCCTAGACTTTAAAACGTGGAAAACCTTGAATAGGATAAGAACGGGGGTTGCTACAGTAAAATCAAACATGGCAAAATGGGGAAAAATAAACCAAGATGATGTGAACTGTGACTGTGGAGAAACACAGAATATGGAACATCTTCTTACATGCAGAAACTGTCCTCATCGATGTACCCTTGAAGATTTGTGGCTCGCCAACAAAGATGGAACCGACGTAGCCCGGTCTGGGCAGAAATTTTATGAATCACATGTCCGGACACGATAAAGTAAGTAAGTAAATCAGAATAAAGATAAAATTTATTTTAGAGATATATCAACATTTATATATAAATTTCTTAATTTTTGATGTAGAAATTACATTACATACAGTGTAGGTAAAAGTTTATGGTCGGTATGTACCTTACGTGAGATGGAGTGAGAAACACCTATTTAAAAAGAGAGAGGTATATTAGGTCCCCCTTTATATCGTCGAAAATGCATTAGTGGAACTGAGAAAAGAGGAGGAGTTCAACGTTGCCAAACTTATTGGTTTTATTTACCTGTTGTCTTTTTAGCATTTTAACAACGTTCTAAAATAATCAAATTTGGGCGAATTGATTTAAATGGCAGCTTACTGTTTTTTATTTTAAATATGCCACAATTTTACTTTACGATAAGTTTAATTTAACATTTTGATTTCCACTTCGGAAATCGTTTTATGTAAGTAAATAAAATTTATTAATGTTTCGTATTTTAAGTACGACTTCCGAGAAAAAAAAAGAGAAGCACAATTAAGGCTCAAATGACACGATTTCAAACATTTTAAAATAATTATTCAGATGCTAATGCATCACAGCTACCAGGTAGAATTCAAAAATGTAGAGAGTGGTGGAGAGATTTTGATATTGTACAAGAAAACATTGAAAAATTTGCATCTAGCGAGGGCATTGATAGTGACTTAGATTTTGATTCACAGGTAAATGAAAGATTAGATTTTCAGGATTTATATTTTGAATTAATTGGCATGGCAGAAAGGTTTTTGAATAAGACTGACTCTGTTTTAAATCAATCAGATACACAATCTGATACAGGTAAAGCCTCATCAAAAAATGTGAAATTACCTCCTTTAGAGACACCAACATTTAACGGTTCATTTCATAGCTGGTTAGAGCTTAGGGATGGGTTTACAAGTTTAATAATCAATAATTCAGAATTAACTGATGTAGACAAACTACACTATTTGAAAAAATCATTAGTTGATAGGGCAGTTGGGGCATTAGATGAGTTACCAACTACAAACACAAATTTTAATTTTGCATGGCATTTATTAGGTGAAACATGAACGCAAAAAGTTAATAGCATGCAGTCACATTGATAAGTTAAATGAATATCCAGATATAAATAATGAAACCTCATTTGAATTAAAAAAATTTTCTACTTCAATTAAAAAAGACTTAAAGGCATTAAAGACATTGGGTTATTCAGTAATTGGATAAAAACACAAAAAGGGAATGGCAAAAAATAGGGCCACTTAATGAGTTTCTCAAAATCACAGATTTTTTATCATTCTTAGATCAAAAGGTACACAGCCTAGAAAACCCAGAATATGATAAAGATAAACCAAAGTCATCCTCTGAGACAAAACGTAAGTATGAAAGGGCTTCTTTTTCAAAAACATTTTTAACGTCACACAAACAGTGTCATCTTTGTGGACAGTCACATTATCTTTATGGGTGCAAATCATTTCACAAATTATCTATCTCATTAAGACGATCAGAAGTTGACAAAGTCAAGGATTGTTGGAATTGTTTACGGGAAGATCATACAGCTCAAAATGGTACAATGAGGGGTAGCAAAATTTGTGGTAGGAAACTTCTACATTTAGATTCACATTCATCAGGGCCCAATGAACACAACTGGGAACGAAATACACAAGGCAAAGATAGAATACATGCACAGGGTCAAAATGCATCACAATCATCAGGGCATAACGAACACAATTGGGAACGAAATACACAAGGCAAGGATAGAACACATCCACAGGGTCAAAATTCACATTACCTTCAAGGTTCACAACCAGGTGATGGGGTACCTCACTCAGTGTATTTGGGACAGGTTAAGACATAAGGACTATAGAAGATAGGGTACAAGTTAGCAAATGCAGTCATACCAATTCAATTCATACAAAAACAGATATTCTGCCTTCAACAGCATTAGTTTACATGCAAGACAATTTTGGGAACTTTCATGAATGCAGAGCCCTGTTAGATTCTGGGTCTCAATCAAACTTTATTTGTAAATCATTGTTAGAAAAACTCAATATCCCAACGGAAAAGGTAGACATTCCAGTGGCAGGTATCAATCAGGGTATTACAGAAATTACACGGGCCATGAAAGGTAGAATACAATCGAAAACATGTAGTTATAAAGTAAGTGCATTTATGTTAGTTATAGATAAGATATCTGACAATTTACCAGCTTTTAATCTTAATTTAGAAATGATTGACATACCAAAAAACATTATGTTAGTTGATAGTTCCTTTGGAGTTTCAAAACCTGTTGAATTATTGTAGGTTCATCTATATTTTGGCAATTACTATGTGTAGGGCAAATAAGACTGGGAAAAGACAAACCTATACTTCAGAAAACCAAATTGGGATGGGTGGTATCAGGGCCTGTGAGAACAATTGACAAAGGGGTACATTTTTCGGGTATGGTTTCATGTGACTTTTCTGCACTCAGCTTGAATGAACAAATGGAACAGTTTTGGAAGATTGAACAATTGGACATACATAAAAAGACCTTATCAGTAAAGGATAAATATTGCCAGGAACTGTTCCACTCAACCACAACTAAGGATTTACATGGACGTTATATAGTACAATTACCAGTTAGGGAAGATATTACAAAACTGGGGGATTCTTACAGCATAGCAATGAAGAGATTTCAAAACTTGGAGAAGAAACTGGACAACAATTCGAGTTTGCAAGAGCAGTATCACAAGTTCATGGAAGAATATTAAGCATTAGGACACATGACAAAAAGAGATGATTGGGAGCTACAGATACAAGGAGATCCACCAAAATATTATATACCACATCATGGGGTACTAAAGACATCGTCTACTACTACCAAGCTTAGGGTAGTCTTCAATGGGTCAGCTAAAACAGACAATAATTTGTCATTGAATGATGTATTAATGGTGGGACTAAGGCTTCAGGAGGATTTATTACACATCTTGCTACGGTTTAGAAAACAAAGTTGTCATTGCTTCTGATATTGAAAAGATGTATCGGCAAGTTCTTATTTCTTCAAAACAAAGGGATTTACAAAGAATTTTTTGGAGATTTTCATCAAAACAATAAACACAATAACATATGGCTTAGCACCATCAGCCTTTCTTGCAATAAGATGTATACAACAAGCAGCATATGAACAAATGTCAAATTTACAAGAAGCTTGCCAAACTATTTTGAAGGATTTTTATGCAGATGATCTATTATCAGGGGGGGACACAATTGAAGAGGTTAAGAAGTTAAAACAGGATATCAGCTCCATCTTGAGCTCAGCAGCATTTCAGCTCAGAAAATTGGTCTCAAATAAACCAGAAGTATTTAAAGGGGACTTACAAAATAATCAACAAGTTGAGCATTATTTGTCTGAAGACATCACTAGTAAAACTTTGGGGTTGTACTGGAATCCTCAATCGGACATCTTGCAGTACAATATTAATTTTAATATACAATCTCAGACAACCAAAAGGTCAGTATTATCAATGATTTTGTCAAATATGTGACCCTCTGGGTCTTGTGGGATCAGTCATAATCACGGCTAAGGTAATTATGCAATCATTATGGAAGCTCAAATTGGATTGGCATGAGTCATTAGCTCAGGATCTTCACACGGCTTGGAACAAATTTAAGGAAACAATTTCAGATTTACACCAAACACAAATTCCAAGACATGTGTTATGCTTATAACCAAAGGACATTGAACTTCACTGCTTCAGCGATTCATCAGAAGTTGCATATGGGGTAGCAATTTATGTACGGTCAATAAGTCACGATGGGTTATATCATGTGCATCTACTATGTGCTAAATCAAGAGTAGCTCTGTTAAAGACAATCTCTTTACCAAGGTTAGAGTTATGTGGGGCGTTACTCAGCGTAAAACTTTCCAGGGAAGTTATACAATGGACATAAGATTTAATAAAGTGCATTTTTGGACAGATTCGACAATCACTTAACATTGCATCAAGGGCGAGGCTTCAAAATGGAAAACATTTGTGTCACATCGGGTTTCGGAGATTCAAAATTTGACTAAAACATATAAGTGGCATCACATCCATTCCAAAGAAAATCCAGCCGACATCATATCCAGGGGGATGGAACCAAAATTACTTAACGATTCTTCATTTTGGTGGAATGGTTCAAAATGGCTTTGCTACTTTGGAAGTGCCAGATAAAAGGCCAGTTAAATTTTCATTAATTGTCACAGCATTGCATACGATTTAGGATAGATTTTCAAATCTTAACAAGTTACAAAAAACCACAGCTTACATTCTGCGATTTATAAATAATTGTAGATTGCCAATGAGTGAACGTAAATGGGGTATACTTACTGTTGATGAAAGAGAGGGCACACTAAGGATTCTAATCAAAATGGCTCAATTGGAAACATTTGGTTCAGACATTTCGACAATAAAAATATTAGGCTCATTATGTAAGACAAGCAGTCTCATCTCATTAAACCCTTTTTTAGATTCAGAAGGTATTTTAAGAGTTGGTGGACGTTTACAAAATTCAGATTTACCATTTATCAACATTTACATATGGGACAACAAGCTTTATTATCCATTTTACGGCTAAAATTTTGGGTTCTTTCAGGGTGTAATACAATCAGACATATTCTGCACAAGTGCATAACATGTTTTAGGGCAAGGCCGGTTACGATAAATAATCTAATGGGTCAATTACCCAGATTACGAGTAGTAGCATCCAGACCTTTCTTTAATTGCGGTATTGATTATGGGGATCCTTTTCAGTTAAAAACGAGCAACCTTAGAAATTGTAAAATTGTTAAGAGTTACATCTGTATATTGGAATTGGAATATTACAGAATTGGTTTATGAGTTAACTACAGTCATTCTAAAACTGTTTCAAACGTTTTATTGCTAGAAAGAGTCTTTGTCAAAACTTGTACTCGGACTATGCTACAAATTTTGTGGGAGCAAACAATCATTTGAAGGAACTGTACTCATTAATAAGTGATTCAAATATCAATTCAAAGTTTCTTGAGCATTTTACTGATCACCAAATCAATTGGAAATTCATACTTCCCCACTCTCCTCATTATGGCGGGGTATGGGAGTCAACTATTCAGTCTTTAAAATATCATTTAAAAAGGGTATTGGGGGAAAACAAATACATATATGATGAGATGTATACTCTTCTGACACAAGTTGAATCATGTTTAAATTCACGACTCCTCTTACCATTATCCAATGATCCACTTGACCTTGGTGTACTCACGCCAGGACATTTTTTAATTGGAGATTCCTTAATGGCTGTACCACAAAAGGATCTCACAGATGTCCATACAAACAAACTCAAGCGATATCATCACCTTACGCAAGTTATTCAACATTTTTGGGCTAGATGGTCGCGAGAATATTTGTCATCTCTTCAGCAACGAACAAAATGGAAAGTAGCGAGTTCTAATATCCAAAGGGGCTCGACCCCTCTTACCATTATCCAATGATCCACTTGACCTTGGTGTACTCACGCCAGGACATTTTTTAATTGGAGATTCCTTAATGGCTGTACCACAAAAGGATCTCACAGATGTCCATACAAACAAACTCAAGCGATATCATCACCTTACGCAAGTTATTCAACATTTTTGGGCTAGATGGTCGCGAGAATATTTGTCATCTCTTCAGCAACGAACAAAATGGAAAGTAGCGAGTTCTAATATCCAAAGGGGCTCGACCCCTCTTACCATTATCCAATGATCCACTTGACCTTGGTGTACTCACGCCAGGACATTTTTTAATTGGAGATTCCTTAATGGCTGTACCACAAAAGGATCTCACAGATGTCCATACAAACAAACTCAAGCGATATCATCACCTTACGCAAGTTATTCAACATTTTTGGGCTAGATGGTCGCGAGAATATTTGTCATCTCTTCAGCAACGAACAAAATGGAAAGTAGCGAGTTCTAATATCCAAAGGGGCTCGATGGTTACTTCCTCCAATGAAATGCGAACTAGGAAGAGTAGTCGATGTATATCCGGGCAGCGATGGGATAGTGCGCGTTGTGTGTGTTCGTACTGCTCACTGTACATTCAAAAGAGCATGCGCGAAATTATGTGTTTTACCGATTAGTGACAACTATCTCGTCCGGTTGTATAGTTACTGACACAAGTTTAGTCTGTTGAAAGGCATGTGTTACTTCAGCCTTTCAAGGGAGGCGGCATGAACAGTGTAGCTAAGCCGACTCTGTGAGCGGCATCCACGCGCCGACTCGTGAGCAAGTGTCAATGTGAGAGAGAGAGAGAGAGCCATGATGGCGACGAAGAGGGACAGCTAGAGTTTAAGTTTTGATTTGTTAGGATACAGTATTGTTTGTAAATTATAAAAATATACAGTCCACAAAAATCGAACGGATTTAATTTATACCGAACTACGGCAATCCAATACAAAACAGGGCGTGTATAAAAAATGTGGAGGGGAGACCGACGGGAAATATATTTGTTTTCTTTGTTAATTCTGTGTTAGATATCCTGTTAAATTCTACCAATACCGACAATAAACTTTTACCTATACCGTATAATATAAGTTATATAACATTTATATATAGCTCCAACAAGGGTGGTTTTAAGGGTCGAAATATTATGATATATTCTAAAGCATAAAACAATTATTATTTAACTAATAAAAATCAAATGTTGACCATATTACAGTTTATAATTTTATTTTATATTTTTTTACAATTAGGGGTAGTTTTCACCCTTAAAAAACCAATAGCGTACAACGGCTCGATATAGAAAATGAACTGGAGGGTGAAATAAGCCTAATCCCAAATTTTTGTACAAATCGATATTGGACTAAAAAATTGTGAGGTTTTACCATTTTTTCAGCTTCAATTCCTGGTCTAACTTATGGTCTTAGTTTCAATCTTATAAACAAATTAAATTTTGCAAAAACATTTCAACCGATCTGGCCCATATTATGCACACAATTTAAACACGATAAGACCCTCTAGTTCAGGTACATTTAAACAAATTTTAATAAACAATAAAAAAGTTTTTGGTTTTGAACCGATTTTAATTTAAAAAAGTTTTTGGTTTTGAACCGATTTTAATTTAGCATATCTCATTTTGTGTATCTTTTTTTTTCTGAAAAAAAAAAAAAAATGTTGAGGTCTCTAAAAAGATAAGTTTTTAAGTTATTAGTTAAATAATAAGTTTGGTGTTTTGATGGAGGAAAATATTTCCATAAAAAAAATGGTAATTCCCTAGCAGATGACTCTTTTTGTATTATCTCATACTACACATTTCAACTGTCCAACCCGTCTATACAGTTATGAGAAAAAATTCTTATTTTTTACTAATTTGATTGGTCTATAGCAGAATGTTTACCATAACAGACTAGAACTTCATATTTTAATTTTGAGTTTATAGTTGGGTATTTCTTGTGTAAATATTATATACTAACCTTTTTCTCTTATTAGGCGACTTCGAATCTGCTGTGGGTACAAGCTGTTCTCCTGGTCTACACCAAATAATAGGTCCATCGTTACTTTCTGTAGGTCTCATTTGATCACAAATGGATAGAGCTCCCCAAGGCATTGTCTAAAACAATTAAAAATTATATACTTATAAGGTATAAGTTTTTTAAAGACAACATACCAAGTTGAGAAATTCGTTATCTTCCAACATTAATAACAAATCTGGAAAATATCCACCAACTTCTTCATGCGCAGTACCAACAATACTAATCTGATGAAGTGGTCCATATCGAACAGTGCCAGCTTCATAGTGTTTGCAAACATTTTCATGATAATTTGCCAGCGTTGTTGTTTCAATATCGGAACTCTTGCTTAACAATCCATTCTTGACAGTAAGGGAGGGGTAGTTCTCTGCCATGTAGGTCAAAATATCTGGAAGATAAGTCGCACCACCATGAACAACTGCAACTACAAATGTTGCCCAGCCATCTTTGTCTTCTTGGAATGCTAGTTTGAAGAACTCATTTGCTAACTCTTTAGACTCAGTGGGACTAAGGTGTTTTATTTCATCTTGATACATTCTGAGGATCTTAGCACCTCCATTGGTATGGGTTTCTATGTGGTAGTATTTGCGGTACTTCAGTGTTTTCTGAAAAAGCGAACAAAAAAAATTATCCATACTTTAAAAGACATCCTATAGAAAGATAGGTCAATTGGAGGGAAGAGAAAAACACATGGATATAGAAGGAAAACAGCATAATTAATAGACGGAATAAGAATCAACATTTTTATCTGAAAAAAGAATGTAAAAAGTACTCACATCTTCAGGAGGGTAACTATAGTTGCCATTGGTAAGAAGTCTTGCTCGAGGCTCACTTCTATGACTTGAGTGTTTATATTTTGAATTGTGCGATGATTTTTTAGAACTTTTGTGTTCATGCCGATGTTTCCTCTCATCTTTATTGTTCACACTTTTTGATGACGAAGATGTCGATGAAGATGTTGTTGTAATTAATTTATTTTTGGAATCTTGGTCAACTCTCGGCACTTTAGCTTTCAAAGAATTGTTGTCTTCAGAATGGGCCCGCTTAACTCCTGTAGTTGGTTTCACAGCAATATCAACAGACCTTGTTCTTGATTTTCGTAAGGAGCAACTGGAATCTGTAGAGCTAGATGTATGTCTGTCCATTACCTTAATTTTACTATTTGCTAAGTTTTCAACAGCCGTTAGAAGCTCATATCCTTCTTTTCCTTTAAGCAAATTATAATCCATATTCTCAACCAAGCTGGAACATATCTTCTTTGGCTTTACTGGTTTTTTTGGGTCAGCTAGATTGTTTAAAATTGGATGAGAAGAGTTATCTTTACTATCTCTAATTTCGCTGCTATTAGAAGTAACATTACTCTTTATAAACCCATTAGGGGAATCACAGCCACTTGTTGTTAAAGGCCAAGATTGCAGATTTTCAGAATCTTTGGGTGTTGGATATGGATAGTACATTGCGCGATTGATATCTGATTCATCTTTTATATTTAAACTTTCCTCATTTGAATTACACCTGAAAAAAGAAACATAATATTACACAAACAGTCTGTAAAATAACTAACCTAGAACAATATCTTAGGATAGGTACATAAGATATACTAGGATCTACAGGAATAAGGTATATATGATTGGATTAAAATAAGGAAATGAACAGACCTTGATAAGTCACTATTGTCAAAGGTTCTTCTTGATTTTTCTAACCAGCTGGAATCTGAAGAGCTAGATGTATGTTTGTCCATTACCTTAATTTTACTATAAGCTATGTTTTCAATAGATGTCAAAAGATCACACTCTATTTTGCCCGTAAGCAGGTCATGGTCTAGAGTATCAATAAAGCTTGAACATAACTTCATAGTTTTTATGGGTTTTTTTGGGCTAGAATGACCTTTTGTGATAGGATGATTACCGTCTTGATATTCTCTAATTTTAGAACTAAATGTAATCTTTTCAGAACCCCCGGCCATTTTTACAGATGGAAATTGGAGGTTTTGAGGAGTTTTAGGTATGGAATGAGGATGGTTTGTTGCGGGATTCCCATCTAATTTTGCTTCTATATCTATGTCACTTGAATTATATCTGCAAGAATAAACCATACACTAGTGGCTAAATTTCTGGGAACTTTATAAAAATTATCGTTTTTCCAGCAACACTCGTCTCATGAACGTGATTTATATAGTTTATCAATACAATTACATATTAAATGGCCAACTATATGGCCTAGGAGACAAATTCGTTAAACTTCCCGTGCTCGAATTGGTATCACTAAAGTGTTATGATCATTTCGGCCTATCCCAGCCATCGTCAGACACTTGGGCTGATACAAATTCAAACTCGGAAAGTAAAACGAATGTCTCCCAAATCTTTACTACCGTGTAGTTAGCTTATAAAGGCGCCCCCTACTTTGAAGGCCGTGAACGAAACGATATCAATAATCGTTTTCTGTATCCTTTAGTAGGGGGCGCCTTTATAAGCTAACTACACGGTAGTAAAGATTTGGGAGACATTCGTTTTACTTTCCGAGTTTGAATTTGTATCAGCCCAAGTGTCTGACGATGGCTGGGATAGGCCGAAATGATCATAACACTTTAGTGATACCAATTCCAGCACGGGAAGTTTAACGAATTTGTCTCCTAGGCCATATAGTTGGCCATTTAATATATAAAGCGATAGCGGCTTTCGCTAAAAGATTTAATTCTTTAATACAATTACATTTTTATTTTATTGTTTTATATTTCTGCTTAATATTTTATGTATTTCTCATTCTATATATACTAACATAATTATTTAATAAAAAGTGGAAAGAGATTCAAGCGAAACAGATTTGTGAATTGCAACATTGGCAATACTGTATTGCGTCAGGGTTTTGCTAGTCAGTCAACAATCCAATTGGAAGCGTTTAGTACAGTTTCGTGCGACTTCCAGTGTTTATTAGTGAATTCAGGTAGTTGTTACTAAGGTGATATTGTTTAATTGTCGGAGAGGAATACAACGAAAACGGCACCAAGAAACCCAAAAAGTGTTGACTGATCGCCGGAAAGAGAGCCAAAGCAATTATGGTTCGAGAAGAAAGTAGTCACATATACACACATCAAGAAATAGCAAATAAATTAGGTGGTGGCGCCACAAAATCAGGTGTAATGAAAGTTTGTAAACGTTATCATAACACTGAAATGACAAAATTAGTAAAAAGAGTAGACAGAAAAGCGAAAGTTAGTCAATACAATGAGCTCAGAATATGCCGACTTTCTTTAGAAGATCGTAGTAGATCCGCTGTTATGTTAATGCTGTTAAAGCCGTGAAAGCCATATCCTGGATCAGCCGTGGCCTCAGATCACAATCCACTTATGGCCAAGATTACACTCGCCCTTAAAAATAATAAACGACATCAAAGAATCCCTACAATAGACATAAGAAAACTTAAAGAACCTAAAGTAAAAGAATGCCTTCAACATGAACTGCAGCAAATTGAACACAAACACCAATGATATTGATGAGTACTGGGATCGACTAAAACATTGTCTATTGGAACCCTGTAAAGAAACACTAAAGACTTCCGCAAGGAGAAAAGAAGAATGGATGAATGACGAGATACTCAATATAATGGAACACCGGAAACAATTTAAAAACAAAGACAAAAATAAATACAGAGAAATAAACCACGAGATCAGGAAGATGATAAAGCAGGCAAAAGAAAAATACTTTGAAAGAAAAATGCAAAGAGATCGAAGATCTTCAAAATAAATATGATCTGTTTAATCTACACAAGAAAGTTAAAGAACTGCCAGGACTAAGAAAACAAAATCTCACTCGTACAATTCTGGATAGACACGGCACTACTATAACACATACGGACCAAAAAGTATAAATATGTGCAGAATATATCGACGAATTGTTCAATGATGAAAGGGGAGATCTGGCGCACACAGAACTTATGTCAGAAGAAATAGGTATATATATTACAAAAGAAGAAATATTACACCCATTAAAAACAATGAAGAGTGGAAAAAGTCCTGGACCTGACATGCTTCCTATAGAAATCCTAAAAATTCTAGATGAGAAGCACATTGATGTTTTATGCTTTTATGCAAGATATATACGCATGTTTTATTGACTATAATAAAGCATTCGATAAAGTACGACATAAACAATTAATGAATGTCCTGAAATCAAAGAAGCTTGACTATAACGAACTCAGGATCATATCAAATTTATACTATAAACAGCGAGCAAAAGTACGTGTTAACGAACAGCTGTCAGAAGAAATTGAAATTAGATGTGGAGTGAGACAGGGATGCGTATTGTCGCCAATTCTTTTTAATACCTACTCCGAAGAGATCCTGAAAAACGCTCTTGAGGGTGAACCAGCTGGAATAAAGGTAAATGGAATTCCCATTAACAACATTAGATATACGGACGACACTGTGATCTTAGCTGAAAATATTGAAGATCTTCAAGGCTGGTGACCAGAATAGCGGATATGGAAAAGAGTATGGTCTAACAATGAATGTCAAGAAGACGAAATTTATGAGAATATCGAAAACTCAAAGAAATAACGAGAATCTTGTATAAACGAACCAATGTCGAACAAGTGGACAAATATGCATATCTGGGAACAATGATTAACTCCACAATGATTACATTCAGGAGATCAAAATCAGAATAGAAAAGGCTAGAGCAAATTTCAACAAAATGAGAAGAGTGCTATGTACAAGGGATTTAAAATTGGAACTAAGAGTTAGGTTGGCGAGGTGCTATGTTTTTTGGACTTTATTTTATGGAATGAATCTTGGACCTTGAATAGCGAGACATCAATGAAAAAACTGGAATCATTCGAGCTGTGGTGTACAGAAGAATTTTGAAAATATTGTGGACAGCACACGTCACAAACAAAGAGGTTCTGAGAAGGATGAATAAAGAAATGGAAATTTTAAATACAATTAAAACAAGGAAATTGGAATATCTCGGACATATTACATGTGGAGAGAAATACACTTTGCTCCAACTGATTATGCAGGGAAATATCCAAGGAAAGAAAAGCATAGGGAGGCGTAGAATGTCATGGCTGCGCAACCCGAGAGAGTGGTATGGATGTAAAGTTGTTACGATATTAATTGGGAAAGAACAATTTTGGGGTCGGTCAGTAATTCTATGGCAAACATAGAAATAAAGATAATTCTTTGTAATTCTAATTATTGATTACTCCTGGTATTAGTCCACATGGATATTGGTGTGGCTTATTACTTTGAACGTATCTATTGGGTAATACTGAAATGTAATTGGTCAAAATTTTCGGAAGTGAATACACTGATACCAAATCTGGCTTTGCCGTTATCAGGTAAAAATTGCTTCTCATGTTTCAAAGGCGGCAAGCATTATAATAAACACAATAACAGTGTCGTCGTCATAAACTTATTTTATTTATTTTAAACTTATTATATAAATTATTTTATTTTTATAGTAAAATTGCAGTCTCATTTTTTAGTTCTCAATTAATAAGCACATTACATTTCATTTGCATTATGTATGTATATACTTTTAATCATCAATTTTAAATTTCAATAAAAGTTAAGGAATTTTTAGGGTCCAGTCCCGAATAATTCAGAAATATAAACATTATTTGTAATTGATCACTAACGGTATTGTCCACATTGCAGCTGTGGTTTATTACTTTCTACGTATCTTATCGGGCACTACTGAAGTGTAATTAGTCATATTCTTCGGAAGTTATTACGCTCAAACTTGATCGTTATCTGGTCAAAAATGCCTTCTCAGGTTTCTCATACTAAACGATATATTCAGTATCGTCGTGTACGACAGCAAGTTCACGTATATTTTTAATATTTTTGTGCAAACAGTAGTGTTGTGTTTTAGTTAAGTTTGAGTTAAGACAGTAGAAATAAGTTGTAAATACATTAAAGAATATCGAGATGACAATAGAGACATTGTGTATCTTGATGAAACGTGGTTTGACACCCATGATGTAGTTCAATATGGCTGGATGGATGATAGCAAAAAGTGCTGCTTGAATACTCCTTGTTCGAGAGGAAAAAGAATTATAATTCTACATGCTGGAACTAAGAGCGGGTTTGTACCTAATGCCTTGTTATTATCGGCCAAAAACATTAAACAGTGTCATCAGCTGATTATCATGAGGATATGACGGCTGAACTTTTCGAAAAATTGGCAACGGAACAGCTGTTACCGAATATTAAAACAAATTCCGTGATAGTAATGGATAATGCGTCATACCATTCTAGACTCTACACCAAAATTCCAAATACTAGCTCCAAGAAGGGAGATATCATAGAATTTATGGAGAACAAGTGCATGGCAACACCTAGTAAATGTACCAAAAAGGAATTGTTGCAATTAATTAAGCAACAAAATTTTCAAAAAGAATATGTAATAGATAAACTCTTTGAACGCCACGGGCATACGGTTTTACGGCTCCCTCCATATCATTGTGTTTTCAACCCAATTGAAATGATATGGCCAATGTAAAAAAGAAATTGCGGAAAATGAATCAATCTCCCCAATTAAGTGACGTTGTTGTCCAAAATATAAGAACAGTGATCGAAGAACTTAACAAAACTGACATTTGGAAAAATTGTGTAGCGCATGTTCAAGTAAAAGAAAAAGAATATCCTACTTTACCACCAATTGAACCGGTAGTTATAAACACAAACGACGACTCAAGTTCTGGACACACGGATAGTGATAGTGTTTAATTGTTTGAATATTTCTACAAAGACTTCCACAACTTGTCAAAAATATGTTCTGTGTATCGAAGTTAATGTGATCTCTCGATTAATCCATAACCTAAGAGACAATTCGACTGTAAGACGAATTGGCCGATTTCATGTAAGTATCTTTCAAAAATAAGCTCTTTAAACCGATGAAACTTACAGATCATATTCATGATTATTTTTTACCAAAAAAGGGATCAACTTTGTTTTGAGCGTAACTTGCTTACGTTTGATGCTAGAAACTTTTTTAAAAATCAAAAATAAAGATTTCTTTAAACAATTAAAAAAAAAAAGTAAAAAACATTTTTTTTTATTATTTCACGTTGAATTATTCGATATGGAATTTGACGAATAGGTAAGAATCTATTTTTCATTAGCTATAACTCTGCTTCTGCTGGGTATACAGACTTCATACATATACCATTGTTTTCACTTTTTTATAAACTGTATTTTTGCTACGAACATTTTTTCCTAAAATACTTACCTTTTGAGTTATTTGCGAGAAATCGTCCAAAAACGTGGTGTTTTTGATGAAAAATGAATATATTCACTCGCAAATAACTCGAAAAGTATTGATTTAGTAAAAACCTCTATAGAACAAAAGTTACCTAGAATTAGTCAGTTTATCCACTTCCGGACTTATTTTGGATGTATATCTTTTCACCCCCAAGAAGGTGCGGTACTCACCCCCAGGCAAAAATACACATCGGCACAATATCACTTTTTTTCTTTGACACGTTAGCTATATGTGTATGACAAATTTCATGTCAATCCCAGTGGTTCTTTAAAATTTAGAGGTTTTTACAATATTTTACCGTTAGTGAATGGACTATATTGTGTATTAACTTTTAATCATCTTTGGTGTCAAGTTCATAAAGAAATGTGAATAATTAACAATATTATTACTGTTTAACAAAATATTAGACCTTAATTTTAAAAATAAAAGTTTATTATTTCATTTCTATTGCGCCGCCTATGTTTTACAAAGACGCCGACACTTGAGTGTCGAATTTTGTTTTTTATGACTTGTCCAACTGACATCGTAGAACAACTATACATCAAATGAACCTTTCAGATCAGCCGTCTCAAAAGTCCGAATAGCTATGATGATTGCCGACCTCCGCCGCGGAGATGGCACTTGAAGAACAAGCAGATCCGCAAAAGAAATTAATGCTATTGTCAAATCAACTGGCTTACAAATATCGGACCGCACTATCAGAAGAAAGCTGTGTGAAAATGGATTGCAAGCATGAACACCTAGAAAGAAGCCGTTGCTGAACAAAAAACAAAGGCAAAAACGCATTGATTGGACTTTGGCACACAGAGGGTGGACAGAAGAACAGTGGGGTAAGATAATTTGGAGTGACGAAACCAGAATCCCGATCTTTGGGAGTGACAGTGTACAACAGTGATTACGAAGCGTCCTGTGAGTGTCATCGTATGGACTTGTATGACCACTAATGGAGTTGGACGTTTAGTAGTAATAAGGGCAATATTAATGCAAAAAATATCAGGAAGAGATACTGCAAGTCAAACTGATGTCGACTATCGAGATGTGTTTGAAAGGGATGACCAATAATGCATCTTCCAGCAGGATGGAGCGCCTTGTCATATGGCTATGACAAGGCAAGACAAACCATGACACTACAGTCTTGCCTTGACCTGGAAATGATCCCGATCTAAATCTAATAGAAAGTTTATAGTCAAGGCTGAAAGTGTTAGTATCACGCCGAAACCCAAGTAACAAGAGAAAACTGATAGAAGCCATTTTATTTAAAAATAATTTTTTAGAGTTATTACACCAGAAGATTTGGCTCGTCTCGTGAACGCCATGCCACACAGAATCGAGTTTGGCCTAAAAAATAAAGGTTATCCCACGATATATTAATTTTCTTGATAATAACTATTGTACCATTTTTTTTTTTAAATATATCTACTTATATCTAACGGCTGTTGTTTTATTAATTTTTAAATTTTTAGAGGTTTTTTTCTTCTTAAAATATATTTTAAATATTAAGTAGAAGCATAAAACGATGCAATAAAATCATAGATAAACTTATAAATAACATAGTTTTTTGTGAAAAAGAGGAATGTTGATAACAAAACCAACATTTTTGGAAAAGTTTCCATAATTTTCACCACTAGTCTATACTACACTAACACAAATACACAGTTAATCAAGTCAAATACAAAATTCTGAGATTTACATTTATGATATAAAGAGTTAAATATAAGAAAGAACAGACCTCGATAATTCCAAACCGCACAGATCACACCCTGCTTTATTTTTAAGTAGATCATGATTACCACCTTGATGTTCTCTAATTTTACAACTAAATGTATTCTTTTCCGAACCCCCGCCTATTTTTAAAGATGGAAATTGGAGGTTTAGTGGAGTTTTAGGTATGGAATGAGGATGGTTAGTTGCGGAATTCCTACCCAATTCTTCTTCTATATCTATTTCACTTGAATTATACCTACAAGAATAAACCATATACTACACTAATACAGCTACACAGTAAATTATCCCAAATACAAAATTTTTCGATTTACATTTATGATATAAAGGGTTAAATATAAGAAAGAACAGACCTCGATAATTCCAAATCGCTACTTGTTAGGCCTTCCTCAGATATAAGAGACCCAATAAAGTCACTAGTGTCAAAGTTTCTTCTTGACTCTTCTAACCAGCTGGGATCTGAAGAGCTAGATGTATGTTTATCCATCACTTTAATTTTACTATAAGCTATGTTTTCAATAGATGTCAAAAGATCACACTCTATTTTGCCTGTAAGCAAGGCATGGTCTAGAGTATCAATAAAACTTGAACATAACTTTACATTTTTTACAGTAGAAAGATTTTGTTTTATAGGATAAACATTACAATCTTGATATTGTCTAATTTGACTACTAAATTGATTTTTTACAGAACCAAAGGCCATTGTTAAAGATGGAATTTGTAGGTTTTGTGGAGTTTCGGGTATGGGATTTGGATAGTGCATTGTTGGATTTACACCTAATTCTGCGTCTTGTAGAGTTTCAGGTATGGGATTTGGATAGTGCATTGTTGGATTTACACTTAATACTGCTTCTTTTGGAGTTTCAGGTATGGGATTTGGGTAGTGCATTGTTGGATTTACACCTAATTCTGTTTCTTGTGGTATTTCAGGTATGGGATTTGGATAGTGCATTGTTGGGTTTACACCTAATTCTGCGTCTTGTGGAGTTTCAGGTATGGGATTTGGATAGTGCATTGTTGGATTTACACCTAATTCTGCGTCTTGTGGAGTTTCAGGTATGGGATTTGGATAGTGCATTGTTGGATTTACACTTAATACTGCTTCTTTTGGAGTTTCAGGTAGGGGATTTAGGATAGTGCATTGTTGGATTTACACCTAATTCTGCTCTTGTGGATTTCAGGTATGGGATTTGGATAGTGCATTGTTGGATTTACACCTAATTCTGTCTTCTTGTGGTATTTCAGGTATGGGATTTGGGTAGTGCATTGTTGGATTTACACCTAATTCTGTTTCTTGTGGTATTTCAGGTATGGGATTTGGATAGTGCATTGTTGGATTTACACCTAATTCTGCGTCTTGTGGAGTTTCAGGTATGGGATTTGGATAGTGCATTGTTGGATTTACACTTAATACTGCTTCTTTTGGAGTTTCAGGTAGGGGATTTGGGTAGTGCATTGTTGGATTTACACCTAATTCTGTTTCTTGTGGTATTTCAGGTATGGGATTTGGATAGTGCATTGTTGGATTTACACCTAAATCTGCTTCTGTATCTATGTCACTTAATTTACACCTGCAAGAATAAAACATGTTATATGAATAGATAGATGTAAAGCACCCCAAAAACAATATTCTGGGATAGATACATAAGATATAAAAAGTAAATTATATAAGGGGGCTTAACAGACCTTGATAATTCAAAATTACTACTTCTTACACCTTCTTAAAAATATAAAAGAATGATTACAGTCAACATTGATATATATATATATATATATATATATATAATATATATATAAATATATATATATATATAAAGGTGACTCTTGATGTTTCTAATCAACTGAATCTGAAGAACTAGCTGTATGTTTATCCATTATCTTAATTTTGCTGTAAGCTATGTTTTATATTGACATTCAATTTTCAAACCTTGTTTTGCCTTTAAGCAGGTTAGAATCTAGAGTATTAACAAAGCTTGAACATAACTTCATTAGTTTTAGAGGCTTTCTTGGGATAGAAAGACTTTTTGTTATTAGATGAATGTTATCTTGAGAATTACTTATGGGTTTAAATTCACTCTTCATAGTGTCACAGTCAATTTTTAATGAATGGAATTTAAGGTTTTCATAAGTTGGTATGGGATTAGGATCATATATTGATCGATTCATATCTGTTGCTTCATTTAAATCTTCTTTACTTAGATTATACCTACAGGAATACTATACGTTAGACTAATTTCTAGAATGTAAAATAATCTAAAACCAAATACTGCCCTATGCATATAAACTAATAGAGATGCAGGTCTTAAACAACCGATAGTTGACTAAAAATAAAGAATACTTTCAAACTAGGCAGAGAAAGGTAAAAGAAAAAGAAGGACCAGAAATATACTTGCTACAAAATGATACTATGGAATGAAAAACATACTTCTTTTTATACAACAGTAAACAAACTAAAACAAATTAAGGAAAACATTAATGTTGTTAGAAATAATACCCAAGAAGAGTTGCGACTGGACCCAAAAAAAAACAGACAGATCTTTTGATTATATATGTTGATACATTTTTTAAATTGACTAATGTTGTGGCTAATGTGTTGACTTAAGAGCATACATTTGATGTGACAAGGCCTTCTCCATCGACTAGTCCTCTTCAACTATTTTGTAGGTCCTGCTCTCCAATTCTCTTTAATCTTGTGGTATATGGCAGTAGTAGTGGCTAAACTATAAATTTGTGTGAGTTTCTTATTTATGGTGTTTTATGCTTTTGCCTTTGAATGACTTCTTTCAACATAATCTATTTTTAGGTCTTCGTGTAGTGTTTGATTGGAGACATATCGTATCATGGTGCATCTGTTATCACAGTATTTTGGATTGACTTTGTTGTATCACTGAGATGTTTGACTTGCTTGCGCATAGTTCCGCCCATAGTATCCATAGTTCCGCCCCATATGTCCAGAGGAGTTTTATAATTGTTCTTTACTTAGACTCGTATCCTACAGGTAATACTATATGACGTAGTCTATTTTCTAGATTGTAAAATAATTATAGATAAACCCATAATTCTGCCCCTTGTGCAGTATAATCTAATAGAGATGCCGGTCTTAACACAACCGTAGTTTGACTAAAAAATAAAGGAAATACTCTTCAAACTAGGGCTGAGAAAGGAATAAAAAAGAAAAAGAAGGACCCGAAATTATACTTGTCTACAAAATGATAATATGGAGAATGTAATATCTAAACACGACTTATTTAATGTGCACAAAAAATTGAAAGAAATGAGTAATATATTTAAAAAACGAATTCCCTCTGTACTTGTTGACACTAATAACAAAATTATTGTAAATGAGCAAGAAATAAGAAAAGAATGGCAGCTGTATATATCAGAGTTGTTTGAAGATGACAGGAATAATATTGTCGAATTCTACCAAAACTGTACTGACGGCCCAGAAATTATGAAATGCGAAGTAGAACATGCTATAAATAATGCTAAAATTAGAAAAGCTTGTGGTCCAGATGATACACCGAGTTGCTGAAACTAATTGAAAATGAAAACATAAAAGTAGTAGTAAGATTATTTAATTCAATATATAACACCGGAGTGATTCCCGCAGATTGGCTCAAATCCATCTTTATCGCAATACCTAAAAAACACAATGCGAGAAAATGCTCAGAATATCGATTAATTAGCCTAATGAGCCACACTCTTAAAATTTCCCTCAGAATACTTCACAACAGAATTAGACGCAAATGCGAAGAAGATCTTGAAGATACCCAATTTGGTTTTAGAAATGCTATGGGAACCAGGGAGGCACTTTTTGCGCTAAACATCCTATTACAAAAATGCCGTGACCAAAGAAAAGATGTATTTGCATGTTTCGTGGACTTCGAAAAGGCATTCGATAAAGTACAGCATGTAAATTTAATGCAAATACTGAAAAATATCGGAATAGATGACAAGGATATTCGTGTCATTAAAAATTTGTACTGGAATCAAACTGCTATCGTAAAAATTGGAGATAACTACACCGATGAAATCCCCATACAACGAGGAGTCAGACAAGGTTGCATTTTGTCGCCAACATTGTTCAATGTTTACTCGGACCAGCTATTTAAAAAGGCACTTGAGAGACAACCATATGGAATAAAAATCAACGGGGAACTACTTAATGTGATTAGATATGCAGACGATACAGTAATTCTATCAGATAATATTGAAGGTCTTCAAATTCTGCTTGATCGTATTCCCAAGGTAGGAGAGGAAATGGGCATTAAAATAAACTCAAACAAAACCAAATTTTTAGTGTTTAGTCGTGACCCACATCCCGATGCAAAGCTTCAAGTGAACGGAGTCCAAGTTGAGAAAGTTTGACATATTTGGGAACTGTGATAACGGACCAACTAGATCCAGACAGAAATAAAACGTAGAATAGCAATGACTAAAACTACTTATTATGAAAATGAAGTCATTTCTTTGCAATAACCATCTCAGTTTAGAACTAAGGCAAAGAATTTTAAGTGTTATGTTTGGTCTATACTTTTGTTTCCCATCTCAGTTTAGAACTAAGGCAAAGAATTTTAAGTGTTATGTTTGGTCTGTACTTTTGTATAGTGCAGAAGTGTGGACGGTAAAAGTATCGATCATGAACAAAATTGAAGCATTGGAAATGTGGGTTCATAGACGAATGCTGAAGATACCTTGGACAGCAAGAAAAACTAATGAAGAAGTACTAAGGAGCGTCAACAAAGACAGAGAACTGCTAAAGACTGTTAAACATAGAAAAATGTCTTATCTGGGACATATAGTAAGGGGAAGTCGATATAAAATTTTACAACTGATCCTTAAAGGCAAAATAGAGGGCCGTAGAGGTGTAGGGAGAAAACAAGTTTCTTGGTTAAAAGACATTCGTGAATGGACTCAGATACCAAATACAGGACAATTATTCCATATTGCAGAAGATCGAGAAGCATTCGCAATGGTGATCGCCAACGTCGGATAGTTCTGATATGGCACGCGAAGAAGAAGAAGGTAAAGTTAGCATATCCATTTTATAAGGCCGAATTCAGACCAACAGTCTAATTTATTGCTAGTTTATTACGGAAACAAAAAAAAATATTACTGTTTCCGAGAAACAGTGGGGATGCTAACTTTACGGTAAAGCTAGCATAGCCATAGATATACAATGAGGTGCAAAATTAACCGGACATTCAGATTTTTTTTGTTTTTTGTTGGTGGTCAGATCAAAACTTGTTTAATTTGTTTGAATTGTATATTATACCTTATTAGCGATAACGTTTTTTTCTCGTTTGAACCTGTTTAGATGTTTTGTATGAAAAATAACACTTTTACACATACGTTTTGTTATTAATGTGAAATAGTGGCTAAGTATTGATTTAAGTTTATGGTGGTACTGTAACTGATTATAAGTTCGGCTGTAGGTTTTTATATTGTCTACTGTTTAAAACGCATTAAAAAAATTATGACAACAGAAGAAGTAGTGGGCGGGTCATTCGTTACATCGCAAATGCTTTAGGAATTTCTCTAAGTACAGTGTTTATGCAATATAAAGATTTCGGGAAACAGGACAATACACCAGGAGGCCAGGTCAAGGTAGAACCACCAACGAAGAATCACAAGTCAAGTTGAAGATCACTTTCTTAGATTACAAGCGTTACGCGATCGTACTTTATCAGCACCAGTACTTTTTCAACGATTAAATGATGTCCAGTTTTCGTTTATACAGTTCGAAGACGCTTAAATAAATATGGATAAAGGTCCATAATACCTCTATTAACAGCAGATCATCGGAGGCAATGTTTACACTTCGCTCGCGAACATCTTAATTGGGGTGCTGATGAGTGCTGTGCTTTTCACGGATGAATCAAGATTTAACAGATACTCATCAGATGGGCGGTCTAGGATGTGGAGAAGAGCTGATGAACGTTATCAGCAATGTTGTTTTACTCCGAGAGTTTAATTTGGTGGAGGCAGTATACTGGTGTGGGCAGACATTTCCCTAGATGCTCATACAGAACTTGTCACAATTCAAGGGAGCAATATGAACGCTCAACGGTATATTCAGCAATGTTTGGAAGGTCATGTAGTGCTATTTGCCTCATTTGTTGGAGAAAACTTTCGTCTGATGCAATAATGTTCGTCTGCACATTGCAAGAATAACACGGGATTACTTAGATGAAGTTGGGATTCATTTAATACCATGACCCCAAGGAATGAAGACTTAAATCCAATAGAGCATGCATGGGATATTCTGGGACGACATATTCGACGTAACCATGGTGAGTTTGAAACCATGAATGATTTGGAGCTTTTGGGGATTGGTTAATATATCAATCAACAGCAAATAATTAGCAATAAAATATGCCGCCATGACGGACCCTGTATCCCTTTGCCTTGCCGAGATATAGCAATGGCTATGCTAGCTTTACTGTAAAGTTAACATAATCATTTTTCCTCGGAAACAATTGCAGATTAGCAATCAATTCCTTGCGGTTCGCTTTTTGGCGTATTCCGAAGGTGTGTTTTGGGCTAGGGGATGATGGGGTAACTTTTGGGGTTTGGTCAATATACCAATTAACAGCAATTAAATATGCCGCCAAGATGGGCCCTGTTCCCCTTTTCCTTGCCCAGATATAGCTATGGCTATGTTAGCTTTACTGTATTAGCTTATTCACTGTTTCTCGGAAACGGCTACAGCAATAAATTATATTTTTGGTCTGAATTCGGTCTTATAAAATGGATTTGTTATCTTTACAGACATTTTTTTAATGATACTTTCTACTTTTTACTGATTAGCCAGTAAATATATCTTTTACTTCTAAATCAATTTGTTTGTGTTTTTTGGTTATATGTTCTCTCCAGGTTAGTCCGCTGTCTAGGTGAATTCCTAAATATTTTTTGTTTGTGGATTGTAGTATTTGTATGTTGTTTAGGTACACTGGTGCTTCCTCGGGGTAACTGTAACTTGCACAGATTTTTGCAGCCATATTTGTATTTGATCCAAGACACTTTGGAGAAGTGTGGAAGCTCTCACAGGATTTGCATCTCTTGCAAGGATACCAGTGTCATTGGCAAATGAACTTATTGTGGTTTCTCTAGTAACAAGGAGGTTTGTTGTGTATACTACAGTGTTGTGTATAGGAGTGGGCCAATAAAACATGAGAACGTTGTCACTCAGATAAGATACTTTTTTATCTTGAATAATAATCCTGTGTGCCACACCTTGTCCAGGGCTTGACTGACATCTAGAGTTTCAGAGGTGCAGGAAGTGTTTGTCTCCTAATCCTTGGGTTATATTATGAATAATTCCGTTGAGTGTATTTCTCTAAAGCCAAACTGGTGAGTTGGTATTCATTCTTCAGTATCAGTATCGAAATTTATTCTTTGTAGCAGTAGTTTTTCAACTATTTTGGAGATAACAGGTGGTAATATTATTGGTTGATATGATGTGACATTATTAGGATTTGCCAGGTTTCAGAATGAGTATTATTTCTGTCAGTTTCAGAACTTTATACCGGTAGTTGAGCCTTAGGATAGCATTAAATTGAAATTGAAAAATAAGTAAAGAATACGAAAAATTAGAAGAACAGCACAATTGGAAATTCAGATAAAATACTAAATTATAATTATGCAAAAATTCAGTGCTAATTCTAAAACATGTAACTTTATGAAAATACTGAATACTGACCTGTTTTTATTGTTGTCTGTATCACTAGGCTCAGGAGGTTCTGGTTCAGCTTTAGGCTGCTCATCTTCTTGCTTTATCTCACTAGTATTAAATAATCTATCATCTTGTGAATTTAACTTAACATCATCTGTTAACACAACCTCCTGATTATCACTAACATTGTTTTCAGGATCAGCAACTGTACTGCTTACAAAATTCTTTGGAACAAATTCCTTAATAGTTTCTTTATCTGCACTGTTATTATCACATGAGTTAGTTGTAAGACTGTTGGTTAGTTGCACATTATCCACAGCTGAAAAAAAAAGTTGTTTTAATATTCATACACTAATAGAATAATGCTTTTGAGTGATTATGAGTTAGAGTAAAAACCATGTAATGATGGAAGTTTTTGTTCTTGTAGCATACTATGTGTGCATTACTTTGATATGAAGGAATTGTATACAAATATATACAAATATAGATAAACAGGACAATCACGAAGGTATCACAACTAGAGATGTGCAAAACTGTTGAATGGCACTTTTGTGTTGATACAGTGTGTCAATTGTATTTATAGGTACAGTGGAACTGACACAGTGATACTTATGACACATTTTAACACCTGAATACACTGTATTAATACACTGCCCTGTATGGTGTCAATTGTATCTGATTCTGTTTGTTGATATTTAACACATTGAAACACATTAGGTATGTAGTGTGCATATATTTTAAACCAGTCTTTCTGGAAAAAATCATTGGTTTCATGTAAAAATCTTATACAGATATTTTAAAGTTCTATAAGGAGTAACTGATGAAAAATCTGTAAAAAAGATGTACAGCTGATTTTGCTTTGTTTTTGTTTTAAACAATCTTAAAAAGTGAAAAAGTCATTTTTTGGCTATAAAACGTTTCTTGTTCACGAGAAAAATGGTTCTAACAAAAATTGCAGATCTTAAAATGTTTTTCAATTTGCGAGTTTCTAAATTAAAATACATAAAGAATTCACCAAGACAGTTGCAAAAAAAACCCTTCATTTTGCAGTAATTAATAAATGTTATAATTTTGTTATTTACATAATGGTGTTAATAAGGTGTTATAAATTTTAAACATATTGAAGGGGTCAATCCATGCCAAGTGATCCAAAGGTGGATGCTTGACTATTTTTAATATTTTCTATTTTTCTACTTTTTATAGTTCAGTCTATAGACAGTACAAAATTGCATTAATTTTATTTATGTCGGTCATTTTCACGGAAAACATTGCTTCACTCTAGCCAATATTTTCACTTAGATTTGTCCTAAAATAATAAATCAAAAACCAAACTGTTTGGAAAAGTATGCTCTTAAAAAAGGTTTGTAGCATTATTTAATTACAAACTACCCTTTTGAAAAGGTAAACTGATAAAATTCCGTTTTCAGCATTTTTTTAAGAACATAAGGCAAGCTAATAACGGTTTGTAATTTTTTTCTGGAAAAGACATACATATATACTTTAATATACATATAGAAATATTAACCTTCATTAAAAAAAAAATAGCAGGATTTGCCTTGGAAAAAAGACTGTGTGTCTATGCGCATCGAAGAAAAGCCAGTCCACAAATAAAAATATCTTCTACGCATCATAAGTAACTATCAACTACATAACACTGCCGTGGTTGACTGTTTTCAGAAATATTTCATTGAAGACTTAAAAGATATTACTCCAGCTATTAAAAGAGTAATTTATTTTACTGATGGTGCCAATAGCTAATATAAAAATAAAAAAAATTTCTGAATATCTGTCATCATGAGCAAGATTTTGGTCTACAGGCGGAATGAATCTTTTTTGCAACATCCCACGGGAAAATGCATGCGATGGTATCGGCAGCACAACAAAAAGAGAAGTTACTAAAACCAGTTTACAATCAACTTGTAAAAATCAAATTTTAACTCCAAAAGATATGTTTGATTTCTATATACAGAATTTAAAAGGTATTCAGTATTATTATGTTAAAAGTGAAGAAATCCTACAACATGAATCACAACTTGAAGATAGATTTAAAACTTGTTTGAAAATTCACACCCTCAGAACTAAAAACAGCAACTGGACGCAATCTAACATATCTCAAGATTTATGCCATGAAATATCCCAACTTCTGAACTGTCAAAATTCTAAATGAAGGTTAATATTTCTATAATGTAAGTAGTATAAATTTGTATTTATTGTGAAATTTGGTGAAAATACATTAATTTTTATTTTATCAAATAGTTTATTTGAATTTTAATTACTCTACCGCAAACGCTCAAATTAATGATTTTTTGCCATTTTCTCAGACCTGTAACTCCTATATGCCTTAAGTCTACAACTTCAAATTTTTACCCCTTATTTTACTCTTTATGAACTAACATTCAGCCAAATTTCAAATTTTTAGTTGCTTGCCCATCAGAGATATTAAAAGGCTCAAACTTTTTTCATTTAAAGTATATATGTATGTCTTTTCAAAAAAAAAAAAAAAATTACAAACCGCTATTAGCTTGCCTTATGTTGTTAGAAATGCTGAAAACGGAATTTTATCAGTTTATCTTTTTAAACTTCGAGGTCCATTTAAGGTCTTAAGGGTAGTTTGTAATTAAATAATGCTATGGACCACTTTTTTTTTAGAGCAGACTTTTACAGTTTGGTTTTTGATCTATTGTTCTAGGACAAATCTAAGTGAAAATATTGGCTAAAGAACGAAGCCATGTTTTCTGTGAAAATGACCGACAAGATGAAACAAAAATGGCCGCCATCGGCAAAATAAATAAAAAAAAAATAAAATTAATGCAATTTTGTATACTCTATAACTGAAGGTTATTTGGTAGAAAAATAAAAAATGTTAAAAATAGTCAAGCAACCCACTTAATTTATATTGGGCCACTTCGTAGGGATTTACCCGACTGAATAGTTTATAAATTATTCAATCTGTTTATGCCAAAGAGCGATAATTTAAACAACTATTCTTGCCCAGAGACTCACTCTAGAGGTGTTCTGTAAATCGAAATCGATTCTATAAGGGTACATTTTTAAGGCGTATTAAAAAACTGCAACATTTTATTAAATTTGTAATTAAAAAACAGTTTGAAAAAGGACTGACTTTTTAGTTTATAAACAATTATAATAACTTCGACATTTTTTACGTCACACGCTTGTTGGTAGGCTCAATGAAAAGCTGGTGAAGAAGCACACTTACCAAAAGAAAAGAAAACCTTCTAAGACCAATAGGAAAGAAGATAGCATTTTTTTCTAAAAATCATATTTCCATGATTTATTACGATTTTAGGAATAAAATGCTATCTAGACGCTGATAAATTTGCCAGTATTACATCCAATAATTTATATTACTTTAACCGCAATGATATTGATCTTTTCTAAAAATCTATGTAATTAGTATAAGGTATATTTTTTCTACTAACTGAATTAGTTTAAAATTCACTATTTTACAATGGAACTGCGATGGATATCATCCGTACCTTGAACATCTTTAAATGTTTTAAAGGATACCACTTCATTAGGACAAACTGTTTCAGAGCTAGTAGAGGGGAATCAATATTTGCTTCTGGAGAAATTTTCTCAATAATGCTACCTTTGACAACGAATCCTGAGGCAACTGACATAAAACTACATATTGCCCTAATAATATTACCATAGATATACACATTTGGAATTTTAAATCCGAACATAGGATTTTTAATACAATTACTAAGATTTACTATAAGCTAGCTACAAGAACTAGAGGCTGCAGAACACCACAAACTCCAGCAGGGGAAATTTGTATTAGTAGAATTCAAGGCCGGTAAAAGGCTGACATCTTTGTATGATCGAAGATATTGATTGGGATGAAAATGAAATTAAGGATATAGCTCTAAAATGTATGAATGGTACCTGCAAGCAATTTGCCATACAGGAAACTGACATTAGTTTCGTCAACATCCAACAAATCATTGGTATAGCCTCCGAGCCAAATATTTTTAAAAAAAGGTGAAAGAATGTTTTACAAGTTTCCTAATAAGTTAGATATTTTTGAACGTCAGTAAATACGTGAATATTTATAATCTTAAAAATTCGTTTGTTATACCTATGTATTTTATTTTGATCATAATTTTTTTTAAGTCCCTCAGTACATTTGATGTATTCGGGGGTAATTGTAAACATTGGCGTGTTTAACGGAACCAACTTGCACGATTTTTAGATTACAAACCATGTATCATTTTACTCCAGTTTCGTTTAGATTATGTTTAACAGAACCAGAGATCGTTGTTTACATTTACCGCCTTTTTAGTTTTTTTTTCTTATAATTTGTGGGGTAAATGAAAACATTGGATACCTTCTTTTTTGTGACATTTTCTTACTATTCTTTGTTTCAAGTTAAGAAAATAACATTACGCTTATGGAGATCAGTGTAGCCAAAACTCTCAGACACTCTCTTTTGCACGGATCTCCAAGATATTCCCTTTGCTTAATTTTTGAATTTTCATTTTCAATTAACACTTAACTGTAAAGTCAGAATAACTACTAAATAAAAGCCTTATTATCATTATGTAGTCAGAGAACGACATAAAATAGCTGACATACGCACATCGTATTATTTTAAGTTGCAATTAGTAATTAGATATACGCATTCCAAGCGGTCAATATTTTCTACTTATTTCTATGATTCATGGCATATCGAATTCTCACCGAAAAACAAATAAACTGTCGTTACTATAATTAAAGTAAGATAAAATAAAATTATCTTTTGTAAATACTATTTATATAATTAAAATCATTTTCCCTACTTTTCATCTCTTGTTTCGAATGGGCACTTTTGGTCAATTACGTTAAAAAACATTAATTTAATTCATGTTTGTGGAAACAAAAATACAAATTATACAACCCTAAATTGTGCTTGTGTGTGTCGTGGCAACGCCGCGTTGCTATCGTCCATAAGAAATACATGGCCCTATCTCCGCAATGTTATTTTCTAAACGTGGAACGTAGTATAGTTTTTAAGACTTTCTACCGTGCAAACTTTTCGTATAATAGCCAAAAGCTTTTTTATTTTATTAAAATATGAAACTGCTTAGACATCATGAAATTTCAAATAGCGTTTCCAATTACCCTGACTGGCTCTAAAATGTAAGTAGAGTCCAAATCAACGAGGCGATCAAATTCTTGAGCCGGGTCCAGACTATGTAACAAAACCTGTTAAATAACAAAGTTTTGTAACTTGTTACAGAATTTTAAATAAAAAAGTTTTAAAACACAGTGTTGTATAACATTTTTCTGGTTATATATCAATCCGTCATATCGCCGTGTTCATTATTGAGTGATTTTGCTAAATTTTTCTTTGGTCTGTTCACGTGGAGTTATTTGTTATTTACGCGATGGAATGGTCGAAAGAACTGACTACTCATATAATTGAGCTATTTCGTAAACAACGAGTGTTATGGGATCCTACATTTATGGATTTTAAAAACCGAAATAAAAAACACGATGAATGGACTGAAATAGCCGCAGAAGTGAAAGCATCTTCTACGTATGACGCCATTTTATATACTGCCTAACCTACCAGACATCCAGCTAAAAGTTATGCGCATTTTGTTGTTTTGTTTTTTGTTAGATAGTATGGATGGTATGTTATATTATAACAAGTTACAGAACAAAGTTGTACAACTTTGTTATTTAACACGTTCACGACAACGTGTACCACCGTTGGTACACACCTAACTTTTCATTCAGAAGCTTGTGGCCAGCAATGGTACACGATACCTTTCTATTTCTAACTCTCTAAAACCTTGCAGTTAATAGATATTTTGTTTATATTGCGTACACACTTGTATAGTTTTAAATATATGGGTATGCCGCCGTTTTGGCATATCATAATTTATATAGTCGCAAATAAAGGGCCAGCCAGATAGCTAAGCGGGCTGGGCGGCTGGCTTCTCACTCGCTTCACTGCGAGTGATGTGAGTTCAATTCCCAGCTCGGTGTACAGAAAACAAAAAGGCTAACGCAGCAGTTTAAAATTCTAAATGAATCTGCGGCTTAGACTAGAATATGCTGGTGTTTGATCGGCCTACGGTGGAGCATTACGGCAAGAGATAAGGGCTTGCGGCTCGGTGATACTCCTCTATAGATCCCTACCGGAAGGGCGTGTGCCGCCTAAATACCGGGTATATATAAATAAATAAAACATCGTAGTATAACATAGATATTGTACAAAACTTAGAGATGATTTGAACAGTATACAAAATTAAGTGGGTTTGTCAATTTCATTAAAACAAGGAAGGCATATAGTTGGTCTTCCCTCACATGTATCGCAGTAGGTTACCATCTTTTTTTGTTTTTGTTCAGGCTGCTGTTGATCCTTGTGCTGAAGTTTCCTATAACATGAAAGGCAGCGTCTTCTTGTTTGTCTAGCACTACCTTCATATTTTTGTAACTTATGCTTTACCAAAGATAATTTTGGTTTTTTTTGTCACTGGAACAATATCTGGTCCACGAGGACCTTTTGTAACTTTACTTTGTAATAGTCCTTCAATAGTTTTTTTTCGCGAATAGATAACATAATGCATGTTTTATGATTATTACCATATTTATGGAAAAGAACCCACATACTTACTATGCATGTGCCAAGGCAAATAATTTCGAAAAACACTTTCCTATACCACTTCATGCTTTTTCTTAACGGGGTATAATATGAAGACATTTGATCAAACAAGTCCACAACTTTCTTTGCCTTATTATATGCAAAAACTTCAGGTGGTTTTAGAATGTCTTCACCTTGTCTATTTTTTTCCCATCGGTTGGAGGTTTACTGTATAGCTGGGAACTGTCATCATCATCTTTACAAACCTGGGTGGGTCTTGGCCTGTTCAAGAATTAGTCTCCATTCCCGCCTATCTTTCGCCCTGGCTTTCCAATTTCTGACCCCTAGATTCCTCAAGACATCTTCGATTTGAGTTTAGATCTTGGTCTGCCTCTCTTCCTGGTTCCTACTGGCTCTTGATAGAATATCTGTCTTTGGGGGTCTCCAGTGTCCATTCTTTCAAGGTGTCCTAGCCACCTTAGTCTATTAATTTTAATAGACCGGACGACGTTGCATTTTTCATAGCATGGCTGGGAACTGTAATAATGATTAATACAGGACGTTTGTCCATGTCCATCCATTTGGCAACTTTTATGCCCTCATCATTTTGTTTTCCATATATTTGCTGTTTCCTCAAATATTTGCAAATATTATATAAATGTCCAAAGTCATTGTCAGGTATGGAACCACTTTTACCTGCGTATATGCTTAGGTTACATGTATAATCTTCAACAGTAACCTAAATAGACAAAAAACCGCTACAAATTCAATAAAATACTACGACACCCACGACTTCAAATTGTGTCCATCGGTGGTATACGACGTTTTTCTTGAAGAATGTTTACTACAGCTGGTGTGTACCACGGGTGGTACATACAAAAAATATCTTTTAAACAGAAAAATATGGTTTTAAACATATAAAAAACATTGATAATAGGTCAAATAGAGATTGTTAGTTAATATATATATATATATATATATATTATATATATATATATATATATATATATATATATATATATATAATTACGGCTGAGAGGGAAAATCTCGGAATTCTGCGTCGTCGCGAACGTGTTAACATGTTTTTTTACATAGTCTGCACCCGGCTTTAAACAAGCCACTGATAGAGAATAAATAAAGATTCGAATAATTTGTACTGACCCAATTTTAAACAAGCCAAAATGCCTCGTGAATAGATCTGTTGTTACAGCCGGCCCACTGTAAAGGACCGCATATTATTTATTAAAATGTAAGTAGAGCCCTTAAAATGTTATGAACTCATATTATTTTGATTTTCTTATTAGTAAACAATGGATTTGATTTGCACCTATATACGCAATAGTAAATGAAGAGTTAAACTTCTACAAAAACACCAGAGTATTTGTAGACTAATTATTTATCGATAATAAATAAAACGCTGCATGTACAAGCATTTTAATATGTTTGATAACAAAGTACCTTAGTCATACTATATATGTAAATATGTACGAAATACAATACAAATACCTATCAGTAAGACTTAAACTTATATTTGCTACTACGTACTTTAATTAAGTACGTAGTAGCAAATTAGTTTTAGGCATATAAACTTTTCCAGTCTATAATGGAAATTACTGGTCATCAGCTGAATCAATATCAGGACAAATGATACATAACTATTAGACCAGTGCGGATCTGTTTTCGTATAATAATTTTACAATCTAAACTTAAAAAAAATTGAAATTCTTTACATTTTGCACAACAAAAACTAAACCATATTGAAGTTTGTCAATTGTTTTACATTTATAAAAGAGCATTCCGCCCATCTAACGCACTTTATAGAATTGAAATCGGATTATCTGGGTGGCCTCAGAGATTTTTTACAATTGTCAACAATTTTTTGGCTTAAGGTGGTATGACACAATGTTAAAATTTATATACGTTTTAGGTACATTTATCGTCACTATTTCAAAATAAATCTTCAACTTATGATTATGTACGTAAACTTTAAAGTTTAATTTTAATATCTAGTTAAAATGTCCAAAGAAAGCAATATTTTTTAACTTAGGACAAAATAACTACACGTTAAATGATTAACTATCCAAAGATCTCTATTTTAAGCAATGTAATTGTTAAATTAACTGTACCTAAAGAAAAAATTACAATTAAATGCTGCAAACTAGGGATTTTGTTGATGTTACCGTAATGCGTTGGCGTTTTGATAGTGAAGTGAGAAATTAGTTCGGCTCTCACTTAATAGATGAAAAAATAAGTTCACGTGTCATTTAGTAGAAGGCAGCAGTGATCTATTAAATGGCGACAGATGCGCGTTTGCCGAATTTAAGAAAAATCTGCAAATCATTGAAAACTAGTTTTGTAGTTATATTCGGCTCTCACTTAATAGATGAGAAAATAAGTTCACATGCCATTTAGTAGAAGGCAGCAGTGATATATTAAATGGTGACAGATGCGCGTTTGCCGAATTCAAGAAAAATCTTCAAAACATTAAAAACATAGTTTTGTGGTTATGCCAATTATCTATGGGTTATGCTGTAACCATTAATACGAATCACGTGGTTTTGTTAGCAAAGCGGCCCCTCCCAGTTAATATTTTGGCTTCGTTTTACTTTCTATGTTCAACCATAATTGTATAACGCCACAATGCCTTAAATATACAAGTATATAACCCGACAAGCGAGAGCTGGCGGGTTGCGCGTAGAAGAAATTGAAAAGTGTTCACCGTTTAGGTCGTGTACATCGTGTACATCATGTATAATCGTTTAAGTACCTATACTATATACCTATAATCGCGATTAAGTACCTCTCCTATCTCTCTTAGAATACTTCCTTTTCTATTTTCGAGCAGGTCACCCGCCAGCTCTCGCTTGTCGGATTATACCACTTTTATACTTGGCACCCTGACGTTATAATCATGGTTGAAAATTAAACTGTGGTCAGTACAGTTTAATGCGGGATTATACTGGTTTTTACATAATACATAAACATAAAAATAATTCCAGTTTTATTCACTTTTTAACAAATTTAATTTTTACAAACAATAAATTTTGTCGATTAATTACTTCCTTAAGTGAAAAATATTATTGAAATTTACTTGAGTCATAATTAGAAATGAGATAAAAATCTGAAATTTTCTGAGGAAAAAACTTCCCCTGTTGACATTTGATATGAAAAAAATTGTTATTGTAGTGACGCTGTTTTTCAACCGACTAACGTATTTTAGATTTCTTATAAATACTGTTCTGAATGGCAACGTGGTAGTAATTGGTAAAATACTTTTATTTTTCGTCCGTGATAACCCCGAAAATTCGAGAGTTACAGCGAAAAATAATTTAGTGCAATAAGCCGATGTGTATAATTAAAATAATAAGTTAATGACAGTGATAAGGTTTAGCCGTAAAACATTAAAAAACATTTGAGTGCATTAAAAACAAATAAACAAGGTTAACTGATAATTAGTGAAGTATAAACAATTGAACCGGTAATTAAATCAAATTTTTGTCTGATTTTAAAGGGACGTTGCCAAACTGACAAGAATTTCTAAGTAAAGAATAAAATCAATAACAGTATCACAGAGAAACGGTAGGCATCGATTTCTCTGAAACGTTGAGGTGGAAAACAGTGCTTGGCGCCGAAAATGGACAGATACTTGGAAAAGAAAACGTGTCTGGACAGTAACGGAATAACGGATGATGGCACAAAAAGGAGGACAAGAGATGGGGTTCAGATAACGAAGAAGAAAGGTCAACGAAGAGTCGAAAACTCTACAAGACTCCACCCAAAACAACAGATAACCGTGATGAGACAAAACTGGATAAATTAATAGACATGATGAACAATCTCGCAAGTGACATTAAAGAAATAAACAGAACCCAAAACAGAAGTAATGAAGCAATAGAAAGACTTATTGCTGATAACCAGACTTTAAGAGAAGAAAATAAAGACCTGAAGAAAGAAAATATGGAAATTAAAAAGGAGTTAAATGAAGTCAAGGAAACTGTTGAATTCATGGAAAAACAACGAAGAAAAAACAATGTAGTCATGAGTGGACTAGCAATCGAAACATACGATCAAAGCGTCCTAAAAGAGGGAATGAGCAACTTCATTAAACACAATTTGAAGATAGATGTTAAAATTAAAAATGAACACAAACTGGGAGAGAAAACCTGTCTGATTGAATTAACAGAACATTAAGAAAAGGTAAGGGTTATGAAAAATCAATCTAAACTAAGACATGTTAAAGAAGGAAAAGTATACATCAATGATAATACTACGAATAAAGAGAGAGAAATTCAGAAAACAATTAGAAAACTTGCGCCAGAAGAAAAGGAGAGAGGAAAGGATGTAAGAATTGGTGGAAATAAAATTGGATCAACAAGATCGGCTGGAAATGGGACAACAAAGAGAACAACCTAGCCAAAATGGGGACAAAAAACTAGTAAATAAATGTGGCGGAAATACTATGACAAACCAAGCAATGCCAACGGACATGAGTAGTTATAGAATAGGTAGTAAAGACAAAGATAGTTCCATAAATAATGATCAAGGACGTGAGCAACGAGAGACAAGGAAGGGTAAACCCACATTAAACAAGAAAGAGCCTAATGACATGGCCCACAATAACGGACCAGTGCTAAAGCCCAAAGGATGGACATTAGCAACATGGAATGTCAGAGATCTCAACGGCAAAGAAGTCGAACTTACTAAAGAATTTGAGAAAAATCAAATAGACTTACTGGGTATAACAGAGACCAAAAAGAAGGGAAAAAACACACAGTTTTTAGAAAATGGACACTTCCTCATCACCAGTGGAGCGTCACTTGACGAAAGGGCAAAAGAAGGGGTAGACTGCCTGATACACAGTAACCTAATAAAGAATATTCAAGATTGGGAATGCATTTCAGAAAGAATTCTGAAGATAAGACTGGTAACTGCAGAACACAAACTAGTCAATATCATCGTTAGGTATGGAATAAATGATAACGAAAGACCTATTCTGGGATAAGGCCTCAGAAATAATAGACAGTTTAGAAGGCAATACTATAGTACTAGGTGATCTAAATGGTCGAGTGGGTGTAAGAGATGAACATACCCAAGATGTATTAGGACCATATGGAGAAGAAATAAAAAATGATAATGGGGAACGTATTATTGATATATGCAGAGAAAATAATTTAATAATAATGAACACATTTTTTAAACACAAAGATGTACATAAATATACAAGAGAAGTCAAAAGTAGAGGCGAAAGATCCATCATAGATTGTGTTAGTAAATAGATCATCGAGGCAATGCATTAAAGACGTAAGAGTAAAACGAGGAGCTGAAATATATAGTGACCACTATCTAGTTGTAGCCAGGACCAGCTTGGGAGTGCGACAAGAATCAATAACAAAAGAGACCAAGAAAACAAGTAAAGCTGATGATACACCCACTATAGAAGTAATCAGGTCACATAAGCTAGCGGACAAGGAGACAGCAAACAAGTTTGAAAACTACGTTTAAAACTACCTAACAGAGCACGCTGAACATGACTGTGACTTAGACCAAAATCGGCAAATACTGAAAGAAGCACTCCTACACGGTGGTAAACAAGCATGCGGAATAACAAGAAATAACAGAAGCAAAAAGTGTACAAACTTATTTAAGGAAAATTATTTAAGGAATGGAACTGCAGACAACTACCAAATATATAAACGGCAAATAATCAAAGTCAAAGATATGGTACTAGCAGCGAAACGGAAAAGTTGGGAAGAATTCGGAAACAAGATGAAAGAAGACTACCACTCTAACGAAAAGTTATTCTTTAAAACCCTGAAGAATTTAAGAACCGAAAAGGCTCCACAAACACCAAAGCAAATAAGGGACAAAGAAGGACACTTACTGCATGACAATGACCACATCCTAGATAGATGGAAGCAATATTTCGAGGATCTACTGAATATCCAAAAGGTTTAGACATTATCACAGAAGAACCAGAAGAGATAGAGCAAGAAGACTAAATTCAAGATGAAATAACTATAGCAGAAACAAAAGAAATCATACAAAAGCTTAAGAAAGGTAAGGCGGCTGGATTTGATAAAACCACAGCAGAAATGCTTAAAAACATGGTCGACAACAGAATTGAACTGCTAACAAAAGTATGTAATAGGGCATGGAATGAGAGCCCAATATCAAAAGATTGGGAAGTGGGAGTTATTCTACCGATTTTCACAAAGGGAGACAGACGCGAATGTAGTAACTACAGAGGAATAACACTACTGAGTATCCCATCCAAAGTATATGAGAGAATACTAGAAAAAAGTCTTTTACAAGAAGTCGATTCTAAAATGGAACAATCACAGAGTGGATTTAGAAAAGGCAGAAGTATCCAAGATCACATTTTTACTATAAAAAAAAACTAATACAAAACGCACGGAACTCAAGCACTGAGTTATACCAAGCCTTTATAGACTTAGAAAAGGCATTTGATAGTACTCCAAGGAAGGTGATTGAGATATGTTTAAAAAAGAAAGGTGTGAAAATTAAACTCGGGCAAGCCATTAGTAGACTCGAGTATATATAGACATACAAGGAACATAATCAGAACCGATAATATGGAATCCGAAGAGTTCGCAGTAAATGAGGGTCTACGTCAAGGAGGACTCCGAGGCCCCATACTGTTTAACATTGTCTTGGATGACATAATTAAAGAAACTAGAGCAGAAACATTGAAATTATATGCCAGACATAGAAGTCTAGATGCAGTGTGGATCTCAGAGTGTTCATACGCAGACGATCTAGTGATATTTGGGATAAATGAAGAAGCACTCAATCGAAATGTACAAGTATGGAACGCTGCACTAATTAAACGAAATTTGAGGATCAATAATGAGAAGACGAAAGTAATGGTATGTGGAAAAAATAGAAAACAAACGAAGATAACAGTTAACGGAAATACACTTGAACAAGTCGATACTTACAAATACTTGGGAGTACAAATAGAGAACAGAGAAACTGAAGAAACTGAAATAAGTCCCAGAATAGAAAGTACTGCTCGGATGTACCACGCAATTAAAAGTACGTATTTGTCAAAAAAAGAAGTATCCCAAAAAGCCAAAGTGACCATATACAAGACGGTGTTTGTGCCGATTGTAACTTTTAGTAGTGAAAGTTGGGCGCTTACCGATAAATTAAAATCGAAAACACAGACCATAGAAATGAAGTTTCTTAGAAGAATAATAGGTATAACCAGGTTAGACAGGATTAGAAATGAGGCAGTCAGAGAACATCTTAAGGTCCAACCAATTATTAAGAAAGTTTAAGAGACCCAACTAAGATCGTACGGACACATGGTTAGAATGAATCAAGAAAGACCAGTTAAAAAAGTATGGGAAGCCATAACAATTGTACATGCAACTAACTAAAGACATTACACCCGACACCTTAGGGTAAATGGGTTTAGGATTATATAAATATATAAATACTTTTCGTATACATAAATAGTCCAATTACCATATACATTTCGTATACATAATCCCTTTTTGATCATAATTTACCTAGTTTTCAAACAATTCAAAATTTATATAAATTTATATTTAATTATTTATACAAAATAATAAAATATTTCCAAATGAGTGAACGTTTTGTGTATAATAGTTATAGTAGGATAAATGTCAATTAAATAATTCCCTAATCAGCACATCCAGCTTAGTGCTGGAGTGAGGTAATTAAATTTTACGACTTTTTCGTTTGGGAATGTATCATGCGTCATATTAATAAAAATATTGGAGTTGCATAGGATGCACTTCATTGTCGAATTTGTAGATTTGTATATATCACCAAAGCAAACTGTATTAAAATAAAATCACACTTGTGTAAATGTACCTAAAAATTTGTACTTAAAGTTCAATTTTGTATTATTACGAACCAGAAAACCAAGAACGTATTATTTCTGCGAAAACGCAGAACGGTAGTTCGTAGTGCATTTGCGAAAATTGTTATTGTTTTGGACAGTTTGTTAGCTAAACCGGTAGACACGCGACTCTGGCGGAAAATTAGCGTATAGTGGGAAGCTGAGAACTGTTACAAGTAAAGTACAGTACAATGAGTTTTGAGCAGTGGAGAGTGGGGTACTTGAAAGTATATTCGATGAAGAGTTAATCAGTGAAATGGAGGCAAAGGATAAATACAGTGCAAAGTGCAAGGTACTTTAAACTTAAGTACAAATATGATGATAGAACCGGTTCAGTAAGTCATCAAGTATAAAGAGTCATCAAGTATAAAGGTAAGCGCAAATTTAAATTACCACCAATCGAGTTCAAAATTATTCAGAGTTTGCAGTTTAGGTTTGGCAGAGAGGATCTCCAGATTGAACTTTACATTAGAGAGCTTTTTAATCTTTCAGCGCTCGCGCCCATATTTTTTAATTATATAAATTATAAAATCCGACCGGAACCGAAATTCCTATCGTTAATCGGACCGGGCCCCGGAGTTCCGGCCAGATCAGAACCTACCTATAAGGAAGTAATTAGAGATGTAATGAATTAAGTGTAACATGTCATTATGCATGCAAATATTGCAGATCTATACTTCTACCAAAATATTTATAAAACTAGAAAAGTTGCTTTATTTGAGTTGAGACATTGTGTAACTAGTTATCTTACTCAAAATAACGGTAGCCGCTCAGCACAGCTTTAGGGTTTATTACCAATTTCAGCAATGGTTTTAAACCCAAAAGAGTGGGACCGGAAAATGGAGAAAAAACAGGTCTAGAGTCAATAAAAACTACCGATATGCTCTTGCCTGATAATCTATTGAAAAAAAATAATCTTTAAAATAAAATAATAGTTGGAAGTGTTTGAAACAATGTTCCAAGTGATATGGTTGCATTAAACATTGGTTTGAACCGTACTGATTACTGTTCTAGCTGTCCCAGGCAAACTTAAAAAAACTTAGAAAGCAATATTAATAACCTCGAAGAAGAAAATACTGATACTGCTACAAACGTTGATGAAATTGATTTAGAATCATATGATGAAAATTTCTGGAGTAATTTTCACGTTACAGATGAAGATTTTGATGAAATAATAAAAGATCCTTCCAGCGCAAGAACAGCACGCCTAGATGGATAATTATCCGAAAATTGAAAAATATACTTTCTATACGAAATAAATATAAATAATAATTTTTATTTATTTATTTTTATTAATATATCATAAAATATATTAAAAAAAATTAACTTGTTTAACCCACATACTACTATTGTCTTTTTAAAAGACAATTGATCTATTTCCCTTTGATAACTTACAGTTGATAGATGGCGCCTGTGTGGTTTACTGTCAAACATATCGATCAAGATATTTGATCAGTTGCTCGCTTTAAAAGTTTGTTTACGTACCAGCATGGCATTGTTTTGTTTTTTAATTAAACATGGATGTTGCTAATTGGAGGTTTTGGAGGATTTTTTCATAATTACAAATCAAATGTGGCCGTTTTACATGATTTCCTAGTCATTCTTTTACTTGAGTGTAAATATAGTGGAAATATTGCTTTGAGTTTTTTGTTACTTTCTTGTGTACAGTCATTTTTGTTCTGTTCTTTAAAAGGACAGTTGTAATAAGCACTACAAAATGGTTATTTTTTTAGAAAACCGTTAAAATTGCATGAGTTAACTGCAGAACTTGAGACAGATGAAATTCCAACGCCTGGTGATGGTATAATTATTTTTCCTCCAGACAATGATAATATAACAGATTGCGATTCAGGAGACGAGGATGTCACAATGATAGACCATTTACAAGCAAGCCAGCTGAGAAATGACGTGGAGGTTATTTTCGAAAATCAAAATCAGAGTGCAGAAGAGTCGGATTCCGACGACGAGGACGTACCTCTTGCCATACTACGCAAAGAAGAAACAAAACCTTCGATTATTCTCGAAACACCAGGATCTGTACAATGGCTTATAGGTGATCTGTACCAGCATCCTAAAGATGTTTACTGGAGACCAGAAATCGGACCTAAACAAAATCGCACCGCATTACAGCTCATCAGGTTATTTTTTGACGACAACCTATTCAATATCATAACAACATATACAAATACATACATCGCACAAAAAAAATTGACTAGTGATGTTACAGATAATGAAATTAGGTGTATATGAATTGGGAAAATCGTGATGATAGAATGAAAAAGTCGCTGGAGCTCGAGAGATTCCTCATATAATGAAAATTCTTCATGTGTGTGATAATATTAGTTTGGACAAAACAGACAAGTTGGCTAAAATACGGACATTATATGATGCATTTACAATTCTTTTATGGGTGGCGTAGACCGCTGTGACCAAAACATTAGTCTTTACCGGATCTCTATTAGAGGGAAAAAAGAAAAAATGGTACTTTCTGTTAACAGTACATGCAATTGACATGGCTATTCAAAACGCGTGGCAAAACCGAAAAGACGGAGGAAGCCTTGATCAGCTTGAATTTAGAAGGCAAATAGCTTGCACCTTTTGGAAACCTACAAAAAAGATACCAAACGCGGCCCAACAAGACCGAATCCCAACACGGCCTTACATTCAAGATATGATGGTATGAGCCATTTAATTGTTTATAAAGAAAAACAATCTCGTTGCGGACTTTCCAAGAAAAAGGTTCAATTTTTGTGAGAAGAATGTAAAATACCCTTACACCCTAAACAATGTTTTAAGGATTTCCATACTTTGTAATTATTTTTGTATTAATAAAGTTTTACTTTCTAATATATACTACTTCTTACTGCTGTCCTTTTAAAAGAATATGACCTATTTTGACAGCTAATGCAAAAAATATTATTTTAGTATTGTTTGTCGTTAAATAAGACACATTTTCTTATATTTTCTTTAAGTAAAGATAAAATTAAAAAAATATATATAGTTTCAGTAATATGTGGGTTAAACAAAAGTACACGTTTGGCAAGTGTTTCTAAAAAAAGTCTACAACGTAGGAAAAAATAGAAAACTAATTTATTTATAATAAAATTAAAGCATCATTGATATTTGGTAATGCGTTATTTAAGTTTCTCTATTCAAGTTACATCGGATTAAAAAAAGAAGAACATTGCTACATTGGAAAATGTATACTGATTCTGAATATTGAAATTAAATTTTCTTCAACCTAGTATTTTTCACGTGCAATATCGATCGTTTTTATTATTATATTATGTTATGAATATCTTGAAGATATGAAAATGTTTATCGAGAAAGAGCTCCGAAAGAGAAAGGTAATAATGGGTTCAAAGATTAAAAGTAGTACCATCCTATTGTTTACTTCGACGCAAATGCAGGTCAACTTTAACCGGTTGTATCTCAGGAACCACTGCTCGTAATTCAACTTTTTTTCTTTTAAAAGAAGCGTCTTACTGAGTCTTTTCTAACGCCGATTTAAGAATTTAATTTAAACTAATAGTTACCAAGATATTCTATTTTTTTAGAAGCCAAAAAAATGTTGACAATTTTGAAAAATTCCTAGGCTGCCCAAATAATCCGATTTCAATTCTATCAAGTGCGTTGGATAGGTGGAGCGATCTTTTACATTTAAAAACAAATTTACAAACTTCTATATGGTTTAGTTTTTGTTGTACTGGGTGGTCCAATAAGCCGATCTCTCGGCTATATATTAGAAACTATTCATGTTAACCAGTTTTTTGGGAAATATGTCCAATTATACCAAGTGTTAAATAAGTAAACTAGACAGAGGCCTAAATTCTGCACAAAGTTGTTCAAGTATTTTTTTTTTATTTTTTCAAATAAAGGCTGGGGGAGAGTGGGAAAGTATTTGTGGATAAATACCTATAACTTTGGTTTGGATCAACCGATTTTAACGAAATTGGTGTCATTAGAAAGAGTGTGGATAAATTAATTTAAATCTACTATAAAATCATTGCATTTAGTTTTAATTGTCATAGTTAGAGGGTCCTACTTTCGAATAGAAAAAATTAAAATTTGTTTTTCTTCAAAATGTTTAATGGGAACACCTATTTATTGTAAATTATAATGGAACTGGATTAAAGTCGTAACAAAATGGCGCAAACCGCATGTTAATAGCTTTTGTCGAACTCGAGATATGAATAAAAACGCATAACCATAAGTAATATGTGAAAGATCATACAAATATCTCGATCATTAAAACTTAATGTCCAATTAAATGTTAATATTGTTTTCCATCGTTGTCCACACAAAGATGTAATCATTCGCGCGTAGAGATAACAGCTGACATAACAGCTAACACTCAAGTCCACTTGAAAATTTATAAACCAGTACTATTAAACCTCTGAAAAAGTCTATTTTCTAGTATTACTGAATTTCCGAAAAAATATGCATTCTATATACTGCCATTTGATATATACTTTTTGCTGTATTCAATACCATTTTTACTTATATTTTCTCAAAAAATTAGTTTAACATGTATATATTTATACAGTGCTAGTCAAAAGTCCGTTCCCCCCCTCGTATCTTTTGAACGGTTATTGTTATAATAGTGAAATTTGGAGGGAGGTAATAAACAGACGTAGGCTTCTCAACTAGTCATAACAGGTGACGTAATAGTGACAGATGACGTAACAGCGCCACTGTGACAGATAATTTTTAATGGGACCTTATGGCAAGTGATACATCGTTTGAAAGGTATTGAAAATATCTATTCAGTTGTAATAATTTTGTTTGAGTTTAAGCTAATTTAGATAAATAAATTACATAAATACTAAAATTGTAGCTTCTCATTTAATTGATAAATATTTAATAACCAGTTCTTCTAGTAAGTGTTCAAAATGTGCTCCATCTACTTCCTGACAGTAATGCATCCTATTTCTAAACTCTTGTCGTACTCGTTCAAATGTGTCGGGGAAAATTGCCCTACATTCTTCAACAATTCGTTCTTTGAAAATGTCAATATTGTCGGTTGCTGTAGCGTAAACTTTAGATTTTAAGTATCTCCACAGAAAAAAAATCTAATGGTGCGAGGTCCGGTGACCGAGCTGGCCATTCTTTCGTACTTCGTGGTCCAATCCATCTACCATGATATTCCTCATCTAGGTAACGTCTTACTGCACCATAATGGTGTGCAGGGGCACCATCTTGTTGAAACGTTATTTCCAAGTTACCGAATTCATCTGGATTATCCTCCAGAATTTCAAGTATTAATGGTTCACTTGCATTTTGTAACATCTCTAGATACACTTCACCGGTTAAATTAGTATTGCTAAAAACAGGCCCAACTATGTGGTTTCCCAACATATCTGCCCAAACATTTATTATTTTTTTTATTCAGTATGTGTTTCACGAAAGACATGAGGATGTGTCACTCCCAATACCTCACATTCTGTGTGTGTTAACATTTCCATTGAGAGAAAAAGTACTTTTGTCACTAAAACAAATTGTTTTTATGTAATTGTGCTGTTGGTTAATTTTATTGGACATATTTTCACAGAATTCTAGTCTTGGGTTAAGGTCATCATCTGAAAGTTGGTGCACAATGTTTAATTTGTATGGATGAAATTTGTTTTGAGCCAACACTCAGTGTACTTTGTCTTTTGACTAATTCAATTTTTTTGTCATCACTAATTGTTGGTCGACCAGATCGTTTAACATCTTGAACACTATCTGTTTGTTTAAACTTCCGAAGAAGCTTTCTCAAATAAGATCTTGATATAGGGCGATCGCGGTACCTCTCATTAAAAAGACGTTCCGCTGCATGGAAATTATTTTCACATTCACCAATTATCACAGCTGCTATTTTGTCGGCTGTAGTACGTACCATTCTGCCTTTGTAAAAATTTAAACGTCTCGTTAAACAATAATTAAACTAAATATTAACTAAGAACAACTAACTAAAAACAACTTGACTAAACTTAGATTGACCAAACTAAGTAGAAACAGAAACTAAATATTGGGCTATAAACGCTTTTGCAAACTAAAATCAACTAGAGAATTGACAAACGTCAACTTTTTTTGCCAAATAACTAAAGGCTGACGTTAGAATTAAATGCCAATTAGAATTTTAGTATTTATTTAATTTATTCGTCAAAAGCATCTTAAATCCAAACAAAATTAGGATGATTGAATAGGTATATTAAAATAATTGTAGTTTTGCATTTAATCAATAAATATTCTAACGTTCGCCTTTTGCCAATTGTCAAAAAAGTTGACGTTGACGTAAAAACAATTAGAGAATTGAAAAACGTCAACTTCTTGACAAGTAACCAGAGGCGGATGTTTTAATATTTATTAATTAAATGCGAAACTACAATTTTAGTATTTATTTAATTTATTTCTCAAAATGAGCTTAAACTCAAATAAAATTATTATGACTGAATAGGTATTTTCAATGCCTTTCAAACGAGGTATCACTTGCCATAAGGTCCCGTTTAAAATTATCTGTCACAGTGGCGCTGTAACGTCATCTGTCACTATTACGTCACCTGTTATGACTAGTTGAGAAGCCTACGTGTGTTTATTACCTCCCTCCAAATTTCACTATTATAACATTAACCGTTCAAAAGATACGAGGGGGGGGAACGGACTTTTGACTAGCACTGTATAATATAACTAAAGAGACGCTGCATTATTGTCATACCCCAGCGAGAAGTCACTAACATTTTATTGTTATCGAGATATTTAAACTTAGATATAAAATCTTTACTATAAATCAGGTCTTAATATTTTCTGTCACAAACTGTTTTAAAGTTTTAAGGATTACTGCTTTTAGAATCTGAAGTTACTAATACTTTGAAGATACTCTGCTATGTATTTTGTGCAATAGTATCAGTTAGTGATTTTTATAAACAATAAAGCATAAACAATAATACTGAGTTTTGGTAATAATCATTTATTACATAAGTAATACATCGTAATAAGTTACATTAAAAAGAGTATAAAAACAGTTCCTCTTCTTCGTCATCCCCAACGAATGGCTCGTTTATTGTGCCTGGTATATTATTGTATGTTGGTAGAGATGCATACCATCCACGTAGTTCCTGTGGTATAATTTCTTTTTATATAACTTCATTAAGTCCTCCTTTTTCTGGTTACTAATCACGTATTTCCTTTGGTATAATTTAGTTTTATATAAATTCATTAATTCCTCCTTTTTCTGGTTACTAATAGGCAGCAGTTAAAGCTCTTTTAATTTCATTCGCACAATTTTTCTGACATCTTCCGCGTATATTCAGTACAATGTACGGTTCTGTGTGACTGTAGCGAAATTTTATTATATCTAGATTGGCTTTTTCATATCGCAAAGACTTGATTTCAAGCCATCTGACTGTGTTATCATTCTCATCTTTTAGAGGATTTTAATTGTGCGTTTTGAAAGGTCTTTAAGATCCAGCTTCTGTTTCTGTTTTATAGCGGGGATGATGGGGTAGATTTTGGGGATTGGTTAGTATGCCAATCAACAGCAATTAATTAACAAGAAAATATGCCTTATATGCTAACTTTACAGACATTGGTTTTAAAAACTTTTCAAGTAGTGAGAATGGTCCATATGTTGACAATAGTGATATTGATACTGATTACACAATGAAAAAGTGGGCGCAGTATAAATAAAAAAGGTAAAATTGTTTTTTGTTTTGATTGTTTATGAGTTGATTAGTTATATTTCGCAGACGAAAATAGGAATTTTGCTGGAATCTACAAAATTAAAGAAAAGTACAGACAGAAGCGAAAGTGATTTTTTAAGTATAAAAAATGAGCAAGGTAATTATTATTTTTTAAATATTATTTACTTTTTTAATATATTTATTTCTGTTGAGAGAAGGCAATACAGAACGAATCTCAGGACAAATGTAATCGAACAAATGCAAAGTTAGAAAGAAATTCCGGTAAACAGCATGTTAATAGTAAATGCAAAACCATTGACAGAAAACAACAGGGAACAGAATGCCAGTTCCTCAATGAGTGCTATAATAAACTAAATTTAATTAGGCCAGTAAATAAACGTGTAATGCAGCGATACCGTGTAATGTTCCGTGTTACCACCGAATTACATGAACATTTGGATTTAGGTTATACTTACCCTCCACTTCACTTTTGGACTTAAAGCCGTTTAGGTCCATATTAAAAAAACGTATAATTGTAAATTCAAGCTAATTGGAATTATTTAATTGTACAGCGGATATTAAATTTAGATTTCTTTACTGATTTGATTTTTTACCATATAATTTCTATTCTCATAAAAACCACCCCTTGCGAAGAAATTCGAATAGTAGTAGTATTTTTTAGAAGAAAGTAGAAACTATAAATACAACAATTTTAACTAAAATGTTATGAATTTATTTTATTTCAACTTAAAAAACAACCCTTATTAGTTTGTAAATATGGGTGAATGTGTCTTAATAGCACATTATGTGTATTTTACAGCATATGTGTTCTAATATGTCCTAAAATACGTGATTGGTTTTTTACTCATAATTTGGTTAGCTTTTAAGTTATGAGGTAATACTTAAAAAACCATTTTGTAGGTTTTTCTAAGGGTATAAGATCATTTAAATGAATTTTTTTAAACCTTTATATTTGAAATGATTGTAGTTTAAAGGGCTTTAACGAGTCACTAATCACAAGTGTGCAAATTTTAAACAGACATATCTTAACCAATTTTTATTTTACAGAAAAACAAAAATGTTCAGAAAAGCAAAACCTAATATTTTTTTACTCTTCGAGATTTTTCCCATCACTAATACTTTTTAAGTAATTTTGAAAAAAAACCTTTTTTCAAAAATCCAAAAAAATTATTTTACTTTAATTAAAACTTTCAAATTTTTTTTTCGAAAATAAGCACTTTAAACCGGGCAAACTTCGACCAAATCGATCATATAAAGAATATATAAATAAAGTAAATTGTAAAGCGGCAACGATTTTTTTTTTGTGTGCTAATTAGGGGATGACCAGCTTTATTTTGAGCGTAACTCTCTTAGCTTTGACGCTAGAAACTTTTTAAAAGTTAAAAAATAAAAATTATCCTTTTGTTAAAAGTCCATCATTTCTTTTGCTTTTGTATAAGCTATATAAGCGGGAGGGGAGTGGTGGGGAGCCTTACAAAAAAAAGCCCAATTTTTCGGATCTACGATATCCGAAAATTCATTCCTCAAATTTGCATATTGATCTGGACATTAGAAATATTTTTATTTTATTTATAAAAATACGTCAAACCATTGTTGTATACGGAGCGCCTTCATACAAAATCACTTGTTCTGAAAACCCATATTTTTAAAATCGTTTACCTCGCTCTACTTCGAAAAATATTGGGTTTGGCAAAAAATTGCTTTCTATAAACGTTATAGACCAAAAATCAGAGAACATGTGGGTTTTTTTAGAATTTTGATCGGATAATTAGTTAAAGAAAAAATTAAATAAATCGAACGGCATGTCACGACGGACAGTGCTGAACGCAGAGATGCGAGGAAGGGCGAGATTGCTAATCTGAAATCACCGCAAATCGACTCTAGTGATGGGGATATTGTTAGGGTTTTTACATTGAAACGCTGTTGTGTTGTATATTCTATTGCGAAAGTGCATCATTGTGCATTATTTTTTACTAATAGCGCGAAATCCACTCAGCTGAGATTTTTAATATTAAAAGTTTTAAATTTTTAAAAGTTATTAATTAGCTTATTACTATAATAAAAATATTAAATATCTACAATATTAAAGTAAATTTTTCTTTATTCATCTAGAAACGGATTTATAGAACAGCAGCAGGTCTGACAGTGAACTTGAGTCAAAAATCAGATTAAGGCATGTTTCTTTCCATAAAGTCCATTTCCTTTTCAGTTTGCCGAAAGAAGCGGAAACTGGGGAATACATTTTTATTCTAGTTTTCGAAAAATGCAGCCTTACTTCTTTGCATTTGGTCATGTGAACTATTCTTTTTGGGGAACATTATATTTGTTGGACATGTACAAACTTGGTGATAAGTCTCCAGAATTTCATTAAGACTTTATGAGAGGAAATTTTGTTGTGAAAAGTTTGAACAGAAACTTTAACCAACTATTTGTAGATCTAGCTTTAAACACATAAATACAAAGTCAAAAGATGCAGGAGGAATCGTGGGATTGACTAAAACCAGCACAAAACTAGACGAATGGTTTTTAAGCTACAATATGATTGGTAGATGAATTTCGTGCATCATGAGACCTAAGCAACTACTCAAGTCAAAACGTAGAAAGTAGAAAAAAAAAACGGATGAAAATTGATGAATATTCTGTACAAAAACTACATGATCAATTTTTACGATTAAATGTATTTTTCAAAAGCCGTAGATCGTCTTCTTGTAATTTCAGCTAATGAGATTGCATCGATTGCATCCTTACTAAATATAAAAAAAAAATGAAAAAGAGAGAGCCTAGCAAAATTTATTGTTACTGTTGGAACTCAAAATTTTTATCAACATAGAAAGTAGAATAATCTTCCAACACTTCGTCGCGCAGGTCCTATAAAACTGGCTCTGAAAAAAATTATTCAAGCTGAGCAAGAATTTTTACAAAAAAATACTAGCAACCAAGGCAATTGAAAGAGACATAAATATTATGAGGATATTTTCAAATATGAATTGACAGCATATCCAATGTCACTTGTACCAGTAGGAGTTTTATCGATACCATTAAATAAATCTGCATTAGGTTCTCTAATAGAACAGTTTACAGTTACGTCTAAGTATCTCTAATTACCGTTACAAAATCACAAAACGTGTCACATTTTTGATGGTATGGGATTGATTCAAGCCGTTGGCAAACCATCCAATGCCAAAAACATTTGACGACTATGCAAGAATTTTGAAATCAATAGTGTTTAAGAACCCATACAGCGCCAAAAGGATCGATTTTGTTTTGGATCACTACGAAGAATCTTCCATAAAAAACTGCACGAGATAAAAGAGAGGCGCCAAAAATGAATCAATACAACGGTCAATTGAAGGTCCGGATACAGTATTACCTCATAAATAAAAGTCATTTATTAATTCAGTTTTTAATAAAAACTAGCTTACACACTTCGTGAGCAATCAGCTAGTTGAATATTCCTTAACAAATTGTACCGCTCACTTCATAACCAGCGGAGGATTTTGCGACGTTTTACATTACAAAACAAATTTTGATTTGAATTCTGAAATATTAGTCTTATCATATGAAGAGGACGATATCAGAATAATATTACACATTCTGTCAGCAAAAATGGAGAGATATACAAGATGTATAGTCGACTGTAATGATAGCGATATGTTGGTAGTCCTGGTCCATTTTAAAGACCTTTTAACTCCAGAAGTTTGAATGAGGGTTGAAACAAAGGACAACGAAAGATTTATAGGTATCCACGAACTCTCTATGGATCACTCCCTAAGGAAATGTTTACCAGCCTTTCATGTTGGAAGGTATTTCTATTAAATTATAGTCTCCTATCTAGTGGAAAGTGAAAAATGTTTGAGCAAAGAAGTTTTCGATGATATTGTTAAATTTGTTATTCTTCTTTATACACCTAACGAAAATATTAAGTGTATTAATACTCTAAGAGGTATTTTGGCCACTACAAAACCTATTCATAAACTGTCTCATACTTTAGACAGTCTGAGGCAACACTGCCTTCGTGTACACTTCCAGACAAAAATATGGCTATGTAGTGCGACACCAAGACCATATCTGCCGAATCCATTGCTAAGTGGCTGGAGTAAAGAAAATGGAGAGCTGGTACCAGTTTTAAGCACGGAACCCATGTTGACGGAAGATACATATAACTAACGTAAGATATCGATAACTAACATAAGATATTGCTAAGGAAAACCGATGCCATTTTAAATGTGTAAATTCCAAGCTTTTGAACTTTAACCACTTTACGACGTCCTTAGTAAGCTTTATAATAATAACAATAATCTGTTTTTTGGGATATGGGATACCCCTACATACCAAGTCACCTAGGACTCGATAACACAGAAAGAGTCCTACCAGAGCTCAATCCTTTTGATATCGTAAGTATCTGAGATGAGTGAATTTTCTCCTTTGAGGGAGTGCGAGCCGTATGGCTAAATCTGGATAATATTAATAATTATATTAAGTATACAACCTTAAAGATATGCAACAATACCTATTATGATAATATAAATACTACTATCACTTAACACATAGTGTTAATAATAAAAGTGTTAATAATTTGACAATAAAACGAGCCAAAGAAGTCACTATTTGCGCTAGCAGTATTCATCCTCTTTACAATCAGCATCACAATGAAAAAACGACCATAACAACATCGCCATCAGTAGAGCCGATTTGCGGTTGACTATGGCATAGGAATCTCGCCCTTCTTCACATCTCTGCGGTCAGCACTGTCCTTCGTGACATGCCGTTCGATTTAGTATTTAATTTTTTCTTAAACTACTTATCCGATCAAACTTCTAAAAAAACTCACATGTTCTCTGATTTTTGGTCTATAACGTTTATAGAAAGCAATTTTTTGCTAAATCCAATATTTTTCGAAGTAGAGCGAGGTAAACGATTTTAAAAATATGGGTTTTCAGAACAAGTGATTTTGTATGAAGGCGCTCCGTATACAACAATGGTTTGACGTATTTTTATAAATAAAATAAACAATATTTCTAATGTCCTGATGGGTATGCAAATTTGACGAATGAATTTTCGGATATTGTACGTCCGAAAAACGATAAAAAAAAATAATTGCATTTTTTTTTGTAAGGCTCCTCACTACCCCCCTCCCACTACGATTTTTGGACGACCAATTGATTTTGCCTTACAAAGATATTAGAAACCAAAAAAAAATGGGTTTTACATTTTAGCAACAAAGTTCCCACGGGATAACACAAGAGGATCATGTTTAAACTATACTAGATATGGATCCGAAACTCTTTTATGGTACAATGAATGCAGTTAGAATTCCAAATAGTACTAATAGTGAAGAATCAGATCTGTTCGATGAAGACAGCACAGATGAGATTATATTGTGTCAAGATAGCGACAATGAGGAGCGTGAAAATTTACCAAGTAATGTCAAGGAAACTGTCATTTCTGTCACATTCTCAGATTCCTCATAATTGGGTGAAAGGAAATCTGAGAAGATCTGAAAATGATACAAAATTTACTGGTTCTGAAAATTTACCTTCTTCTATTTTACAATTTGAAACTCCGGTCCAAGTTTCTCTTTGCTTATAGAGCATATCATAGACCAATCAAATTTATACTCAGTGCAACAACAACGTCCAGATAAACCAGCAAATATCACAAAATTTTAAATAGAACAATTTATAGGAATTACTATTTACATGCTGATAATTCAACTTTTATCAACAAGACACTATTGGAATGCCAATATTGGCCACCGAACAGTTAGCGATGTGATGAGCTGTAACAGATTTGAAGAACTAAAATGTTTCTTGCATTTCAATAACAATGATGATATGATTGAAAATGATCAGCCTGGATATGACAGATTATTCAAAATTAGACCTGCTCTGAGCCAAATCAATGAACGACTACTAATGGTTCCGAAAGAAGAATTTCTAGCTGTAAACGAACAGATTATACTAACAAAAGCGCGTAGCCAGCTAAAGCAGTATAACCCAAAATACCACATAAGTGGGGCTTCAAAAACTTTGTGCTGGGTGGTATTTCGGGATTCAGCTATGACTTTAATTTGTTTGCTGGTTCCCAGAGTAATATTTTACCTTTAGGAGCACCAAATCTTAGTATGAGCAGCAACGTGGTTGTAAAATTAGCAGATTCGATACCAAAACATCAACATTACAAGAAACTGTTATTTGCAGTTTGATACTGTATAGTGTATACTGTAGCCTTAAAATAGTTTGACTTTAATATTACATTGTTGCATGATGTAGCATATTTGGCACCAAAAATTTTTTTTGCCAAGAAAGTTTTCCTCATAGCTAGATTTTTTTCAATATATTTACGTAAAAATAGAATTAAAATTTTTATCTGAGAATTTATTTTTGACAAAAAACAAAAATTCATGCGGTAAAGGGTTAAAACCGTCTGAAAACGTGTTTTTTTAATGAAAATTTTCACTCGCAAATTACTCTATATTGTCTCTCTATATATCGCAATAAGCATCGACTTTGTAAAAAAACTCTATAGGACAAGAATTGGTTAGGTTAGGTTAGTTTGGGTTAAGGTTAAGAATTGGTTAGAATTAGTCAATTTATCCATTTCCGGACTTATTTTGAATGTATGTTTTTTCACTCCCGAAAGGGGTGGCTCTCACCCCCCAAGTAAAGCAACCCTGGGCTCAAGTCAAAAAGTGAAGTAGAGCGTAAGAGGAACCTAAATATAAATTTTCAAGCAAATTCGTCATGACGAGGAAAATTACACTCCAAAATGGTCATTTACTAGCGTAAATGGACCGAAATGAAATATCTGTGTGCTTTTATGCAATAGGAGATAAAAATGTGCAAGACAGTTATTTAGGTGCACTTATAGACTTACAAATATAAAAAGAGAAGGAAATCTATTGTTTCTTCCCAAAAAGTATTCCTATTAAAGATATTAAAGAAGAAGTAAAAACTATCAAAGCTTGTTCTGCATTTTGTAGCTTACACACCATTTTTATTAAGTCATCCATATTGTCCAAGCCGCAGGTCATATTCTAGAAAAGGATGCTCATGGAAAACATCACAATCACCCAAATAAACATTCAAACAATTTATACTATATTTCAAGAGTAAGATTTAGAGTAATTTCTCAGAAAAAAAAAACTAATTTAGTTGCATATTTTAGTACCTGTGCTTGCCCTACAATGGCAATATAGGAGCTTTAGCTATATATAAACATTTTGTTGTCTATTTAGATAAACATTTCTGCACATCACTCATATACCCTAAAACCTATGTCAGCAAAGTTAGCATATCCATTTTATAAGGGCGAATTCAGAACAAGACTATAGTTTATTGCTAATTGATTATGGACAGAAAAAAATCATTGCTGTAGCTGTTTCCGAAGAATATCATTGTAACTCTACTTACAATGTTTTTCAATTAAGTATGGATTAAATAACATCTACAAATGATAACCTTTTTTTGGTCTAATTACTTTTATCCTATCTTTGAAATTCGCTCCTAAACTGAGCGAATATTTATGTAGATATGTTCTCAGACAAGAGAGAAAAGTTACAAAGTTAAGAGTCCAGAAGAAACTGGACATATGAATATAATTTACAGTTGGTAGAACACTGACTCATAAGTTTGTAAAAAACATTTTTTAGCACTTTTAACATAACAGATAAGTGGTTAACTATACTATCAAAAAAAAATGATAGTCAGGAAGGTGGAGACTTTATAACTGGAGATATGACTGGTCGCCATAAGAACAGAGCAAATGCTGTTGATGAAAATATTAAAAATTCCAATCATGCGCATATAAACTCTATTCCAGCAAAAGAATCCCACTATGCAGAAAAAGAACAACTAAGATATATTTTGATGAGTCTTTAAAGCTTCCCAAATTGTATTCACTGTATAATAAATGAATGTTAGAGAATCACCCATAAGCCAGCTACCAAAAGTCAGTATAGACACATATTCAACACTGAATTTAATATCGGCTTTTTGCACCGAAAATAAAAATCAGTGTCTCACTTGTAATCTACATAACACTAAAGTCGAGAAAGACCAAAGAGAAAAGAAATATGCTTTAGATATTGAAAACATGCGGATGTGAATCTAGGACCCTACGACAAGCAGAAAGAAGATAGATAGATGCCACTGAAATGTTCTAATGGAGAAGAATCAAAGTTCATCTCCAACAATTAAAATACTTTATGGGAGCAGACACAGAAAATATGGAAAAACTTGTTACCAAGGAATAGTAGAAGGCCACAAGGAAGATATTCAACAAGATGGATCGATCAAATTACAGGCATATGCAAAAGACCTATGCATGAGTTAAAAGAAATGACCAGAGACAGAGATCTTTTGACACTGAGAATACATAACATCACGATGACCAGTACATTCCCTCGGGAGAGTCAGGATTGAAGAGAGAGAGAGAGAGAGAGAGAGAGAGAGAGAGAGAGAGAGAGAGAGAGATTACAAATAAATGTGTTGCACATGAAGCCAAAAATTGTGATAAAGAGGTTTCTGAGAAAGCAGCAACAGCTGCAACTGCCTGCTTTGATTTGCAAAAAATATTAACTACAACCCAATCAGAGGTAAAATTATTTTATTATATTAGGAACTTTAAAGTGTATAATTTTACTATCTTTAGAAAAAATTAAAATATGAGACAAAAACGTTGAAACCAGAAAACTGAACCAGTAGGAATTAATTGCTAATTTACTGGTAATATTTCACAGATTTTTGGTGAAAAACGTTCAGCTGCAAGTGACAAACTAAGGTTCTTGGATTCTGGTTAGAATGTAAAAAAATATTCCCTGGTGATTTGAAGAAATTCCAAAAATGCACAGCAAGAATAAAAACATTGGTATCTACACTATGAATAATTATTTGAGATCGCAAACCAAAATTATATATTGCTGACAAATGATTGCTTTCAAGCTGAGGTATTTCGAAAATAGAGCTCTATAGTAATTGATAACATTATTTCGTTTTGAAAATCACTACAAATAAAAATTTGGTAGAGCTTGTAATTGCCATAAAAATTGCAAAACAAAAGGAAGTAATTTAAACTGATGGAAATATAAATATTTTATGGTTATAGGTGAAGGTGTTTGATTAATGGATACTTTTATTAATACCTATGTTTATACAATTAACAATAAATAAACTTGTACATTAACAGTAAATCATTGCTTATTCGTTAAATTCACTTTAAAATGTAACATTTTCCAGTTATACACCAATTAAGTTATTAAAAATAAGAATTTTTTCGCCATAACTGTATAGACGGGATTTATCAATTTTTTAGTGGAAATATTTTTAAATAAATAATAAACAAAACACCAAACTCATCATTTTGCTCATAACTTATTTTTGCGAAATTTAATTTGCTTATAGGGTTTTTTGAAAAATGAGCTAATTTCTAAGTCCGTTCCGGATAATTTGACTAAATGTATCTCAATAATCCGGGACTTATTTTCTTTGTTAAGACTATATTGTACGTATACTCGGCGTTAGTGTGAGAGAGACACACATATAGTTGTGCCAGCGGTACGCCTCAAGGTCCGTCCTCACTTAATAACATGTTACCGAAGCTTGTTGGCAACATGTTTCTAATAACATCCTATTATGCTTTTATTTTTTTTCTGCTGTATATATTTTGTAGTTCTATCGTTGTCGCTATCTGGGTAAATGCATCACTCTTAATATGCCGATTTTTATAATCTTTGTGACAACAATCCCATAACATGCTATTGTCTCTACATAGATCAATTAAATGCATAGTTGCTTCTTTTAATCACTCCATTTTTCCACAAAACTCAATAAATACCAAAACAAATCACAAAAAATATGTCCCGCATTCACTCGCTTCCGACCTATAATGCAACTGAAGAATAGATTCAAAAACATTAAGTGGGGACGCAGTACCAACATGTTACCAACATCCTTTCATCTTTACCGCTCACTGTAACTAATAACTTGATGAAATAACATGCAACATGTTGATTTTTAGTAGAATTTCTGAACATGTTGAATAATATTGTTGATAAAATGTTGAGTTACTAAGTGAGGACGCGCCTTACGCAATATTACAATAAAAAACAAGAGTTTCAATAAAATAATTTTGAATATCACATCAGAATCTTGTGCATGCATATGTTATCTTTACTTTAAATACTTTCTAACTTATAATAATTTTTTACTGAGTTTGTTCAAACGCTAATTCTAGAAAGACAACGATAAACTTTGCGAAAACGGACCTTTTTTGTTCAGAATGAACTCCTTTGTCCCGTCCGAAAAATTAATTTTTGAAATTTATATAAAAATTATTTACATAAATAAAATCTTAACCAACAAAACCCGTGGTTTCTTGCGGATTTGATATTAGGGACTCATTTTTGACAAGCTTGTGCACTTATCTACTATCAAAGTGTTTGGAAGATATTCCGATTTTCCCGTGAGTAACTTGTGCACTAGGGGATGATGGGGTAGTTTTAAGGCTTGGTTAATGTATCAATCAACAGCAATTAATTTGCAATAAAATATGCCGCCTTTTTCTTGCTGAGATATAGCTATGGCTTTGCTAGCTACAGTAAAGTTAGCATAACTATTGTTTCTTGGAAACAGCTACAGGAATAATTTAGCAATTAATTACTTGCGGTTCACTTTTCTACTTCAATCGTTCAGAAACGTCAACAGCAACAAATTGTTTCTTCCCATAATAAATTAGCAATAAATTATAGTGTTGGTCTGAATTCCACCTTATAAAATGGATATACTAAGATTACAGACATGGAATTCATACTGCGAGTCATGATCGAATTCAAAGAATTACCAATCTTCTTATGCAAGGAAAAGCACCACACCCAAAAATAGATTAAGACTCATATTATGAGTTTTCCCACTAAGATTGCAAATTAGGTACACAGGGAAAGAGAAGAATTACTTAGACAAAACTGTTTTGTGCCAAATTTCCTTATAATGATAATTTAGTGAACTATAAATTTTATTTAAACATTTTCCAGGAACATTTTTCTATATCTGTTAGATGTCTACAGGTAGACACCTGCTGTGAATGTGAGCAATTAGAAATAAAAATTAAGAGTACATCTTTAAACGAGACAGAAAAACTTGTGGCAGTTGCGGAATTATCTAAACATAAAAGACATGGTAATAAGTTCTACAATAATATGGCAGAAATTGCAAAGATATGCACGACATTATGCCAGTGTATGTGGCCTGATGTTTGACTACATTCAAAATCTTCAACTTTCACTTATTCCCGTACAGGAGACTTTTTATTTACGTCAACTAAACGCCTTTGGAATTCACAATATGCAAAAAAATCAAGGGATGTTTTACAGGTAAAACGAGGGTCAAATCCGAAAGGATCCCAATAAACTTGCTTCATATCTCATGGATTATATCAAATCTGAAGTGCCTTCTGCTGTACACATATTCTTCGACAGCTGTGCCGGTCAAAACCGGAATCATACTGTAGTGAGATTTCTACTTTCGTTAATACTATTTATTTTTACGCACAACAGACCGTTAAGGCCTAAGGCATTTTTCTACAACATAATCCTAATATTAACTAATTACAAATTATTTTAAACGAAACTTTAACTTAAATATGTATATATAACATTCTTAACTACTCTGAAGGACCTGATGTACAATATTTCTCCATTCGCTTCTATTTTGTGCTTTTCTTTTCCAGTCCCTCACCTTCACGTGTTTAAGGTCTTCCTCCACTTTACTAATCCACCTCGTTCTGGGTCTACCTCTTCTTTTGGGGTCGATTAATTTTCTGATTATTACTACTTTAGGCATTCTGTTTGCTGCTATTCTTTCCACATGTCCCAACCATCTGATTCTTTGTGCCTTGACGAACTTGGTAATGGTAGGTTCTTTGTATAAAGCCATTAATTCATTGTTGGTTCTTCTCTCCCAACCATCTTCTGTCTTCCGTCCTCCGAATATGCGTCTCAATATTTTCCTTCCCCATCTTTCCAGAGTATACTCTTCCTTCTCATTTAATGTCCATGTCTCACCGGTATATGTTACTGTGGGTCGAATTACTGTTTTATATATTCTGAGTTTACCTTGTCTAGAAACGTATTTTGAGTTCAGTAGGGCTCTTAAACTACCTAATTTTTTATTCCCTTTTGCTATTCTGGCTTCGAGCTACCATTTCTCTTTTCCATTTTCATCAAAAACTACACCCAGGTATTCAAATTTGTCCACCCTTTTAAAACTATAGCTTTTACCACTTACTAACCTCATACTAAAGTCTTCTGTTTTCCTTTCTGTCCCTCCCATGATCATATATTTGGGTTGGTCTTCATTTAGTTCCAATCCGAATTTCTGTGCTTCTTCGATGATTTTCTTCACGGTTAATTCTTTCTCGGTTTTTGCTAGGATCGTTAGATCGTCAGCAAATGCCAAGCACTGGTGCTCATTTTTCATGACCGTTTCTTCCACGTTTATGCTGCATTTTCTGATTACAGTTTCTAACACTAAGTTGAATAATGTAGTGGATAAAGGATCTCCCTGTCTCAAGCATTTTGCAACCGTAAATTGATCTGATATGTGACCCTGCCAAGCAATTTCACACGTAGGGTTATTTAGTGTCATTTTAACTAGCCGGATCAGTTTCTTTGGTATACCCAAATGTTCCATTGCTCGATATATTTTGATTCTATCGACTCTATCATACGCTTGTCTAAAATCCACAAAAAAAAACATGCAGGGGAACTTTACCTTCATAACAAGTCGTTTGTATCTCCTTTAATGAGAAGATTTGGTCTACAGTAGATCTGTCCTTTCTAAAGCCGGCCTGATATTCATGCAGGATTCTTTCCATTGTTCTGAAGCTATTTTCTTGTGGCATTGTAAATTAATTACTATTAAACTGGGAATAAGCCACAATTAAAGATAAAAATACGTTTATTGACGTTTCAATTTCCACTTCGGAAATCGTTCTCAAAATACAAACAGTAAATTAAACAAATTTTGTTTTTTGTTACATAGTGAAAAATTCTTCTAATAATTTAATTTTATCTGACTCATTTATATTGACAATTCAGACATACATTATGCATTTTAAAGTAGAGGACTTTAAAATGATATTGCCAATATTGTTGAGTTGCGCTCCTGGAACGACTTTACTTATAAGATAGTTCATTCGATTACATGAAATCAACTTTAACTTGAGAATATCCGTCAGAAAAAAATCATAACATGTAATTCGTCTTTAAAAAGACAAACACATGACATGATGACAGTAAAATTCTCCTGTTAGTGATTCCATAGTAAATTATGAGGGAAAAACCAGGAAAAAAACCTCATAATATTATCCCGACATTGTAAGTATTTGTTCGTGAATTTAGTTTACCTTCAACAAACATCAAAATTCTGATTTTATATGTTACGTTATTTAAAAAACATAAATGATGTATCCTCTATATGTTACTGACTTACTAATACTGGTATTTTCTTATTAATAACTTCCTCTTTCAATATTGGTAACCAGATCCTACTGCATTCTGCCGAGGAATTTGCGACACAATTGGCCTCATTTAGCATAATTAGAGCCGCTTCTTTGATTTTTCTTTTTTTACCATCCGTTTCTTTTAGGACTACATTTGAATTATTCCATTGAACCCTATGTTCATTATCCCATGCGTGTTTACAAATTTGAGATCTATCAAATTCTCTATTTTTAATATAAGATTGATGTTCACTTATTCTAATATTTAATGGCCTTGATGATTCACCTAAATAAAACTGATCGCATTCACAAGGTATTTTATAAATGCAATTCTTTGTCCTTTCTTGTTAGGTTTGGTTTTGGACAAAATAGAAATAGACAATTAATATATTATATATATTAAAATAAAATATGTAACTAGTGTATATTTATCTTCTATACTTATCTAATTCATATTTCACATAGCCAGTATTTTTTTGTCCTTTGCTTTTCAAATCTAAATCTAATGCCGTTTGTTAGTCTCACTAAGTGCAAAAAAACTGTGTTCTAATTATATTGTAAATGTGCTTCATAAATATGTGTTGTATTATGGTATAAACTTTCCAAAAAATTTAAGTTAAAATTTAAATTGTGTATGAGTAATGCAGGCCATTCACGTTCCGACTTGTAGTACGACTAGTGGTCCAACTTCTGCAGTTGGATATGAAATCGGACCGTGAGTGGGCTAGTTGGATTAGTTGGACAACTAGTGGTACGACTAGTGGGACGACTTGAAGATCCGACTTCCGACTGGCGACGAAGTCGGAGCGTGAATGGTGAAGTTGGAAGTCGGATCACAGGTTGGATCGAAAATTTCCTCAGTCAGTTGACTTTCGGCACCTGTTACGTATGAGATTTCTATGAAATACTTTACGCAAAGATCTCTAGTTCGCAAATATTTATTAGAAAATAAACTTTCAATTGCACGAAAATTACCTTTTTGTTAGGGCAAATCATTTTCCTTTCTGTAGATCTATTTCGGACATTCCTATACAGGTAAATTTCCGATACTCCGGATTGGCTACGGAAGAATCATCAACAAACAATGAAAATTAAATCATAGTTGTAGCAAAAGATCCCTAGTTCGCAAAAAAATAATAGAAAATAACTTTCAATTGCACGAACAATTATTCCTATTAAAAATATACGACATACACACAACAAAATAAATCCCAGCTCCAGTTTAAAATAAATAAAATATAGATTTTATACCTATACAAATCTTTAAAAACTATAATTTTTTCCTACATCTTAAAAAGTCATAAAAATCAAGAGTTGAAAAAATTAATTAGTTCAGCCCTAGACAAATACCTAGAGAAACTAAACCTAATTTTTAAATTATCATAACATACATATAAAGATAACAAGCACAGTGCTGTCATTTTTCTCCTCCTAATTATATTTTGCATAGTGTTTATTCGATACATCCTAGAACTGAAGTTGGACCGCTAGTTGGATAGAAAGTCGGAGCGTGAGTGGAGACGAACATCCAACTAGTGGTCCTACTTAGTGGTACCACAAGTCGGAACGTGAATGGCCTGCATTATGCAGGCCATTCACGTTCCGACTTGTGGTACGACTAGTGGTCCAACTTCTGCAGTTGGATCTGAAATCGGACCGTGAGTGGGCTAGTTGGATTAGTTGGACAACTAGTGGTACGACTAGTGGGACGACTTGAAGATCCGACTTCCGACTGGCGACGAAGTCGGAGCGTGAATGGTGAAGTTGGAAGTCGGATCACAGGTTGGATCGAAAATTTCCTCAGTCAGTTGACTTTCGGCACCTGTTACGTATGAGATTTCTATGAAATACTTTACGCAAAGATCTCTAGTTCGCAAATATTTATTAGAAAATAAACTTTCAATTGCACGAAAATTACCTTTTTGTTAGGGCAAATCATTTTCCTTTCTGTAGATCTATTTCGGACATTCCTATACAGGTAAATTTCCGATACTCCGGATTGGCTACGGAAGAATTATCAACATACAATAAAAATTAAATCATACTTGTAGCAAAAGATCCCTAGTTCGCAAAAAAATAATAGAAAATAACTTTCAATTGCACGAACAATAATTATTCCTATTAAAAATATACGACACACACACAACAAAATAAATCCCAGCTCCAGTTTAAAACAAATAAAATATAGATTTTATACCTATACAAATCTTTAAAAACTATTATTTTTTCCTACATCTTAAAAAGTCATAAAAATCAAGAGTTGAAAAAATTAATTAGTTCAGCCCTAGACAAATAACTAGAGAAACTAAACCTAATTTTTAAATTATCATAACATACAATAAAGATAACAAGCACAGTGCTGTCATTTTTCTCCTAATTATATTTTGCGTAGTGTTTATTCGATACATCCTAGAACTGAAGTTGGACCGCTAGTTGGATAGAAAGTCGGAGCGTGAGTGGAGACGAACATCCAACTAGTGGTCCTACTTAGTGGTACCACAAGTCGGAACGTGAATGGCCTGCATTAATCCTGGAAAATTTTAAGTGTAACTAGCTGTTTGATTGAATAACTTTGATGTTGAATCCTTTCTTTACTACAATAGTTGATGAATAAAATTAAATAGTGACAATAAAAACTTAATGTGATGGTAAGGCTAAGTGGTTCCCAGATTGTGATTATAGTCCAGGAAGTTTTCTATATTTGTTTTATATTTTAATAAATAAAATGGATACAATGCGCTGAGTGTAATAACCAATTTGACTTAAATCAAGTTTTTGCTTGTGATGGATGCAGAACTGTGCTTTTTATGGTATGTGGTAATGTAACAGCATCCGAAGTTAAATGCACGCATGAAAACAAAATGTAAACTGAAGTTTTTCTGTGAACAGTGTGAAGTGGGATTTCAGAAGGCACCAGCTCTGTTAAAAGAAGTGAGTGAGCTCAAGGAAAGTATAAATAAAATTCTATATAAGGAAAATATCACATCTGTAGCACCAGATATGGAAGATATTATTTCCGAAATGCTGGAGAGGCAATCTAATTATATTTAATGATAATGAATCTGTTAAAAATAATCAATCGAAACGTAATGTACAGGCCAAACAATCGTAACTAAATATTTTGACAGATTTTAATGTTAACAAAATTAATATTAAACTATTTAGATTGGGGAAATTTGCTAACAGAACGAGACCCATTAAAGTAGTATTAAATACAGATGAAGATGTACTGTTCAAAACTAGTCAAAAATAAAAGATTAAAAAAGATTAATCAAAATGCGGGATATCAGAATTTCCCTGGATCAAACAAAAGCCCAGCAAGAGTATTTCAAGAAAATCAAATTACAATTAGATGATATGGTTAAGAAAGGTGATAATTCTAAAACAATCAGATTCATTAATAATAAGGCTACAACAGTAAAAAAGACATAATTTTATCTCAAAAAAAAAAAATAGTAAGTAGCCCTAGTATATTATTTAATATTGATGTTTTATATTTAAATGAACAGAGCTTGTTAAACAAAATGGATCAACTCAAGTTAAGTTTGCTGTGTTATTGCCCTAAAATAATAGTGGTTCGTGAAGTTCGAGTCACAAGTGAAATTGAAGATTATGAAATTGCTTTGTGTGGGTAAAGGTGGTGATACACTGCAATTCATCTAAATAATCTGCAGGGGGTGTTTTACTATATGTTCAGGATAACCTTAAGTGTACTGCCGCTAAAACTTTGGTAAAAGAAGATAATTTTTGGTGTAAATTTATTAAAATAGATATTGGTTCTTACAAGATTGTTTTGGGTGGCATGTATCATTTACTTATTTAAAAGTGGCAATTATTTAAAAGTAATGTCAATTGTATTTTACTTGGTGATTTTAATTTGGATTTTTTAAATACTAGCTTCTACACCCAGAAAATTAAAGCAATGTTTTTACAATGTGGCATTAAGCAGTTAGTAACGGAACCTACTAGAATTACAAATTTTAGTGAAACCTTAATTGATTCTGTTCTTGTTAATAACGATCTGGTTAGTTGTTTTGTTCAGTCAACTCCCAAGTTGAGTGATCATTCAATAATATAGGTCAGTTTTAGTAATAATTGTCAAAATTTTAATGTCTCTAGTAAATGTTACAGATGTCTTAATGAGGAAAAAATATATCAAATCCAATTCATTTGGATTTGATATATTTTTCAAACAGTCTGTCATAATAAAAAAGCACCTATTCAAACATGTCAGATCAAAAGTAACATACCATGGTTTGATAATGAATTTAATAGTAAAATTAAAATTAGGGCCAAAGATTTTAAAACTGCTTACATACGTGATAGAAATGCCAAATAAGAGGATTTTAAAAGAGTAAGAAATGTGGTAGTTATAATATAATGTTAAAAGTAAAAAAAGAACAATATTACTTTGATAAAATCGATAGATGTAAAAATAACTCTAGACTTGGAAAACGCTAAAAACACTAATTAACAATAATTGTCAAAAATTCCCTTATCGCATTGAATTTAAGGTTCAAAATCAGTTATGCATTATGAGTGACAAAGTTGAAATGGTGCATCCGTTTGGTGAGTATTTCGTTTCTAGTATGCAGCAAATTGTTGAAACTATCGACTCTGAAAATTTATGGGGTTATGATAATCAGAATTTGTATCCTAGTATACATGAATTTCGGTTACTGTCACTGGAGCTGTCACATTTTTGGTGGAGCTACAATTCTATGCCTAAAATAGCATGCTTAAATCATCAAATTTATGGCGACACTTAAAGAGAAAATTGACAACAAGCCAGTGTTTTCCCAAGATCAAAGTGAAAAGGAACTTATTCAGCATGTTTTTTCTGATATAGCGCAACAATTCAATAACCATAATTGTCTGATTCAATGAGTAATATATTCCGATCTTACTGTATGGTGTGGAGGCCTGGACACTGACGGAGACGCTCACGAGAAAACTAGAAGCATTCGAAATGTGGGTGTACCGACGAATTCTTCGTATATCCTGGACCGAACATGTCACCAACATAGAGGTACTCCAAAGAATCGGAAAGGAGAAAGAAATCGTGAATACAATTAAACAAAGGAAGCTTGAATATCTCGGCCACATATTGAGACACGATAAGTACCGTTTGCTGCAATTGATTGTCCAGGAAAAAATAGACAGTAAGCGAGGGCCAGGCAGGAAAAGACACTCGTGGCTCCAAAATCTGCGGAAGTGGTTCGGGCTCACATCGGTCGAACTATTCAGAAGCGCCGCAAACAAGATCAGAATTGCCGTGTTAATAGCCAACGTTCGCAACGGACAGGGCACTTGAAGAAGAACGAGTAATATTGACGGCAAAATATACAGATTTTCGATGATCTTAATGTGATCATTTTCTTCCGGGGAAGTTGTTTTCGTTCAAATCAGTTGACACAGTTTTTGAATTAATTGTAATTGCCTAGACTCCTAAAAGTTGAATCAGTTATCATTATACTGCGCAACATTCAAAATCAACTTGGAGTTTCCATGTTTATCAGAAACAATTAAATTGATTCACCTTTTTTCAGATATAAAATTAACTTGTATCCTGTAGAAAATTTTCTTCTGAATCGCAAAATTTGTCTTCATCACCAGCGTAGAACCTAGTGGGTGAGTGAAATACACTAGTGGCCAAAACTCTGAAAACTTTGCGCAAAAATTATCGTTTTTCCAGCAACAATCGTCTTATGATCGTGATTTATGTAGTTTATCAGTACAATTACATTTTTATTTTATTGTTTTATATTTCTGCTTAATATTTTATGTATTTCTCATTCTAGATATATTAACATAATTATTTAATAAAAAGTGGAAACAGATTCAAGCAAAACGCCGAAAATTCGAGATTTGTGAATGGCAACATTGACAATACAGTATTGCGTCAGGGTTTTCCTAGTCAGTCAACGACCCAATTGGAAATGTTTAGTACAGTTTCGTGCTACTTCCAGTGTTTACTAGGGACTTCGGGTAGAAGTTTATAGTTGTTACTAAGGTTATATTGTTTAATTGTCGCAGAGGAATAAATCAATGTCGATTCAACAAAAATGACACTAAGAAACCCAAAACGTGTTGACAGGAAAGAGATCCGAAGTAATTATCCTTCGAGAAGAAGGTTACACATATCAAGAAATAGCAAACAAAGTGGGTGACGGTGCCACAAAATGAGGTGTACAAAAAAAATAAAAAAATACATATTTTGTTAAAAAACAAAATATTTTGTATTTTATATTTTTATTTTGTTTAGAAATATTTCTTTATTTAAACGTGGTCAAAATCGTTTTACTCAAACACACAACCTGAGTTATATAGGACAGTCTTGTGTATGGCAACATCGCAGTAGCGCAAAGTATATTTACCAACACTGTATTACAAGCTCTCCTGGTTCCAGTTCAGTGACTCCCTCTCACGCGTCAGTTAGTGATGGTCAGAATCGATTACTTATGGGAATCGGTTACCGTGGAATCAAGTACAGTAAGGAATCGGATACTTTATTGAGTACTGAGTGCCGAGTACTGTGAATATCAGATTTTGAATTAATAGTCGGTTTGTCAATCTTTATCTGTGATTTTTAAATTATTTGTGTTTTTTGCGTATGTTTTTTTTTGTTTTATAATAAATATAAGTTTGGCAAACAAATACAAACATTTTAGATAGTTTTTGGCATCATTAAAGTAATTATTTAGCTAAGAACAAAATTTTCAGTAATCTACTATTGTCTAAAAAATAAAAAACAGTTCAAATATTAAATGAACATTAAAAAGAAAAATTAATAAATATAAAAAATATTCTAGAATATATTACAAAAAAATAAAACAGAAATATTAAGAATAAAACTTTAAAAATATAATTTTGTCCAAGTTTTTTGGCAATAGTCGGTTTCGACGATCATTCGTTAATTCGATTCTTTTCAGTTAATTCAGTTCAGTACAGAAGTATTCAGTTAATTCAGTACTTAGTACTCAATCGGTTTCCAGTTCGAGTACTCGAGTACAATTGATTCTGTAAGGAATCGGATACTACTCGATTCCAGTATTCAAATACTCCCATATTTAGCGTCAGTCTCAGTCGACAGCGCCTGTGTGATATTTGTAGCAAGCATTGTAATCGTTATTTAATAACAAAGTGATTGTTTGTTAATTATTTAAAAATGTTGTGTAACAGCTCTGAAAATGGCTAACTCCCTTCCAAAGAAAAGATTGTATTCAGACGATTATATTATATCAAGTATGGTTTTACCTTTATGGAGAAAAACGCATGGCATGTTATCTTTAATGGCAATGACAATTCATTCTCTTTAATTCTTGACTAAACTAGAAAGGTGGCGCCACCAAAAACTTTCCCAACAACAACGCCATTTTATTTTGTCTATGACACGGTTGTTTGTTTACGTGTTTGGATTTATATTATTGGATTGTGTTTTTTTTACTCACAGTTTAGCTTTATAGCATAGACAAAAACCATATAGATATTTATCTCATATTGGCGACCTTGAAATTTATTTTAGTTTCTTCGAATACACAGATGGCGCTACAGTACCTACATATTTTAAAGAGACATGGCAATTTCACGTCAACATTTGTCACACAAGATTCTTGTGTGATTATTTACTATTTACAGCGTGGTGGTGTTTATCTTTTGAGGATCTTTTATGTATTTTTATTTAACTCGGTGTGGCATTTATAGTTCTTAATTTATTAGTCTCTTATAGTGTTTAAGTTTTATAGTGTTAAGTTAAGTTTTAATCTGTATTTGTTCCATTATAGTGTTAAGTTTTAATCTGTATTTGTTAAGGTAAGAATGATCTATTGTAATTGTAGATTTTTTTAACAAGTTAATTTTTTTTATTAATATGTTTGTTTTGTTATTCACTTCAGATGGTCAGATAGTTTATATTTATTTTAATATTTTATTCAATATAGATAATAATAATTTTTACAAAACTTATGTGTGGTATGGTGCAAATATCCATGTTCAATTTACACTATAAAATTAAATAAATTAATAAATAAAAATTTTTTTTTGTTAATTATCAGTTTTATTTATCTTTTTTTTTCTAAAAACATTCGAAACATATTTCACACTGAGTGCACATTTATGTGCACTCTGTATTTTTAACTGAATAAGAAAACTATAAGAGGCAAGAGTGCGGCAACGTTGTATTTAGTTTCTTCGAATTTGTAGATGTCGCCTTTTAGCTTCTAAATGTCATTATTGAGTTCGCCATCTATTTGGTTTTGGTCTATGCTTTATAGCAAAGACTTTTACTTTAAAGTAAAAATTCAGTTTATGTGAAAATTTTTTAATAGATCTTTAAAATGGTGTTTAAATGCTGTGTACCCGGCTGCAAAAATTACCAAAAAGATGCTCAAATGCATATTTTTCCGAAAAATCAAGAGGTAAGTGATAATTAATATTGATTTTAATATTAAAATGAAAAATAGCTTTTATTTTGATTTGCCATTAATATTTTAATAACGATTAACAAACAAGATATTCGTAAGTATGTATCTCTAACCTTAAAATGTTTTAACCTTGCTTGTGTTAGAATAAATGTAAAAATATCCAGAAACTGAAGTATTTACAGATGATACAACAAACAAAGGAAAGAAGTAATAGATAATATTATTTACATTGTTATTATTGTTATGCACTTTAAATATATTTTTTTATACTATATCTATTAGACACTAATTCTTGTATGTTTTTTGTAGCTGTATAATGTATGGATTGAAAGGATTGGCCATCCCAATTTACAAGAAATGCCAATGGAGAAGGTACGAAAATCATACCGTGTATGTAATGTTCATTTTGGGCCAGATGCACAATACATTGGACTAATAAATAAATCCACTATTAAAAAAGATGCTATTCCATCTTTATCTTTACCACCAAGTAAGTATGTTGAACAGATTTATATATACAGTGTGTCTGCGTAACTTGGAACCATCTGGGAAACTTTTATTATCGAATTTACGAAAAAAAAAAAAAATTCAATTAGAAGAATGTAGTTAGATATTCACATAATTTTTAATTCTTCGAAACAATTTTTCCTAATAACAATTTTCGATATTGTGAAATATAAAGATACTTACTTTACTCTTGAGTGAAATTTATATTTTTTGACATACCTCATAATACTGTTAATAAAATTTGATATCTGATGATTGCATCTTAGATTTTAGACTATGCACAGCAGTTTATGAAGAATAACTTTTTTTCGTAAATTGGATCATAAAAAAGTTTTCCATATGGTTCCAAGTTACGCAGGCACACTGTATATGCAGCATTTTTAATTTTAAGTTATTACTGGTCACTATATACCAATTGTTTTATAGCTGATTTGTCAGCAAATGCAGGCGAAGATTTTCTGAGAGTAAATATGGAAGTAAAAGAATCTGTTGAGGTAGAGAGACACTTGCAGAATGTGACACCACTTCCTTCTACATCTAGTGCTGCTAATGTATTAAGTAAGTAAGCGTTGCTAATGGATATATGTATATTGAAACTAGGATAAGTGATATTTTTTGCAAAAATGGATTGATTGTACCATTGAGAATTTTAACAGGAAAAAAGTAAAGTCATATCTATGTTTCCTTCTTACTTTTTCAAAATGTTCCCTTTTTTTTTAATTCAAGGTTAGTTAAAACTTTGCAAATTTTTTATGAAAAAAGGGACAAACAGTTAAAAAGGAGACTTGCCGCAATGAACATGATATATTTTTTTCGTTTCGTAAATGTCAAAAACAATGCCAAAAATGCATACGATGACTGCAAATATGAGCGTTTTTAACATATCACACATTCTCCTTAACCATTGTTATCTTAAAAATAAATAATTGGTACAGAAAATTTGAATTAAACAAAAATTAAAAATGTATTTATTAACATTTTTATTTATTTTAGGTTTAAAGAAACGAATAAACTTGTTGGCCTACACGGAAGTCCGAAGGTCATCAGAACTTACCCCCAAAGCAAGAAAGATGTATAGAATAGCCTCTAATTTGAGAAAATCAGCTAAAAGATTAAATTTTAAGTGTTTAAATCTCAGAGAAAGGGTAAAAAAAATGGAAAATATTACCTATTCTACAGATTATTTAAAAGCAGCTTTAAATAAACCAACATATGATTTTATGATGTCCCAAATAAGATGCCAGGATAAGCAACCTAAGGGAAGGAGATATTCGCTTCATGAGAAAATCATTTTTTATCTTTCTTTAAGGAAAGCCCGAAAAGTTACAAGTTTAGAAAATTATTTACAGCTCCTTCAAGAAAGACCCTAACAAATCTGTTAGGGTTAGAAAATATCTTTTAATACTAGCATAAATCCAGTTATTATGGAGTCATTATCGCACAAGGTAAAGTCTATGTCTGAGAGTGATAAGATATGTAGCATCATTTTGGATGAAATGTCTTTGGATCCTACACTTCAATATAATTAATAGAAAGATTTTGTAGAGCGGTTTCAAGACAATGGGGAACATACTAGAAGGCCTGTAATTGTAGACAAAGTTTTTTCATGGCAAGGGGTATATGTAAAAAATGGAAACAACCTCTGGCATATTACTTTAATGAATCTGGCATGAGTAAAGATATTCTAGTGAAAGTCATTAAAGAAATTGTGCTAGCTTGTCAACAAGTAGGCCTTTTAGTAAAAACCATTATTTGCGACCAACAGTCATCAAATGTAGGTGCGATAAAGAGGCTATATGAGGAAACCAATCAATATTTTATTCGAAAAGGAGAAGATAATGGTCTCTTTGGTATTCTTATTGGTGGTAAAAAGGTAGTTCCTTTATATGATCCTCCACATTTACTAAAAGGTGTGAGAAATAATTTCTTTAAATATAATTTAAAATTCAAATGGAGAAAGGCACAATATGAAGTTGCTAAATGGGATCATATAAAGAAACTCTTCGAAATTGAGGGCATTGAAGATGACGATTATAAATTGTGTAAAAATTTAATCATGTCCCATATAGACAACACTAAAAAGAAGAAAGTATCTGTTGCTGCCCAAACTTTTAGCAACAATGTAGCGGCAGTCATGCGGAGAATGTCTTTGAACAACAAAAGCAATCATCCAGACAGCTTGCCTCAAGATGCTGAAAGTACAGCAGAATTTCTGCTTTTTGTGGATAAGGCATTTGATAGCATTAATGGTGCCTCCATTAACCAAAAACATGGTAAAATGTGCTGTTACTGCTACATCCTCACATTTAAAATTTTGGGCAGAAGCAATAACTGTTTTTAGCTCCATGGAGTTTTTTAGTAATAAAAGGAAACACATTGTACCTCCATCAATAAAAAACTATGTCCACACTTTAAAGGGGTTTTCTTATCTAAAAAACTATTAAAAGATATTAAATGTTTATGTCCTCGAAATTTAAACCAGGACCCTTTGGAGAATTTTTTTGGGTGTATTCGAAGCCATGGAGCTAGAAATATTAACCCTAATTCAGCATCTTTTGTTGATTCTTTTATTCTTCAATTATTAATAATTTTATGGCAAGTCAGTCTAATAATTTTAATTGTGAAAATGACAATTTACAGACTTTAGATGATCTGAAACATATATGTTAACTCTCCAAATAAAACCAACGTCACCACAAATAATTTGTTTTCCTGAAGTAAGTATACCCGAATTTAAATCAGAGTATAGTACATTATTAAGAAGGGGGAAGTTAACATATGTTGCAGGATTCATTGCCAAAAAAGTGTTGAAAACTATTAAAATTTGTAGTCTGTGCAGGACACAATTAATAGGAGGGGATATATCACATCCCGACTATTTTATAATTGAAGCAAGGGCATATTCTCCCAATGCATTTTTATTGCCAACTACAAACTTTAATACTTTCTTTCAAAAATGTATTTTTATATTGGAAAGTGTTATTCCACAAATCTGCCATTATGAAAATGTATCTATTACATTAAAAACAATTTTAAAACATGTTTGTAGAAATGATGTTTTTTCTTGTGAAAACCATAATTTATTTGACATAATTACAGAGTATATAATTAAATTTCATTTATTTGTTTGGGTGAAGAATATAAATAATATTCTTAAAGGGAAGAAAAAAATAACTTCGTCAAAAGACAGTATTAAATTGTATGCATTTAAAAAATTTGAAAAACACAAAAAGATATTAAAAAGGGTTACAGAAATTAAAGCATTACAAACATAACCATATTATTTCAAAACATGTTTTAAAGTTGTTTTTACCAATTATTATTTTTGTTAATAGTTTTAAAAACCTTGTTTATATTCTAGTTTATTTTATGCTCAGTATGTTAATTAAGTTTTAAAAATATTTTCTTTTATTTTACAAAATAGTCGCATCAACCTCTGAGGTTATTAGCGACATACTTATATACATATAATAAGATAATTTATTTACAAATGTCAGATTTTGTTAAAAACATTGATATCTTAAAGGAATTTTACCAAATGTTCAATTTTACAATTTTCTCCTAAGATTTCGCTTGTTGATTAGATGATGTGGTTGTTCTATCTCTGCAACTGGTATCTTGGGCACTCCTCAAGTACATGCTTCACACTTAGTGGGATATTACAGTTTTTGCATACAGTGGGATTTGTGTGACCAATTATGTGTCCGTGGGTAAGTAGGGTATGTCCTAGACAAAGACGAGTAACAATGACTTGGTGAGTTCTGTTGGGTATTTGGTATCGGAATTTGTAAAGTTCTAAAGGTTTGCCTAACTCTTTCGTAGAATGGCGGTTTCATGTTACTATTTTCAGTATATAGGTTTTTAAAACGATCAGTAAATATGTTACTTCTAGATGGATTGTTTGAATTAGAATTAGCAGCAAATGCGTATGTGAGAGATAAGTGCATCCTTCTATATTTAAGTGATGCCTCCCGAGTTTCTGCTCGTAAACTTTCTATTGGGCTGGTCTGAAATGCTCCTGTAGCTATTCTTAATGCCGTTTTTTTTTAATTACGTGAAGGTGGTGTAATAGGTAGTATTTAGCAGATGCATATACTATGTAACCGTAATCTATTTTGGATCTAATTAGGGTTTTATAAACATGGATTAAGCAGTTATAGTCAGCTCCATAGTTTTTATTAGATAGAGTTTTCATAAGATTAATTTCATTTTGGCATGTTTTTTATTTGTAGAATGTGTTTTTTCCATGTAAGTTTCGTATCAAAAATCATCCCTAAGAACCTAATCTCATCGGCATAATCCAGGATTTGGTTACATCATTTTAGTTGCGGTTTAATCGGATCACGTTTCTTTGAAAATAACAAACACTTTGATTTGCTGAGTGAATAAGTGAGGTTTGTAAGTGATGCTGCACTGATGAAATGTTTTTTCCTGAAGATACTAATACCAGATTATCCGCATATAATCTGCCACGAACTTAGCTGGAGTTTGATGGAGTAATTTGATTTTGTCGAAATCCACTTTGCTTGTTAACCAGAAGGTGATTTCCTTCTAATATCCATAGCAATCTTTTATTAACTATTTTTTCCATGACTTTGCACATTACATTGGTGAGAGAGATGGGTCTATATCTAGATCAGTAGTTCGTTTTCTATTACCTTATGCGGGATAGTGGGAGAAACATTGGATATTAGGAGTCTTTCACTTGGAATAATTAATCTACGGACTTGAATTTGTGTAACGTGTGTTGTTGTTTAACGGCAAAAAATTGGTGTCGATTAATGACTGTTGTTATTATTTATTGACGGTTTTATAAAATTCTTTGGTTATGAATTACTTATTTATATAAAAATATGTACTCACAGAAAATGTTTTTCTATACACACTGAACTAACACTATTATACTTCATGTTACCGTAGTGTAAAGAATGCTATGATTGATTTTTATAAGTTAAATTTACTAATTTGTCAGGATCGATCAAAAAGCATGTGTGCTTATTCAATATCAGTCTTTAAAAATAATTTTATTGTATATATAGCTTATTTTATGTTTAGTATCTTAAAAGTTTTTAAAATAACATTCCTATATATATATATATATATATATATATATATATATATATATATATATATATATATATATACATATTTCATGTATATAATCTAGTTTTAGTTTAATTACGTTCTTAAAATAATTTTGTTACTTGTAAATTGTGTCGTTAATTTTTTAAATAAATATTTTAATTTTTGAATTTTGTTTTTCTTCCTTTCCTATTATGTGCAGTCTGTTCATAATTGCAATAAAAGATTCCACAATGTAATGCAAATTATAAAAAATAATCGTTAATGTTAATGTAAGAAACAATTGTCGATTATTTTTTATAATTTGCATTATGTTGTAGAATCTTCTTTTACTACAATAATTAGCAACAAAGCATATTCGAACGTTTAAAATTCCCGCCGCGTCATTACCCATTTAGTTCATGACTAAACCAGGCAGAGGGCGCTGTATACATTGCAATTTTTGGTATTAAAGAGTTGCCTTTCTATCTCTACTTATATATACTTAATCTATGAAAAAAACGGCAGTCATTTACCTCAGTGTGTCGACAGCCATGCTGTTCTTACTAATGATGCAATGCGCCCCGGACGTTTGGAACGACATCTAATTATAAACCGTTCTTATTTGAAAGATAAAGGCCCAAAATTTGTTATTGTCAATAAAAGCAGCCTAAAACGTATGAAACTTGACTCTACTGCAAATTTTTGTGTTGAAAATAAGAAAGCTGTGGAAGCATCATACAAAATAGCACTTTTGATAGTTGAAGACAAGAAACCACATACTATTGGTGAGTCACTAATTGAACCTTGTTTACCGTACTGCTTGTAGTACCGTGAAGACAGTTGTAAGAAAGTAGACAAAATTTCTCTCTCAAACGACACAGTAAAACGTAGAATTGATGACATTGCTCTGGATTTAAAAAATCAACAAATGCAAAAATTAAAAGGTTCACCGTTTTTTTCTTTGCAGTGTGACGAAACAACTGATATTTCAAAGCATGCACAATTATTGTTTTACTGTTGAAGTTTTTTTAGTAATCAATGAACTTTCATGGGAGGAAATAATTGGCATATTATGTACTGATGGGACCCAAACCATGATAGGATGTCGATCTGGATTTATGGAATTGGCAAAAAAGAAGAACCCTAGGATAATTGGTTCTCACGCATTATTCACAGACAAGCTTTAGCCAGTCAGACTTTACCTGAACTTCTCAACGTCACATTAAACTTAGCAATTAAAATAGTGAACCACATCAAATCCAGTGCATTAAACACTAGGCTCTTTCAGGCACTATGTCAAGAACTGAATAGTGATCAGAAAACCCTCCTGTTTCACACAAAAGTCTGGTGGTTATCCAAAGAAAATATGCTTGCAAGATTATTCAATTTAAATTCAGAAGTTGAAATTTTGTTAATGACTTCAAAACAAAAAGATCTTCACAGAAAATTTACAGATGATAAAAATATCTTTTACTTGGCTTATTTGTCTGACTTTTTTGAAACACTTAATGTCCTGAATCTAAAGCTTCCAGTTTATAAAAACCTCTTATACACTTATGATGCAATTAAGGGGTTTATAGAAAAAATATCGCGTTTGAAAGTGCAAAAACACTTATATAAGACTTTCAATTTTATATGCATATTTTTTGATTATACTTTTTCTCAAATAAATAAACAATGTTAAGTTTAAAGAGACATCAAAAAAACTTTTGTATTTAAATATATCTGGATTTTTATTTTGCATCCCAACTTTTGCTAACGTAGAGTTATAGTATCGTCAGTTTCACAATTTCACTGTTCTAACTTGAACCAACCAATTATTGATTTGAGGGGAGGTGTGAGCTATCTTCAGTGTTCAAAGGGGGCGCCAGTGTTAAAGGTTCAGAACCGTTGCTTTAGAAGATCGTTGCAGTTCCGCAAAAGAAATTAATGCTATTGTCAAATTAACTGGCTTACAAATATAGGACCGCACTATCAGAAAAAGTTGTGTGAAAATGATTTGTGAGCACGAACTCTTAGAAAAAAGCCATTCCTGAACAAAAAAAAACAGAGACAAAAACGGTTTGTGGGCTTTGGTAACAGAGGGTAGGTAGCCAGAAGAACAGTGGAGTAAGGTAATTTGGAGTGATGAAACCAGAATCTCGATCTTTGGGAGTGGAGGAGTGAAGTTTGTTTGCCGCCAACTGGGGAAGACCTTTTGCCCCAGTGTAAGGTCACTATGAAGCATCCTGTGAGTATCATGTATAACAACATGTATAACAACTTGTATAACAACTAATGGAGTTGAACGTTTAGCAGAAATAGTGGGCAATATTAATGCAAAAAAATATGAGGAAGAGCAATTGCAAGCCAAACTGCTGCTGACTATCAGAGATTTGTCTGAAGGGGATGCCCAACAATGCATCTTCCAGCAGGATGGAGCGGCTTGTCATATAGGTAAGACTTCCATGGAATGGTTGAGAAACCATGGTGTTACTGTCCTGCCTTCGCCTGGAAATAGCCCCGATATAAATCCAATAGAAATTTTATGGTCAAGGCTGAAAGTGTTAGTATCATGCCGAAACCCAAGTAACAAGAGATATGTGATAGAAGCCATTATTCAAAATTGGTTTAGAGTTATTACATCATAAGATTTGGCTTGTCTCATGAACTCCATGCCTCAGAGAATCGAGTTTGTACTAAAAAACAAAGGTTATCCCACCAAATACTAATTTTTTTGATAATAACCATTGTACCATGTTTTTTAAATATATCTACTGATAGCTAATGGCTGTTGTTTTATTTGCTTTTAAATTTTTAGGGGGTTTCTCTTAAAATAGATGTTAAATATTAAGTATAAGCATAAAATGATGCAATAAAATTATAGATAAACTTACAAATTACATAAGTATTTTTGATAAAGAGAAATACTGATAACAAAACTATAATTTTTGTAAAGTTTTCAGAAATACCAGTATTAGTAAATCAGTAACATATAGAGGATACATCATTTATGTTTTTTTAAATAACAAACAAATTCAGAATTTGATGTTTAGTGTAGGTAAACTAAATGCACGACCAAATACTTACCATGTCAGGATAGTATTATGAGTTTTTTTCTTGATTTTTCCCTCATAATTTACTATGGAATCACTAACAGGAGAATTTTACTGTCATCATGGCATGTGTTTGTCTTTTTAAAGACGAATTATATGCTATGATTTTTTCTGACGGATATTCTCAAGTTAAAGTTGATTTCATGTAATTGAATGAACTATATATATTGTTGAGAGCAACTCAACAATATTGGAATATCATTTTAAAGTTGTCTACTTTAAAATGTATAATGTATGTCTGAATTGTCAATATAAATGAGTCAGATAAAATTAAATTATTAGAAGAATTTTTCACTAAGTAACAAAAAAACAAAATTGGTTTAATTTACTAATGTTTGTATTTTGAAAATGATTTCCAAAGTAGAAATTGAAACGTCAATAAATGTACTTTAACCTCTAATTGTGGCTTATTCCCATTTAAATAGTAATTATTTTAAAATGCCACACGAAAACAGCTTCACAACAATACTAAAATTAGAAAGTGAATAATAAGTTAAACTCTGCTGTAATGATTTTAATATATATTTTTAAAATGATAGGGAAATTGTCACAAAATAATTGAAATCTGCCGAACATCTGTTGCAATCTGGCAACTCCAGTGTCTTGAAGGTTTTGAGATTATTGCCAAATTTATCGGCTAATCTACCAAAGAGCAATTACAATTTTTTTTCCAATTACTAACTGCAATTAATATTGAAAGGAACAAATATTCATTTGTTCAAGTTTTATATAAATAAAAAAAAATATAAAAATATGAGATTACATAGAATAATATAATGAAAATGTTGCAAAGCATATTTGAGGCAAAAAACATTACATAATAAGGAGATGGCAATACCACAAACGCAAATTTTTGTTTTACTGAAGTTTATTTCTAGTTAACTTAATCAGAATGTTCCCTGTACTTTAACCAAAATGACTTTTGATACTTTTATGCCACACGCTTGTAAGTAGGCTCACTAAAAAAATTTATTGATTCATCTACATTCTGTTGATTGGTTCGCTACATATTTTTCTTCATTAAGTCAGATAAATCCTGCTTTGGCTTTTCACCTTTTCTGTATGTTTATTTATGACTATTGATGCATCTCTTTTATTGTATTCTGTGTTCATTGTCTGAGGCATATTTGCATATCTGGGATATGTTGAATTTTCTGTTTTTGATATATTATTATGATTTATGCTTGTTTATCCTGACACTTAGTGGTCTTGAAGTTTCTCTAACATAAAAATTGTTACATTCCCAAAGTATTTTATAGATGCAGTTCTTTGGCATCCTTTATTTAATTCTTCTTGAAGAAATAGTTACTTCAGATTGCTTTTCACAAAAATAACTACTGTTTATGAACAAATTGTCAAATACTTGGACTTGTTAATGAGAATCGTTTTTCAATTTGTGTAGATTACTGTCCCACAGGCAATATGCAAAATACATGTAAAAATTTACTTCAGATTGCTTTTCACAAAAATAACTACTGTTTATGAACAAATTGTCAAATACTAGGACTTGTTAATGAGAATCGTTTTTCAATTTGTGTAGATTACTGTCCCACAGGCAATATGCAAAATACATGTAAAAATTTTACTTATTTTAATTGTAAGTAAATATATTATAAATCATATGTTGCATTTAATAAACAAATATAATGGTGCCAGCTTTGAATATTAGAATCTATGGAATGAAAATTAAGAGAATCCAAAGATAAGAAAGGTGGAAATATTTTGTTTTAGAAACATAAAGCTACTTGGTTATTGAAGGTAATTAAGCAATAAAGGCAAATAATGTCTGATGTCAAATTATAAAACTATGTTTAGTTGATAAGAGCTTGTGAGTCCATGTCTGTGCATGATACCTTTGTATACATTACAGTCAATTATTATCTGCCAAAAAGCTACCAAAAATTAGTTTCCTAGTTATTTCCTTGATGTAAGCATATCACAATAAAAACAAAACTATCAACACTAAAAACTATAATAGAAATAAATGTTGAAATTTGGGAACATATTGAAACCAGTACATATCGTTGGTATACTGCGAAAACCAGGTAAATGTCGAAATACTGAAATCGAGAAAAAACGTTTTTAAAGTTTAGTTTTTTATTGTGAATTAAGCAGACAGCTTGTTTTTGATATTAGGTATTCTAGTGAAAGATGCATATATCTAAAATGATGTTCTATCATTAATTTGAAAAAGTTCAAACACCTATCTGACTAATCCTACATTTAAGTTGGAAATGCTATGGTTTTACCTGTAAATCTAAATAAATCAGATAATCTTTAAATAACATAAATATAATAAACCAAGTATAATATTTTCGAGTTCTGTGATTGAGATATGAGGCTTTTACTAGGTAATAGCAATATTTTAAAGTATTGGTTGATATTTATGACATTTAACTGGTTTTCCCTGAAAATTTTATTAACAGCTGTTTGTACTTATAGTTATTACTTATATGAATGATAGGCTGTTTTATAAAAAAAAACTAATTTATTTTGAATATAATATTCGTCACTGGAACCTGACTCTGGCAATATGCTGTACCAAATCTCTTTTTTGCTATGCTAATTGGCAAACATGCATCATAAAGTTACTTAAGTTCTTGAAGATTGCCTGTATTAGTTGATAACTTAGCATGTTTTTTTCTTGTTGACTGACATGCAGTATCAGTAAGGAAATAATTGAAGCTTGTTGACATGTCATAATTAAAATAGATTGTTTTCGTCTCTCCTTTCACGAATCTCATTCTTTTTACCTTCAACCACAATTTTTTTTCTCCGTTTTGGTCTTGTGTCCGGTTTTTAATAATAGTGTGTAACAAATTTTTTAAATCATAAAAGTCGTAGTATTTAAATTCTTTACATTTGTATGGTTCTATACATACTTTTTTATCATCAACCTCGATATTTTTAGTTCCTCTTGCATTTTGAAAAACAATCAAGTAACCTGGCATCCCATGGATAGATCTGTGTTTTTTAGATGTTTTGATACTACTATGCGTAGAGTTAGCTTCCATATAGGAATGTACAGACTCTATAAATTTGTGTTCAATATTATTTAAATGGTCTATGTTTTGAACAGCCCATTAACTGTTAATTTCTGACCAGGAAAAACAGTAAACTGCTTTTGGTAATTATAGGTACAATTATGGTAAGGTCATATGCACACAAATTATAGACACGCATAATTTTTGAGAATAATATAGTTGTCCAGTCAATCCACTTGGAATCTGTAGTAAGGCCTGTAGATCAGTGTAATTGAAACAAAATCCCGTCGTTCATTAGATCTTTTCTTATCATTTTGTTTTTGAAGATTACATACTTCTTTTCTTTTCGTATGTTCTCTGTAAATGTCTTCTAAATCCGATTTGTCAGTTGGATTAGCCATATCATATTTATTACAAACTAAACATTGATCTTTTTTTAGGAACAAAAAAGCTTAAATTATAGTCGTTAGAAAATATTCTTCAATATGTAATTTCACTAACACCTTCGAGTTTCTTCTGCTCAGTCAGTTATATAAAGATGCTAAATTTTTCTTATACTTCAATTTTTGTCCAAATATCTACGCTTTTAACTTTGGCGAATATAATAAGGGCTCATAGTTGGAAAAGACTCAATATGAGCCTTCACGATTTTTCAGGTTTTACTGCTTGTTTTATTTGGCGGTGTATGCTTGTCTGTTTTCATAACAGCCTAAAATATTAGTTTTTCTTACAACATCTTGTATTAACGACATTGATATACAAAGTGTCTTACAAAAACATTTCTCACATACCTGTATGTCTTGACATTCAAAGAAAATTAGCACTACATAGTCTTTGTCTGTAATCTTCGTTGAAATAACCAGCACATTTGTAAAAGCACTCGGAACAATTAACTGGTTTAAGCAAATTTGCTGTTCTATTCTTTTTTTTTTATCTCATAAGGCAAACCCTCAACAGGCCTCCTTTTTGCAATATTTATTATTCAATCTTTGGAGTTAGCTTTTCTCCAACGTTTTAGTGGATGTACCTCTTTCCATACTTTGTCTAGAAGTAGATTTAATATCCAAGATATTTCAGTACAATGAATTGTTCGTGCGTGCACCTTTTTCAGTATTTTCTTTCTGACTTTAGGCTATCAAAGTCAACTGTTTGTAATTCATATAGACTTACTAGAGAGACTGATCCCTTTTTGCTTGGCTGATATGTGTGGTCCTAGAGCTGTAGCACCACTGATGATGATATGTGTGGTCCACATATGAAAAGTCACTATCAAAAATGGATTCCATCATTGAGACTATATTGTTCTGAGAATCATTAAAAATTGAACTGCTGTCTTCAGTTTCAAAGGAATCTAAAGAACACAAGATATTGCACAACAAGTAACTAATTAATATCTATTAACAAAGTGTTTCAAAACTTTCTTTCTAGTCACAAATATAGAAGACAAGCAATTTTACTTAATAGTCTGCTTAATTTTAGCATAATCTTATTTTATTAGCTTAATTTATTAGCAGATAATATCATCATAAACACCATTACTTATGGTTTTAGCCTAGTAATCATTTCTAAATTTTAACTCAATTCGTTTTCAGGTAGAATGAAGTAAGTGCACTTAAAGATTTTTACTAGTCAATATGAAAAATTTTAATAAATCATACATGTAAAATGTATTAAAGACACTTATCACCTTTTTACTGAATATGGTATGCAGTAGTAGAAATATATTGTTGTCTGGCATAATAATATATGTGGACTTACTTTGTTTTACATGCAACAGAACTTTAATTTTATGGAAATAAGTAGCGTTATATTGTTTTATTTGAAAATGAAAAGTTGGTTAGGTGTAACTTATTTGTTTATTCCACAATTATCTACTGAATGGTAAGTCATATCATTTATAGGGTTTTACCTGTATGTAGAGCGGAAAAAGCTGAGAATTTTGGTATACTTAACTCAATATTTTAAAATTTGTCATTTACCTGGTTTTCGCAGTATACCGACGATATAATAATTAAGGGAAGATTCCAGAAATAAAAAGTGTTGAAAAGAGAACATATCTACAAAAGTGGGATATGTATGATAAAATAAAACAAGTAAAATGATATCCCTATATCACTGTAATCTAGAAACAAGAAGACTCACAATACTAATAATGGAATTGATTATATAAACAAAGAAAACTAAAGGTTGTCATCAGCAGGGTATACAATAAGTTGTTAATAGATGACTGTTAAATGATATAAAATCATCCACACTACACTACCTTGTAAACTCCATCCCCATAATGGATAAATACTTGTTTTCTTAAAAAGTAATATCCAAAAAATTATGATTTCTGATACATGATATCAGAATTAATTGAAAACTAATACAGTGAAACTATCAAAACATTTTAAACAAAGTAGTTTTGATGTTTGTTAGTTACAGAAGGGTAAACTCAAAAATCCCAACCCTAAGTAGAAAAATAAATTGCTTATTTCACTACATTTAACTATAATTCATTATAAAAGTAACGAACATAGTAATGTTACATGTTCAATTGAAAAAGTGGGAATAATTTGGGTGGGAAATATGAATATTAGCTTGTGTTTACAAATATTACTTACTGTTCAGGCTATTTAGATTGTCATCTTCAAAGTTTTGGGAAGTCACACTACACGAACACTTATTTTGTGATGATATACACTTTGGGCACTTAGAAGACTCCAGTACTGATTCACAGGAGGATTGTTTTTCCAAATAATCTTTATTTTCATCATCATTACCACCTTCTTCATTCGACGCCATAGTTTGCACTATCAAAAGACGTCCCTTGTTTTCTTTGATGTTTTAAATTGCGAAATTACGTATTTCACATTATTCAAACACTATTTCCACCAAAAAGTTAAATATTACGAATAACACGATATTCTTAACAAAAAGATTACCACAGATGATAAACAGCACAAAAATAGTTATTATCCACGCTTACCGCCATGCTTAGAACCGGGCAAATCATGTACCAATAGCAGTCAATCTCAATCCTCGAATTACTCGAACGGAAAACAATCGATTGCTGGATTATTCAAAAAATCGATACAAGTTGATTTTTTCAGTATAATATGGTAGAATCTTTATTTAAACAAATATTTATTAAGACATCTAAATCAATTTATGATAATTTAATACAATAGTTTAAATATATATTTAAAACTATATTGTTACAATAGCAACACTATTTCTATAATCTGGAGATTTTTAAAAGGATCTTTGTCTTTTTTGTAGACCTGAAGATCGATTTTGTAATATTTGTAACTATTGCTTTATTAATATTGTATATGGAGAATGGAGTTGTATGTTATTAGTTTTCATGTTCTTGTGCAATAATTATTATATAAAACTGAATGTAAAACATAATTATTTGTGTTACGATCTGTTAGGTTTCAGTCATTTCATTACCAAACTAAATTATGATCGATAACTCCTTAGTCGATTTTAAACATCTTCGATTGTATCATTATTCATAGCGAGTACCTACTGCTTTGATGAACATTGGCGTGCAATCATTTTAGTTTTACAGAGTGAATTTTTATTTTAGATTAACCGACAGCTAATTATGTCAAATATATTACATATATTACATAAGCCTGTTTTATAAAAAAAGGGACACTTTAAAATTGATGTAATTATTATTAGCACTTTTTGTTCTGTCCAACTAAATATATTAATTATTAAAAAAAATCAGGTAAACATATTATGTTAAATTATTGATATAAATTTAAGAGTGACAGCACTGAAAAAACAAAACAGGTACTACTATGAAAAATCTGACATTAAATCGAATTTTAGTATTTTCCAATTCCAACACCGTGCTTGTAGTCACGTAGGTCTTGTATTTGACACCTTACATCAGAATGGCCACCTACACCACAGAACAAGAAATCATTGTTTCTTATTCTATGCTTTAACATGCATGTAAGATGTATCTACGCACTATAATTTGTGCATATAACAATTTAAAACCTGTGTCCACTGATGATATTCGCACTTAAGTTTTATTTCAAGAGTGTTAGTGGCGACATCTAAAGTCTATATTTTAAATTTGCAGTTATATAGTAATCTTCAAAATAAATTGTAGTCTTAGTAGTGGAATAAAAAAAATAAGAATAAAAATTTATTTGTTAATTTGATTAAATAGGCTGTAACGATTACAATCGATATTGGTTTTAGTAGGATTATTCCATTGAGTTGTATGTTGGTAAAACTTAGTATCCCTAATCTATTATAAATAAAGAAATGTTTTTTTTTCAACTCAAATTTTATCTTGAAGATAGATAGGTATATCTCTCCAAATTTCTCCACTGATGTGTCATGTGTTTTGCGTATCAATTGTTTTTCTGTTGTAGTTAGAATATCATAATATATCCATATTTTCTGGGACACGTGTCTATATCTTTTCGTTTTTCTCGGTCTCCTCTCTGTTACTCTATGTGCTTAATAATTTCATTCAACTGTCAGTACGCTCTGCTAGTTTCTCATTTTTGAGATGTTTGTTCTTCCTGATGATAATTTTGATCTTAGCTCCTTCATTCTACAGTTATTTTAGATAATCTTTCGTCACAGATAACCTAGGTATAGTCTTTTTGGATCTCTTATTTATTCACTTCTTTAAAATTTCCTAATGTTTTATCTGTCCTTTTTCTGCTATATTTTTATCTGTTGCTGTTATGTGATCATATTGGTAAGTTCATAACAATTTTTCTTTTCAAAACTACCACTGGTATTGGACTATTATGTTTTCACGATATAGTCTATTGTAAATAATGTAGCCCTCAATATTTTATAGGTTACGTTTAGGAGGGTAATTCCTTTGTAGTTTTCCGATTCTTTGATCTCTGTTCTGATGAATAGTTACGATTATCCTTACGTTCCAGTCTTCTGGTAGTTTTACCTGCTTTCAAATCAGTTCTACCAGCCTACATATCAATTATTTAGGATTTTTTGAGCCATGTTTTAAAAGCTCAGAAGGCATGCCATCTGTTCTAGGAGCTTTATCTTTTCAATTTTTTTATTGCTTTGATGACTTTTTCTGCTGTTAAGATGTTATTCTCCTCTCTTTCGTCTTCAGCTGGATTTCTGCTGATTGTGATCCTCGCAAGTGGCTCTCATCCTGGTCGACGTCAAAAATGCCTTTAATACGGCATCACGGGAAAAATCATGTCCAGGCTGAGAGAATTGGGCGTTAGTGAGTACCTGGTCAACGTAATTGACAGATACTTTACTGACAGGTCCATAAGAGAAAAATATACCAGCATCAGTTTGTCGCAGGGTGTTCCGCAGGGTTCAGTAGTTATTCTCCTCTCTTTCGTCTTCAGCTGGATTTCATATATACCTAACCTTCAAACAAAAACTTACAATTCACATTCTTTTCAAATATATCTTTACATAAATATGTTAAGTATAACGATTCTTTTGCTGCTTCAGTTATGCCAAGATATTCAGCTTCAGTTGAACTTAAAGGCAAAGTTCTTTGCTTTTGACATTCCCATGAGATAGGACCACCAACCAATGAAAAAATAAATCCATAAAATGACTTTCTATCTGAACTATTATTGGCCCAATCTGAGTCAACAAACCCACTTAAACTAACATTTGACTTGCTGTAATTAATTCCTACAGTTATTGTACCTTTAAGGTATCTCAAAACACGTTTGGCTGCTCACCAATGTTCTTTCGTATGAATCTTATTAAACTGACTAAGATAAGTGACAGAAAAAGCTATGTCAGGCCTTGAACATCAGGCCTTGAACAAACCGCTAAATACATCATTGAACCAATCAATTCTTGATAAGGACATTCATACAAACATTCGAGTACTAAGTACTAATCGAGTAACGACGAGAAGTAGATCCATCAGGCTTGAGAATGGCAAGTGAGACCTTGCCGAAACGTCGCCAAAACAATGGTTTTCAAGAAAACCAGCATTTTACAACGCGGAGTCAAACCCGGAAAAATAGTGACAGCACATATAGCTCCCGCGGAAACCTCAAAACAAACACACACACACACACACACACACACATATATATATATATATATATATATATATATATATATATATATATATATATATATATATATATATATATATATACCGGGTGGTGAATCGTCAAACGGGCCATAGGAAACTCAATGGGAAATTTTAAATTGTTGAATTGCTGCTTCCCTAATTATTTTAGATCAAAAGTCATAAAAAACTATTTGTAGAGGACTAAATTCTAAATTAAAAACAAATGTTAAAAACGTTCTACGAATCAAATGTACTTCAAAATTTTGCAAAAATATAATAGATTCTTCAGACCACCCCTAAAAGTTAGGCCACACGTAATACAAGAATATATTATACGAACAATATTAATTTGTGAACAATAAATTATATTGTTTACAAATCGATCATAATGAAATGTACTCAGTTGACGAAAAATCGCATAATGTTGTATTCAGGCAATAGCGCGAACCTTTTCCTGTCACTACCGGATCTTTATTTAACGTAAGATATTCTAATACACTAAAATTTAATTCCATGTTATACAACAATTCAATGAATTCCAATATACTGTTACTCTGATTTTTATTCCTAATAATAATATACGATAATTTCTAAATATAAAACTATAACAAATGTTATAATAAAACATGAATAAAACATTTTTATTATTGCTCTTTTCTCCTTAACTGAGTACATTTTTTAATCAACTTAATTTTTCTTTTAATTAATAAATCACAAAATTTTGGCCATTTAAATCATAGATAAATATAATATAGTTGATTTAAATATTGTCAAATATTAGAAACGTCAATATGACAAAACGCACCACGTAATACACATTCTTTTCACGGCGTCTGGCCTGACTTTTAGGGGTGGCCTGAAAAATTTTGGAATACGTTTAAGTTGTAAAACAATTTTAACAATTGTTTTCTATACATATTTGAGTCCTCTACAAATAGTTTCCCATGACTTTTGGTGCAAAATAATTAGGGAACCAGGAATTCAACAATTTAGAATTTCTCATTGAGTTTCCTATGGCCCGTTTGACGATTCACCACCCTGTATATATATATATATATATATATATATATATATAATATATATATATATATATATATATATATATATATATATATATATATATATTATATGGTTTCATCAATCTCACCATTCAGGAATGCAGTCTCCACATCTAAATGAACTGTATCTAGATTTAATTCAATAGCCATCGCTAACAAAAGCCTAAAATTACTAAAACGAATGACTGGAGAATACGTTTCTGAATAGTCAACCCCATACTTCTGTGTAAAACCCTTTGCCACCAATCTTGTCCTGTACCTTACTATTTCACCCTTTTCATTTTTCTTTATTTTACACCCATTTATTCTGAACAATATTTGTATTTGCCGGTTTATCAACCAATTCACAAGTATTATTCATTCTGAGAGCTGTCAATTCATTCTGAATAGCTAATTTCCATTCATGGCTGTGACTACTTGACAGTGCCTCAGAAAGACTTGTAGGCTCAAATTAATTTGACAAAGTAAACATGGCAAGATCAGGTACATTTTCCAGATCTTTATCTAAAAAAATCATTATACAATTTTGGTTTATTTCTAACACGTGTAGGGTAACGCTTAGATTCTTGAACACTATCACTATTTTTTTCTTGTCTATTCACTTCTTGATTTTCACTTACACTTTCTTCTACACTTTTTATATTCTCAGATTCTACAATTTCACCGATACCACTTTTTACTTCTTAGGAGTTTTCATTCATACTAAAACATTTCGACTGATGTTGGTTCACTAATTTGGCTTTAACTTCAACAATTCGCCAATTGCATATAACCTCTGGTTTAAATCGTACGTCGTGGCTCGATACGATTCTTCTTTCAGATGGAATCCATATCGTAAAACCATCCCTGTCATTCGAATAACCAACTAAATAACCATGTATCGCCTTGTCATCAAATTTACTGCGAAGATTCTTGTTAACGTAAACATAACATTCAGTGCCAAATATCTTAAAATGGTTCATATATATATATATATATATATATATATATATATATATATATATATATATATATTTTAAATATTGATATTAAAAGTGATATTGAAAGTCCGAGGTGCGCCAAGCAATTAATTAACTAATTAATTAATCAATTAAACTTATTTAAATGATGCAATTATGATTCTATCACACTATTTAATTCTCTCATCTCAGGGTTATATTCGTGCTTCAATATCTACGCTTTACATATGATAGGTAAGGTCCAAAGAATACCGGAATAATAAAAAAACATATATGATACAACATTCTATATTGAAATAAAAATATATTGAAATAAAATTCACACTCAAATATCTTTAATAAAAATATCTCATATAATGATTATCAAAATTTTGTTCTACGTACGTGAACCTTCAAAAATTAATGGTACATACAATATAAATTAAAATTTCAAATCAAAATTATTGTTCTAAATCTCCTGATCAAAATATTCCTATCTTTTCTAAAGCAATTGTAAAAAATGTGTTGTTAATAAAAAAAACTGATGAATAGCAAAACTATCTCTCTGATGATGAGTTGTCCAAATCCTTGTTCCTTGCAGCCTACACTATCTATTCTTAGCAGTCCCCTAGGTAATCAGCAATCTTACAACAAATTGTTGCGAGCCTATCGTCTTTAATGATCTCCTTCAAATGCACGTATCATTCAAATTATGCTAGCCTCTTCTCCTCTTGATAAACTGAATCTCTCGTTCTGGCCTGAACAGTGACTCTTGGAATATAAGTAGAAAAATACAACTTACAGTATTTTACTGGATCAGTTTCTGTCAGATACATTTACTCCACGAAAACTCACAAACATTCCCTTCTATTGCTTGCTACCTCTCGGGAACCACCAGAGAACAATGACCGTTCGCCTTGCACACTTGGAAAACAACTGATTCTCTTTTTTCCCTCAAAAATCTAGCTAACTCTCATTCTTACAAACCATCCCACTTTTTTCAATCTTCTTCAATCAAAGCTCGTCATACGCATCCCCATCTCTTCATTCAGATAACAAACAACAATTTTTACTTACAATTATAAATTTCCTAAAAACTATTAACATGCTAATCGGTTTCTTCAAATTCTTAAGAACTAACGGAGAGATATACTTTCTAAATATTCTATTGTATTGTCTTATTCACTGTACAAGTTCATTTGGAAAACCCGCTCGTATTGTTCATGGTTTCACTAATTTCACTCACGTCACTTTATAAAGAAAATAATTTATGCATATCTTTAAAATTTTGTTTACTATAGGTAATCCAGGATAATGGACTTTCATTTCTTTGAAATATTTTTTTAGTTTATCAGTCGAATTATTTTAATTATTATATTTTATACTTTGAAATATATTGAGCAAACCAATATTATTTTCGATTTTACATAGCATAACAATTTATATATATATATATATATATATATATATATATATATATATATATATATATATATTATATATATATATACAAATAAAACAGTTTATTAGGGTTGCAGTCAGAATATTGGCCGGGATGTTAAAAAAAAACACTCTTTTGACTTTTTTGTCGAGCTTTCGGAATGGTTTTATTCCTTTTTCAAGACACTGCAATAAGACAAAAATGTAAATATTTAAAAAATATCACAATTCTTCAGTGTAACTTACTAGTCGTTGAGATTATTTATACAAGCATTTACACTCAACATTTATAACACACATTAAAACATTAAAATATACAATTATGGACACAATACATTATAAAATTTTTAAAATTTATTGTAAAAATAGTAGGTAAAACTTAGTTGATAACATGTTTTACTTGTGTATATTAACTCATGCAGAGAATGGAAAGTAAACATTGTAATTAATATGTAATTAGGTGTAATTGATGCTATCTTTCTTTTTAGGTGAACTATGCTTTTAACCTGTCTTAATGGTATGCAACATATTATACATAGAGGTGTAATTTATGTACAGGTAAATTTTTATTTTATTTTTGGTGTTTTTCTAGTAAATAACAATAAATGTTGCTTAATTTGTCTATGTCTGACCTTTTGTTAATGCATGTTAAGGTCAGACATAGACAAATTAAGCAACATTTATTGTTATTTACTAGAAAAACACCAAAAATAAAATAAAAATTTACCTGTACATAAATTACACCTCTATGTATAATATGTTGCATACCATTAAGACAGGTTAAAAGCATAGTTGACCTAAAAAGAAAGATAACATCAATTACACCTAATTACATATTAATTACAATGTTTACTTTCCATTCTCTGCATGAGTTAATATACACAAGTAAAACATGCTATCAACTAAGTTTTACCTACTATTTTTACAATAAATTTTAAAAATTTTATAATGTATTGTGTCCATAATTGTATATTTTAATGTTTTAATGTGTGTTATAAATGTTGAGTGTAAATGCTTATATAAATAATCTCAACGACTAGTAAGTTACACTGAAGAATTGTGATATTTTTTAAATATTTACATTTTTGTCTTATTGCAGTGTCTTGAAAAAGGAATAAAACCATTCCGAAAGCTCGACAAAAAAGTCAAAAGAGTGTTTTTTTTAACATCCAGGCCAATATTCTGACTGCAACCCTAATAAACTGTTTTATTTGTTTATATCGACAGTCAATAATATCCAGTATTTCTTGTATATATATATATATATATATATATATATATATATATATATATATATATATATATATATATATATATATATATATATATATATATATATATATATATATATATATATATATCATCATCATCACTGGTGCTACAGCTCTAGTTGAGCCTTGACCTTCCCCAGTCTATTTCGCCAGTCGTTTCTGTTCATCGCCAACCGTTGCCAATTTGCCGCGCCGATCTTCCTTGCGTCCTCGTCCACACCGTCCCTCCATCTCAGTCGTGGTCTGCCTCTACTCCTATTTCCCACTGGGACCGATAATAGAGTTCGTCTGGGTGGGTAATTTTCATTTGCTCTTGACACATGTCCAGCCCATCTAAGCCTACCTATTTTTATAAAGGATATTACATCTCTACCATTTACTATTTTTTTATACTTCTCGTACAATTCGAAATTATATCGCCTTCTCCAAATACCATTCTCACAGAATGCGCCCATTATTCTTCTTAGTATCTTCCTTTCGAAGACGAGCAGAAGATTTGCGTCTGTTTTGGAGATGGTCCATGTTTCTGACCCATATGTCAGCACTGGTAGGATGAGTGTTCGATATATTATTAGTTTGGTTTTCTGGCTTAAATATCTGTTTTTTAGCTGCTTGCTTAGTCCAAAATAACATTTGTTTGCTGGCAGTACCCTCCGTTTAACTTCTTCAGATGTGTCATTATCGTTTGTTATGAGAGAACCCAAATATGTAAACTTAGTTACTACCTCAAAATTATATTGGTCTATACTGAAGTTTTGTTCGGCGTTTCTAGCTCTATCTCTGTTATTTGGAATAGATGCTAACATTTTGGTTTTTTCCTCGTTTATTTTAAGGCCCATATTTTGTGCGGCTGTCAAGAAGGCGGAAGTCATCTCTTTAAGTCCTCGTGTAGTACGTGCAATCAAATCCAGATCGTCAGCGTAAGCCATAATCTGCGTTGATTTATTAAAGATTGTTCCCCTATTGTGTAACTCGGCATCTCTTATAGTCTTTTCTAACGCTATATTAAAGAAAAGGCACGCCAGCGCGTCTCCCTGCCGTAACCCTGCATATGTTTCAAACGCTTGTGACATATCGCCTTGTATTTGCACTCTGCAGATCACTTTACTCATAGTTGTTTTTACGAGCCTTATTAATTTATGGGGAATGTTAAGTTCATTCATGGCTTCGTATAATTTACCTCTTAGGACGCTATCATACGCTGACTTAAAGTCCACAAAGAGATGGAACGTGTCAATATTAAATTCATTGGTTTTTTCTAAGATTTGACGTAGCACAAAAATCTGGTCGATTGTTGACCTACCTGGCCTAAAACCGCTTTGATACTCACATATATATATATATATATATATATATTATATATATATATATATATATATATATATATATATATATATATATATATATATTGTTGTATTTTTGAATGTCCATTAGCAATAAAAACCGATATACAAATTTTATTACTTAAATAAAAATTAAGATTATTGATATTTCATAAAGACACGGGCATATAAAGTTTCAAACATCCTGTATAAGACAAAATATGTATTTTAAGTTGTTCAAAGAATTGTTCATTAGGCCTCAGAGACAAGACTTTCAAATATTATCGATAAGAAATTTAAATAATTCGGTTATTGTGAAATGGATTTACCCGTAATAAAAGTGTATATAGAAAGTGTTTAAACAATAGACCGGGATGTGCGGTGGTTTTTCCCCCGAAAGATTATATCGGTAAAAGTTTATTAACAAAAGACATTGAATTGAGAAACAGGTATCGTTTGTAGCTATTAGTAAGAAATATTTGTAAAGCAGATAGATTTAGTTAGAATAATTAAAGAATGTTGTTTTCTGGAATTACCCGAATGACGTTTTATAAAGAGGAGTTGGTTGCTAACGATACGTCACAGAGGTGGATGATTTTGATTGGTCAATTTTTGAATGCAATGGAGGTAGTGGTTTTGGCTATGAGATAGGAGAGAGGAAAAAGAGTTAGTCAGTTTTCGTCGCCCAAGAAGGAAGGAGCTTTGTGGTTTGTGTTTGTTTGAAGTCCCGAAGACGTAATTTACCGGGTGTGTTTATTTGCTGTGTAAAAGCTGATCAGTGTGAGGAACGGGGTACAGAGAGATAGAAAAACCAAAGGGTATAAGAATATTAATATCAGACGAAGCCGGAAACATTTGAAGTTATAAACAGGCGCGGAGATTGGTTCAAAAGGAGGCTGCATAGAATTACACGAGTTTTTGGGTTGCAGATACAAGGACAGATAGGAGAAAGGTGTACGTCTTCTGGACCAAAATAGGAGCAGAAGCAGAGAAAGGTTTTTTTTTTTATGGCGTGGCCATAGAATTACAACGGCAGATAACGGAAGGTCAGTCAATTTTCATTAGAGCAGGAGTGTGGTTTTCATTTATTAATTAAATAAATTGAATAAATAATAGAGACAGTTAATTTTGCGATCATTTAAAGAAAAAAATTATAAAGAGAGCTTAGTTATAACACATATTAAAAATCAATGTAAAATAACATTTGGGTCCATGATAGAAAACAACTTCTCATATATTTAAAGTATTATATTGCAAATATTACAGGATTGATTGTTATATAAAATTTCATTAAAATAAAGGACATCTCACATATACTTCAGTTGAAATTCTGTGTATTTTATTCAGGTCATATTACCTATCCCAATTAGGAAGCCAATTGGAAAATATTTTGAATCCACGATCAAAGGTAAATAGTACAAGTTAAATAGCCTGAGATTGTAATTAATTAATGCTGATTTATTGTGATTAATTGGAGATTAGATCATTTAATAAATATAGACAGGATCTTTTCTAAATAAGCAATAGAATACAATTTAAATAGCATAACAAAATGGCCCCCAACGTGTAAAGCTTTGAAAAATATTTCTAGTTGGCAAATTTGAAAGGATAGGAGTAGACGAGCAGATATTTGAAAGTTTATATGCCGTGGATAAAGTGAAATATTATGTAAAATTTGAGGACATAAAGATTTATATTTTTTTAAGATACAATTTACCATAATTGATTTATTCGTGATATTGACAATTTATAGGTTACCATAATTGATTTATTTGTGTGATATTTACATTTGATAATTTTACCATACTTGATTTATTTGATTGATTTTGACATTTGATATTTTACCATTTGATTTATTTGTGGGATATTGAAATTTGATACTCGTACTCAAGAGTTATTACATTTGAACAAGAAAAGTCAAGTTTGTTGCAACAGACCAGTAGAATTTTATATTTGGCGGGGATAAAAACAGAATAAATGCCAAACACAAGAAACAAGAGCAAAGAGAACAAAAAACAAGAAGATAAATCAGAACAGGAAGAATATTCAGACCAGGAAGACGTATTAGACACAACAGTAATGGAGACAGAAAAACAAGAATCGGGAATAGAAAAATTAATACAGATGATGCAACTCCTATCACAGAGGATGGATGAATCACAACAAAGAACGGAACAAATGATGCAACTCCAATCACAGAAGATGGATGACTCACAACAAAGAACGGAACAAAAATTGGACAAATTGGAAGAAAACCAAAGAAAAATGGAACAAAAAATGGAAACGCGTATGGACAAATATGAAAACGAAATAAAAGTCTGTTTAGAAAGAAGTAGGGAAGAAACAGAGAGGAAACTAGAATTGCAGAGAGAAGAAATCGAAACTAAAATGAAGGCTATTCAGAGTATGCAAGAAAGGGAATTAGAACAGATAGAAATAAAATTTGAAAATGCGCTACAAGAAGACCGGAAAGAAACGGAAAGGAGATTTAAACAAATTGCAGAGATGGAGATAAGAGGAATAGAAAGAAAGGAAGTTATCGTACATAGCACAGAAGACGTAAAAGTACGATTTGGCGGGGATATAAGGAAACTACACCCAGTGCCTTTTATAAATATCCTAAAGGAAAAAGTCAAATACATAGGACCGTTTGCAACAGCAAAGGAAACCATCAGAAACCATCTCAAAGAAGAGGCAAATCTTTGGTTTGTCAGCAAGGAAGAAGAATTTGACAATTGGCAAGATTTTGAGAGAAGATTCTTAAATTATTTCTGGGGAAAAATCCAGCAACTACAAGTAAATAAAGAGTTACAAAATGGAAAATACCATGAGAGGATGGGCGTATCAGAAACGATGTACGCATTACAACTCTATAATAATGCAAAACATTTGCAATATAATTATTCATCAGAACAATTGGTAGAGTTGATATCGCGACACTTTGAAGATACCTTGGAAGACCACATAAATCTCCAAAATTACAAGGACATTGACAGCTTATGTCAATTTTTGCAAATGAGAGAATCACGTAGGCATGAAAGAAGAGAAAGAAGACCGCAAGAAAATTATAGACAAAGAGAAAACCAAGAATATAGAGATAGAGGTCAAAATTTTAGAAGAGATTATCCAAGACGAGAATTCATACCTAGACGGGGATACGAAAATAGACCGAAAGGAAGAGAGAATTATGAACCCAGAACCCAGAGATGGAATGAAAACAGGGATCGGGAAAATCAGAGTAGAAATAACCGCCCATACCAAGGAAACAGATACAATAACCCACGGAATGAACAGGAATCTCGCGGTAACCGATACGGGAATGATAGACCAAAAGAGAACAGAAGAGAAATAAATAATATGCAAAGAGAAGAAAATGAATATGAGAGAGAAGATGACGGGCGAGAAAACACAGAAGAACAACAGGCGTGTTTTCAAGAAGGCGCTCACTAAAAACGAAGAAACAAACAGGAATTTTTTGTCACCCCAAGGAATTTATTAAACTGGCAGGAACCAATGAAAAGAGAAATGGAGTTAATTTAAAATTTGTGGATGGATTTATAAATGAGAAACCAATTAAAATTATGATAGACACAGGCTCTGAAATAACACTGGTCAACAGAAAATTAATCGAAGAAGTAAATTTAACAAGTCTAATTTATAAAATACCTAGGGTGAATTTAGTGGGCGCAAATAAACGGACATTGGCAACAATAAATGAAGGTATACGAGTAATGGTACGATTGAAAAAAAATATGTATGCACTTCAATGTGTAATAATGCCGAATATGTCACATGACATGATTGTAGGCGTTGACGAATTAACGGAAAAACATGTAGTGATCGACTTCAAAACCAATACGATGAAAATAACAAAGGAAAAAGAAGAAGAACAGGATAAGGAACAAGAGAAACAAATTACGGACGAATCAGAGAAAGAACAAACGGTGGAAATGAACATGGTGACGAAGAAAGGAAAAGGAAGAAAGAGGGGAAAAGGTCAGAAAAAGATCAAAGAAAAAAAAACCTGGGATTCCTCAAAAGATGAGACGAGCTCAGGAGAAGAAGATGGAAAGATTTTGACAAGAAATGAAAGCAAAACTTGGGATTCCTCAAAAGAAGAGACGAGCCCAACAGAAGAAAAAACAAAGGAAAATGAAGAGGACACAATGGAGACAGTGGTGTTTGAAAAAGACACGGAGTACACGGTGGATATGTGGAGAAGGCAAAGAAAATGATTTGCGTAAAATTTTAAGAGACTATGAAACGCTGATAAATAAGGAAAACCGAGTGGCCACAAATACGTAGCATAAGTACAGTTAGCATACCGGAAGTGTGTTTTAGTTTGTCTCGAGAAAATTTAGTTGCATAGATTGATAAATTTTATCGATTACAAAGGCGGGGATTTGTTGTATTTTTGAATGTCCATTAGCAATAAAAACCGATATACAAATTTTATTACTTAAATAAAAATTAAGATTATTGATATTTCATAAAGACACGGGCATATAAAGTTTCAAACATCCTGTATAAGACAAAATATGTATTTTAAGTTGTTCAAAGAATTGTTCATTAGGCCTCAGAGACAAGACTTTCAAATATTATCGATAAGAAATTTAAATAAGTCGGTTATTGTGAAATGGATTTACCCGTAATAAAAGTGTATATAGAAAGTGTTTAAACAATAGACCGGGATGTGCGGTGGTTTTTCCCCCGAAAGATTATATCGGTAAAAGTTTATTAACAAAAGACATTGAATTGAGAAACAGGTATCGTTTGTAGCTATTAGTAAGAAATATTTGTAAAGCAGATAGATTTAGTTAGAATAATTAAAGAATGTTGTTTTCTGGAATTACCCGAATGACGTTTTATAAAGAGGAGTTGGTTGCTAACGATACGTCACAGAGGTGGATGATTTTGATTGGTCAATTTTTGAATGCAATGGAGGTAGTGGTTTTGGCTATGAGATAGGAGAGAGGAAAAAGAGTTAGTCAGTTTTCGTCGCCCAAGAAGGAAGGAGCTTTGTGGTTTGTGTTTGTTTGAAGTCCCGAAGACGTAATTTACCGGGTGTGTTTATTTGCTGTGTAAAAGCTGATCAGTGTGAGGAACGGGGTACAGAGAGATAGAAAAACCAAAGGGTATAAGAATATTAATATCAGACGAAGCCGGAAACATTTGAAGTTATAAACAGGCGCGGAGATTGGTTCAAAAGGAGGCTGCATAGAATTACACGAGTTTTTGGGTTGCAGATACAAGGACAGATAGGAGAAAGGTGTACGTCTTCTGGACCAAAATAGGAGCAGAAGCAGAGAAAGGTTTTTTTTTATGGCGTGGCCATAGAATTACAACGGCAGATAACGGAAGGTCAGTCAATTTTCATTAGAGCAGGAGTGTGGTTTTCATTTATTAATTAAATAAATTGAATAAATAATAGAGACAGTTAATTTTGCGATCATTTAAAGAAAAAAATTATAAAGAGAGCTTAGTTATAACACATATTAAAAATCAATGTAAAATAACATTTGGGTCCATGATAGAAAACAACTTCTCATATATTTAAAGTATTATATTGCAAATATTACAGGATTGATTGTTATATAAAATTTCATTAAAATAAAGGACATCTCACATATACTTCAGTTGAAATTCTGTGTATTTTATTCAGGTCATATTACCTATCCCAATTAGGAAGCCAATTGGAAAATATTTTGAATCCACGATCAAAGGTAAATAGTACAAGTTAAATAGCCTGAGATTGTAATTAATTAATGCTGATTTATTGTGATTAATTGGAGATTAGATCATTTAATAAATATAGACAGGATCTTTTCTAAATAAGCAATAGAATACAATTTAAATAGCATAACAATATATATATATATATATATATATATATATATATATATATATATATATATATATATATATATATATATATTATATATATATATATATATATTGTAGCGTTTTTAAATAAAACGAGCGGTTCGAATCGAATTTATATAAATATATTTATTTATAACTTTACAGTTCGATACTATCTTATCAACTGAACTAACTCCTAAGATCGTTACATATATATACCAAAGTTACTATTTTCTAGAAAGTTCCCACCTCTAGGCGTACGTGACAGATGTTACTGGAAGCATCGAGTCGCTTTCGAGATGCAGCCGCTATACGGAGACACGCTACGTGTTCGTAACACTGCTCCCCTCTTAGATCTGAGCGTCCCGATCAGCAACTATATATGTAGGCTCAGGATGGCGGAATCTACAGGACTCTCCAGCTCTGCATGAACCCCTCAGAAAGAAATAACAGTCTACTGTCTTTGAAGGACACAATCTCTTTGGATTAGTGCAACACACGGTAATTCTTACACCGGTTTCTCGGAAGATCACTTCTAGCATGCTTCTGACAATCTTCCAATCCAGATTATCATGGCCTATCTTGGGTAAGGCCAAATTCTTAATGTCGTAATTGCAGACGATTTTCTTCAAATTAGTTAGAGCACACCATATATCCTCGTAGGTTGCCCTGTCTGTATACGACTTCCTGGTCACCATATACAGCAAAGATGGAGAACCATCTTCTAATCTCAGTACTCTTCGAACTTTAGGCTGCTGGTTTTTTAACTCGTCCAAACGACCGAACTTCTTATAAAATACGGATGAGATTCCTTTAGTCATCTCAAGATCTTGGGCAACACAGTGGGCTAGAGTGACGTTATGCGGAACACTAAAAAGATCCTGCTGAACTTCTGTCGTCACGCCGAATCTAGCACTCTTTCTCTCTGCGTAATTTGACATAAACTCGTTAAAGCTTGGTTGCCGGTTATCTTTGATCTCATGTTGAAGGATTCGTACTTCTTCTGTTTCATTTGAGCCAGCATAAGGTGCAAGACGATTTATGTGAACTACTTTTGGTTTACCTTTCGGCAACTTCTTAATTCGGTATATTACGTCATTTATTCTCTTTTTAATTTCATACGGACCCTCCCATTGTCTTTGCAGTTTAGGAGACAAGCCACGACGACGTTGGGGATTATAAAGCCAAACAAGATCACCTACTTCATAGCTTTCATTCTTGCATCGAGAATCGTATTGATCTTTCATTCAGTCACTGGCTAACTGGATGTGTTGTCGGGCAAGTTCATGAATGTTGTTCATTCTTAACTTTAGGCGGTCGACATAATCTTCGCTTGCAACATGTTCTTCGGAAGGTCTGCAGCCAAACTCTAGGTCGCAGGGCAAACGAACTTCACGACTTAACATCAGGCAGGTTGGAGTCTGGCCCGTAGTTTCATTCACGGCCGAGCGGTAGGCCATTAGGAATAAATGAATGTGCTGGTCCCAATCTCTTTGATGTTCTGATACAACTTTGGACAGGTGTTTACCCATCGTTCGGTTCATTCTCTCGACTATTCCATCTGATTGAGGATGAAGGGGTGTCGTTCTGGTCTTATTGACGCCAATCAATTTACAAACGTTTTGGAAAAGGTTTGACTCGAAGTTTCGCCCTTGGTCGGAGTGGATCTCCAAGGGAACACCAAATCGGCTAAAGAATTCTTTAACCAGTACCTCTGCAACGGTAGCAGCTTCTTGATTTGGTAGCGCATAGGCCTCAGTCCATTTCGTAAAATAATCCATGGCTACCAGGATATATTTATTTCCATCATTTGTCTCTGGAAGTGGACATGCAATATCGATTGCTACTCGTTCCATAGGACTACCAACATTGTACTTTTTCATGGGTGCCCTCTTTTTACCAAAGGGACCATTACTGGTTGCACACAGTTCACATTTCCGGCACCATCTTCTTACATCATCTTTACAGTTCACCCAATAGAACCGTTCTCGAACCTTTTGCAGAGTCTTCGTAATACCAAAGTGTCCACACGGTGCACCGTCATGCAACTGACGTAATACTTCTGACACTTTACTTTTAGGTACAATCAACTGAAACTTAGTTTCTGTACCATCATCGTTCTCAAAGGTTCTATAAAGAAGATCATATTTTAGCACTAGGCAATTCCATTGGCTCCAGTAACACTTGACTTCAGGACTACATGCACTAATGTCTTGCCAAGAAGGTCTTTCACTTCGATGCATCAAATCCAATACTCTCTTTATACATGGATCATCTGCTTGAGCGTCTTGTAGCTGTTGTGGCTGCCATTGATCATTAATGACGGTGGTTCGTCTCACAGGACAAAGTCTTTCTTCTAATTTAAGACAGTGATTACAATGTTCACTGCACGGCCGTCTCGAAAGCGCATCAGCATTTAAATTCCACTCTTCCAGCCCTGTGTTTGATCTCGTAATCATATTCTTGTAATCGTTCTAACCATCTTGCCATCTGGCCCTCTGGATTACGGAATTGTAGGAGCCATTTTAGAGCAGCGTGATCCGTACGAAGAAGAAACTTTCTGCCATACAAGTATTTGTGGAAATGCTCACAAGCCTTTACTACGCCTAGCAATTCTCTCCTAGTAACGCAATAGTTTATTTCTGGTTTCGACAAGACTTTGCTAAAGTAAGCGATGACTTGCTCCTGCCCATCTTGGATTTGGGAGAGAACAGCTCCTATTGCACTGTTGCTTGCATCGGTGTCCAACACAAATTTTCCTGCCTGTCTAGGGTAGCTTAAAATCGGTGCGCTGATCAGAGCCATTTGTAAGTGTTTGAAAGCTCTTTGGCACTCTTCGCTCCATGTATATTCTTTGCCTTCTTCTGTCAACTTTGTTAATGGCTTGGAGATGTTGGCAAATCCTTTGACAAAACGTCGGTAATATGTACATAGGCCAAGAAAACTTCTAATTTCGTGTTTATCTCTTGGTACTGGCCAATCTTTAATTGCTGCAAGTTTTTCAGGATCAGCCGTTACACCATTACTTGCTACAATATGTCCCAAGTACTTCACTTCTCGTCGAAACAAGTGACATTTCTTAGGACTCAACTTCAAATTTGCTGCCCGCAATCGTTGAAAGACTTCTGTCAAATTATTGGCATGTTCATCGAAGGATCTTCCTACTACAATTACATCATCCAAATAAACCAGGCATGTTTTCCATGTTAGACCTCTTAAAACTGCCTCCATTAATCTTTCAAATGTGGCCGGGGCATTACATAAACCAAAGGGCATAACTGTGAACTGCCAAAGCCCTGATCCTATCGAGAATGCGGTCTTCTCACGATCAGCTGGCTCCATGTCTACTTGCCAATATCCACTTTTCAGATCGAGTGTGGAGAACCAACGAGAACCAGAAAGTGTATCCAAAGTGTCGTCTATTCTGGGCAAAGGATAACTATCTTTTTTAGTTACCGCATTGAGCTGTCGGTAGTCAATACAAAAATGTGTTGAACCATCTTTCTTCTTTACTAGTACTACTGGTGATGTCCATGGACTGTTTGATGGTTCAATTACCCCTTGTTTGTTCATATCTTTGATGATGTCTTCGGCTTCATCTCTTTTCGCAAATGGAAGTCGTCTAGGTTGTTGTCTGATTGGCTGAGCGTCTCCGGTATTAATTTTATGCTTTACTATGCTTGTTTTGCCATTATCCTTCTTATCATTGGCAAAAACATCTTGAAATTCTATCAGCATAGACTTCACTTTTTTAGTTCGTTCATCATCAAGATCTTGGCACGTTTTAATTATTGTCTCAACAAGCTCCTTTGGATACTTAGATTTCGACGGTTTCTCATTAGTACTCATGGAACAAATCGAAGCCACGGGAACACATTGTCCGATCAAAGTTCTTTTACTTAACTTAATAGCAAAGCTTTTGCCGTTAGGAACTCGGCATTGTTCACATCTTCGACCATCCTTAAACTTCCCTCTCGGCAGTAACTATCAGGTCTGGCCATCAAAATTTTCTCACTATTACCGGGTATTGTTACGTCACAAGTAGTTATTAAGGTGATAACATCTTCTTTGTCTTCATGAAACGGCAACTCTTCACCACCGATCTCGAGAACTCCATCTTTGACATTAAATACAGCCCCAACTTTCCGTAGTAAATCCATCCCTAATATGAACTCATCGAAGATCTCTGCAATTAATACTCGATGTTTTACTGTGGTCTGGCCAATGGATACTGACATATTAGCCTCGCCATATGTATTAATTATCTCACCAGTTGCCGTTCTAAGCTTTACTGTTGCAGGCGATAATTTAAGATGGTCTCGTACTACTTCTGGCCGTGCTATAGTTCTTGTTGCACCTGTATCTACCAAAAACGATATACATTTATTATTAATACGACCTTCGATGTACAAGCTATGAATTCCACCGGAGGACGTAATGTTCACAGTTACTATGGGGGCTGTGTTTCTCGAGGTCGGCAGTTGCCCCTTAGTGTCGACCCGTTCTAGTTTTCCGACTGTTGTATCATTTTCTTGCAATTACGGCGAATGTGACCTACGTCACCACAATTCCAACATCTGGGCTCGCGTCTCTTCGGCATCGTGTTATGAACTATTTTTCGTACCATTTCTTCTAGACGTTCATCGTTTGGTTCGTCGCCTTCTTCAATGGTTCTTACTCGATGGCTCCGTGAATTTTGATTAGCTGTTTCTTGTTCTAAGGCAATAGCGAGCGCTTCATTTAGAACTTTCGGTCTTGCTAGTCGTAAAGCTTTCTGTAATTCACTTTCTTTTAACCCATTGACGAAGGTATCTACGGCAATTTCTTCCAAAATGTTGTCTGGTACCTCCGGATAAGCCAACCGCACTATACGAGCAACATCTGCTTCAAACTCTTGCAAATTCTCACTTGCTCGTTGAGTTCTACTTCTTAGTTGCGCCTTGTAGACTTGTTGTAGATGGGCATCTCCGTAACGTTTGTCTAGTCGAGTGAACAAGGTCTGGTAACATTTTTCTTGACCCTTAGGAATCGATCTTAGGATATCTGCAGCATCACCTCGTAAAGCAGCAGTCAAGGAAACAGCTTTTTCTTGTTCTGTCCAATGATTGGCTGTCGCAATAGCTTCAAATTGTCTAAGGTATATAGACCAAGAGGACTTTCCATCAAATTTGAATCTCATATGATGTGTCATTTCGTCTCTCGGTGATTCTTCTTTTACTACCGGATCTAAAGCAACCGTATTAATTGGTGGTAGCACTTTCGTGTTAGTTATCATGCTCTCTAACTGTTTGATTTTCAGTTCTACTTTATCGAATGTTTTAGAGACTTCTTCAAACTTCTCACTATTCTGAATACATACTTCGTCGAATCTTCTAGACATATTTTCAAATTTCTCGTCGTTTTTCCTAGCTGTTTCTTTAATAATTTGAGAAGTTTCATCGAATCTTTTGGAAACGTTCTCGAATTTATCATCATTTTTTTTCGAAGACTCTTCAATCATTTGTGACGTTTCATCGAATCTTTTGGAAACAGTCTCGAATTTTCCATCAATTATTTTAGTTAAAACGGCTTCTTCTGCTGACTGGAACTGGAATGTCTCTGGGTCGTCTCCATTCTTGTTGAGAACAGTCTTCAGTCGTTCTTGGAGGATCTTCTTGGACCCGCTGCAGTCTTCATCGCGTTCTTCTAGTTGCTCACGCAACTGTTTCACTGAAAGTTCTACTAGCAGCATCTTTGTTCAGGCACACGCGTACTTTTTAAATGTTCTTTCGTACAACGATCACTACTGAACTACGCGGATGTTCCCGACAAACAATACTTTTCAAAAGTTTAAAAGTCTTTTTCAAAAATCACTGTTGAATTCGCTGTTCAGAATATTCAAATCAATTGTCCTCACACGGTGACACCAACTGTAGCGTTTTTAAATAAAACGAGCGGTTCGAATTTATATAAATATATTTATTTATAACTTTACAGTTCGATACTATCTTATCAACTGAACTAACTCCTAAGATTGTTACATATATATACCAAAGTTACTATTTTCTAGAAAGTTCCCACCTCTAGGCGTACGTGACAGATGTTACTGGAAGCATCGAGTCGCTTTCGAGATGCAGCCGCTATACGGAGAGACGCTACGTGTTCGTAACAATATATATATATATATACATCTATATTTTCATATATTATATCTTAACTGTTTCAAACTTCCAATTGGCTTTCCATACCACAATTCATAAGGACTTTTACTTTCAATTCATGACTTTTCTGTGCGATTCAGAATGTACACTGCAGTATTGCATGCTTCTGTCCACAATTGTTTGGATTACTTACATGTGTTTAACATGGAATGTGCACACTCTACAATGGTGCGGTTTTCCCTTTCAGCAACACCATTCTGCTGAGGTGTATAGAGTGGAGTGATACAATGCTCTATACCTCTCTTCGTAAGAAGTTCAGATACCTTTCTATTGTCAAACTCTCTCCCTCCATCGCATCTCAGTTGCTTTACTACATGGCCATTTGTACTAGCTTCATTTAAAAGTTGTTCTAAGAAAGTACATACCTCACTTTTGTGTTTCATAAAGAAAACTTTCCGAAACTTACTAAAGTCATCTTTAAAACATACGTAATAACGTGCTTTTCCCAGTGATTCTATATACATGGGCTCATTCACATCTGCATGAATCTGCTCATCAGTGACTTGAGGTCGATTGATCCTAGATTTGAATGACAATCTATGCATTTTTCCAATTTCACATCCATCGCAAAAGCTTTCTTTGCACCCATCAATGTCTATATTAATTTTCTTCAATACCTTCTTTACACGTTGCTTATGCTGATGACCAAATCTTTCATGGTTCACTTGCAACATATCTGTTGACTCTGCTAAGTTTACTTGAACGGGATTTGTCGGTTTTATAACACGTATATCAAGTGCAGACAGGCCATTACTGAAGTACCCAGTCATTACAGATTCACAAGTGTTTTTATCATATATATTTACACCTTTTTCATCAAGTAATGTAATAAAACCCCATTGTGCAACAGCTTTCACAGAAAAAAATGAGCACTTGCTTCAGAAACATAAAAAACATTCTTCAAGTCAGCACCTTTCCATTTATTATTTAGATGCGTTTGAATTTTCACTGTTCCTTGTCCATGGGCTAACATACATACGTCCTTCTAACCAAGTGATATACTTTCTGGTTTAACAAGTTCTGTATAAGATGAGAAATATTGCTTATCTGTAGTGATACGATTTGTGGCTCCACTGTCACAATACCATTTTCCAGCTTCAATACAATTCTTAGATGAGGCACTTAAAACAACAGACAAAAAAGCAGTATCATTACTTTTATTCTTACCTAAATTCTCAGCTGATTTTTTCAATAGACACTCTTTCGCCCAATGGCCTAGTTTCTTGCATTTATGACATGGAAATTTTTCTTTTGCACAATGTACATTTTTCTTTGACTTCATACTTTGGTTTTGATTGTATTTTTCTGTCGGGCTATTGCGTGCAACAAACGCAAAAGATTCTACAGTACTTTGGTCACGTAATTTAATGGTACACAATTTCTCAATCAGTAAATTCAAAGTTTGATTCCTTGGTGGTATCGTGTCCCACAAATCTTTGAAATTATCAAAGTCCTTACCCAAAGTTGATAAGATCCGACCATTTAACATTCCTTCGGATAAAACATTTTCATCATGCTTCTGCAGTTCATTATTCAAATCTACAAACAGTTTCTGCAACTTCGCAACGTGTGTACTAATATCTTCTTTTTCATCACGTTGGACTCTAAAAAAGGCTTTAATTAACATGTGTAACCGTTGCATACTGCTACATTCAAATCTCGCACGCAATTTGTCCCATATTTCACTAGCGTGAGTACACTTCAACACGAGCTCGGCAACAGTTTTTCCTAGCGTACCTGCTAACAAACTTGCCGCTTTCGCATCGTCTTTTAACCATTGCTGATGCTTCTGTATTACCACTGAAGTTGAATCTTCACTAACCCCAGGACACTTACACATACCGTTTACAATGTCTTCAAGTGCATACGAATGTAATAACATCGAAACGTGCCATTTCCACTTTGCCCAATCTTCAGGACCCTCGAGTTTGTTAACTAGAATTTTATAATCGTTATTGCTGGTCGCCATATTTTATTCACCGATAATAACAAAAAACAAAACTGAATGAAGTACTAACCTAACCTGTGCACAGTTCACACGTGGACTGGGCCCATAACCTGTTATAATTTAAGTTAGATGAAGACCTCCTTCTAGTTTGAAGACATCAAGAGACAAGGAAGTATGTACTTTAGGAAATATGCCCCAATAAACGTCTGGCCATCAACAATTATATTTTATTCCTTCTTCACACAGAATAATACAAAACTTGACTGACAGTAGTTTATGACCTATTTTAACATTACTCATTGAACTGTCAACAATGTCACTTCATATAGAACAACTATAGGATAACATCCACTTTTTATGTTGGCTATTCTAACATTTTTGGATCTCTGTATTCACTTCTTTAAAATGTCCTAATGTTTTATCTGTTCTTTCTCTGCTATATTTTTATCTGTTGCGGTGTATTTTGACACAATTTTGTTTTTATTTATTTTGGTCTATGAGCAGATTTTCCTTACAGAAGTTGTTATTGATTGTGTGATCATATTGGTAAGTTCATAACAATTTTTCTTTGCAAAACTACCACTGGTATTGGACTATTATGTTTTCACGATATCCTGATAGTCTATTGTAAATAATGTAGCCCAATATTTTATAGATTACGTTTAGGAGGGTAATTCCTTTGTAGTTTTCCGATTCTTTGATCTCTGTTCTGATGAATAGTTACGATTATCCTTACGTTTCAGTCTTCTGGTAGTTTTACCTGCTTTCAAATCAGTTCTTCCAGCCTACATATAAAATATTTAGGATTTTTTGAGCCATGTTTTAAAAGCTCATCTGTTCTAGGAGCTTTATCTTTTCAATTTTTTTATTGCTTTGATGACTTTTTATTTTATTAAGATGTTATTCTTCTCTCTTTCGTCTTCAGCTGGATTTCTGCTGCTTGCAACCCCTTCTCAAGTGGCTCTCATCCTGGTCGACGTGAAAAATGCCTTTAATGCGGCATTATGGGAAAAAATCATGTTCAGACTGAGAGAATTGGGCGTTAGTGAGTACCTGGTCAACGTAATTGACAGATACTTTACTGACAGGTCCGTAAGAGAAAAATATACCAGCATCAGTTTGTCGCAGGGTCTTCCGCAGGGTTCAGTACTAGGTGCCATCCTGTGGAATGTCCTGTACGACGGGGTTTTGAGGCTGCAGATGCCAAGGGGATGCACTCTTGAATCTTATACCGATGATCTCGCATTGGTTGCGAAGGCGAGTTAGAAAACGGACATGGCTAATGCGACCAACACAGCCTTGCGTCGCATTAGTAGGTGGATAAGAGAGAACGATCTACAGCGAGAGCCTCAGAAAACTGAGGAGTTAGTTCTCAAAGGGACCCGGGAAAAATCCTCTCTTCATATTATAGTGGAAGGTGTGGAGGTTTCACCGGTAAAATCAATTAAGTATCTGGGAATCTGGTTGTCGGAAGGTCTAAGGTTTGGAGTACACGTCCAAAAGACAGTAGAGAAGGCGAAACTAAATCTGGAGGCGTTGATAGGCTGATGCCAAATATTGGAGGTCCAGGAAGCACCAAAAGAAAGGTGCTAAATGGAGTTTTCCAGTCGGTGGTAACCTACGCTGCCCTGTGTGTTGTAGTGAACTAAACACTGCGAAATACGCTAAGCTGATGGAGACTTCGTAAAGGCGAATGCTCCTCAGGGTATCTAGCGCATATACGACAGTTTCAAATGAGGCAAAATACGTCATTGGAGTGGTGATACCGATCGTTTTGTTGTGTAAAGAGCGAGCGGGGATGTATGCGAGGAGGATGGATGTAAATATATATGAGAATGAGAGAGAAATAATGATAGTAGAGTGGCAGAGAGAATGGTTGAATAATAGTAGAAAAGCAAGGTGGACGAAGGAGCTTATTCCCGATCTGAGACCGTGGTGGGAATGTAAGTTCAGGAAACTAGACTACTTCCTGACGCAGTTTCTGACCGGACATGGTAGTTTTAGCACCTTCACAAATAAAATAGGCAAATCTGCCTAGGCAGACTGTACTATTTGTGGGGTACCGGACACTCCCACCCACATTTTTAAAGGAGCAGGAGAACAGAAGATGAAATTGAGCCATGAAATTTGAAGACTTATTTACAAAAACAACATAACCCACATTTTTTCAAAATTCGAGTTAATGCACCAGGCAACTCTTTGTTTTAAGATACATCGGATAGTGTAAAAGATATTTTACAAAAACGATACAGAACGCTAAAATTAAACGGCGAAAATATCCATGTTTTACAAAAACTGCGTATCTGTCAATACTTTTTAGCAAAAATTACATATATCTTTTTGTTATGTAAAAACAGTTATGTACTTTTTGTGAAAAATTTATCTGTGGTCTGTGTCAAGCTGTCAAATAATATAACCTAACCTCAAAGTTTAGTTTATAAGTTTATATTTACGTTTTTGATAAAAATGAATGATCAAATAAGTGAAGCTGGACTAAATAAAAAACGAAAACATAAAGAGAAAAAGGAAAATGTAATAAAAATTAAGAAAGCTAAAGGCATTGAATATATTAACCATAAAAAAAGGTTGATCCCAGCTCGCAAAGTAGGACCTGATTGTAGGTAAGTACCGATAAGTATCTGTTACTACTAATACTAGTGTTGTTTTTTGCACTAAATTCTCTCCTATAACTACATACAATAATAAGATTAGGACGATTTTCACATTTGGTCCCATTGAATATAGCCTCAAATTAGCTGTCAATTAAGTTTCACAGAACGAAATATTGCGTCGGCAATATGTTATATGCTTCATATACAAAGAGATAAAGCTTTTAAAAGGTACATTTTTATCATATTATTTTATGGATTCTGCAATGTTATACCTTATATAAAATATTAATGAAGTAATATTTGTTTCGTTTGATATTAGTTGTAATAAATTATCAGAAATTTTTTTGGCAATTGCCCTTTGGTAGGTTAGATAGTTAAATAGAGTCAGAACCCTCAAACCACCAGCTGCCAGATTGCAACAGATGCCTTTTAAATTTTATTATTTATACTGATATTTTACTATTTACTGTTAAAAAATGTTTTAAAACTATTTACTTTTTCTTTTTTTCGTAATCGGTTAATATTAGTTTTTAAATATCTTATTGCTTTTAATTGCGTATATTTCATTTGTAATGTAAATTCCAACACTGCGAAACACCCATATTTCATTCTGTCAAACCCATTTGAAGCTATCTTCAATGGGACCAAATGTGAAAATCGTCCATAAGATTATATTGTTTCAGATGCAAGCTATATAAATGTTATGAAAAAATTTCCGAGGAACAACGTCAAAAAATATTGACACATTTCAATGATTTGGGAGTAAAAAACGATCAGGATACCTATTTAATGAGCTATATTTCGTCGTCCTACCCAAAAAGACATTCAAAAGAACCACCTAAAAAATTTCGAATGACCACTTATTCCTACAAAATTCGTATAGGTAGATGTAAAAGAACAGCCTGTATGCCTTACTGCCTTTTGTAATATACATGGTGTTACAAAAGGTCGCATTAGAAGGCTTCAAGATCTCCTTTCTGCTAATATATTAACACCTAAAGACAAGAGAGGCAGCCACAAGACAAACCGGTATAAGAAAACACCAGAGGAAATTTTGAAGTTAATCCGCTATCATATTGAGTCTTTTAGTACACGACAATCACATTATTCTTTGAAAAAAAATCCGAACTGTAGATATTTGCCTGAGGATTTGTCGGTAAATAAAATGTATAAATTATTTTTACAATTGTATCAAATACAAGTTTCATATGTAGTGTATTGGGCAGTTTTCAAAAATGAGTACAATCTCAAGTTTGGTCTTCCACGAACCTATACATGTGCCACATGTGATAGTTATAAGCTAAAAACTCAGTTGGCAAATTTAGAAGAAATAGACATACTTAAAACTGAGCACAAACTTCATTTAAAGAAGGTTGAAAAGTTTACTGAAATTAAAAGAAAACTAAAGCAAGATGCCCAACAAAGTAAGATAATGTTGGAATGTTGCTCACCTTTGATTATATGCAAAACCTACCTTTGCCACACATACGTACCAGTGATGTTTTTTATTGTCGCCAGCTGTGGATGTTTGTATTTGGGATTCATGATGTTGGTAAAAATAATGTTGTTTTAAACAGTTACTTAGAAACACAGGGTAAGAAAGGCCAAAATGATGTCACAACATTATTACTCAGATATTTAAATCACAATGAAATTTATTCCAGAAATTTAGTATTGATAAGTGATGGATGCTCAGGACAAAACAAAAATTATGTTATGGTTTATTTTCTGTACTGCTTGGTACATGCTATCGGTCTGTTTGACTCCATTAAATATGTGTTTCCTTTTAGAGGTCATACATATTTACCCAATGACCAAGATTTTAGTCTAATTGGTACCAAGAAAAGAAAATGTACTGCTGAGGTTCCAGAAGATTGGAACGATATAATGAAAAATACCGGGTACACCCATCTCCTTACAAAGTTGACACAATTACACATGATCCCTTCTTAAATACAAAGGAAGCCGTTGAGAAGTATTTTTTCCGTCAAAGTAAACCACCTATGAAATTAAAAGAAGTTAGAATGGATAAAAGGAGTAAAGAATTTACATATGTATTAGTTAGATATACATTTACAGGTCCATGGCACAGGATCAACATACGAAACAAACGGAAGTTGCCCAAGGAATTGGAGCTGAAACAGCTATAAGAGTCGTCATTGCCACTGAATCCTTCTAAAGGATTTGCAGAAGTTGAAGAAGTATGTTTCAAATCCAGCTAGTCAGGAATTTTATGATTCTTTAAATTCAAATTTAGCTGTTCAAGAAATAATATCTCTTAATGATATCGACAGCGAGGACAACAGTAGTGGCGCAGAAGATTAAACTTTAATTACTTTTGCTTTAATTCACTGTAAATTTCATGAATAAATATATTTTGAATGTATTAATATTATTTTGTTTAAGATTTTTCACAAAAACAACATATCTACCCTTACATACCCTATTAGATTCGCACAAATACTGCATATGTAACAAAATTTTACAAAAACATAAGTGCAAGGTAAGATTTCTGTTTATTTTTCTAAAAAACAACCTTCAATGGAAATTAATATACACATTTAAACAAATACACACTATTCTATAATATCTATAAATAATATAATTAAAATTTCCAATTCTCTCAAAGAAATTAGGTTTTTTCTATTTTATGTAAAACGTTAAAAATACAGTTATGTTGTTTTTGTAAATAGGTCTTCATTTATAGTTAATACTATTTATTAGCTTATGGCCTAACGTGTAAACATTTTCTGATTTACGGTAATAGGTATGGTTATTTGTAAATTTTTAGTTTTTTATTTTAGTTGTTTATTGAGTGGCAAGACCACCTCTCTGGAACGGTGGTTAAGGTTTTAACCGAAACACTAAGGCCTAATATTCTACTCGGCTGAAAGATGCCAGGATTTCTTGTTCCTTGACGTAGATGTCCAAAAAAGATTTCTCCCACCGTTGCCTGTCAGAATTCAATGTATACCTTCTTAGGCTCTTACTGGAATTTGGCAATACGGCAATTAAAAAAAAACCCTTCTCAAAGTTTTCTGCCCATCTTTCTAGTATCTGGTCCTGATCACCAATGAACTCTCCTCTTACCTCATATTATCGTAGATTCATAACAAATTGCAAAAGTTACATCTCCTCTTTTAGATGTACAATGTATGTACTATGTACTTGTAAAGGAGCCGTAGTCGACCCTACAAATCATAGTTATCTACAACCGTTTGAAAAATATAAAAAAATGTTAGTCAATGCCCAGTACTTTAATACCCAAATTATTCAAAAACTTTTGTTCTCATCATTGATGCTTGCAATGTAGCGATTGGTTCCCTGCTTTCTCAAAGTAATCTTCCAATCGCATATTACTTGCGAACTTTATTTTGCTGAACAAGCTTATTCTACAATTGAAAAGGAACTTTTAGCCATTATAGATTCTTGTAAACGTTTTCGCCCCTATTTATATGCCCAAAAGATTTTGATCCAATAGACCATAATCCTCTTGTCTGGATCTATAAAATTAAAGACCGTATTTCTAGATTGGCACGTTGTGGACTCAAACTTTTATAACATTTATATATAACATAAACGAATATAACATTTATGTAAAATATAAGAAAGGAAAGGAAAATTAAGTAGCTGATGCTCTTACTAGATTACAAATTAACGCCCTTAAGTACCAGTTCAAACTGTACTGAATCTTCAGATATTGACAAACAATTCGACCCAGATGAATTTCTAGAACAATTAATTCAATATCAAATTGACAATGATATACAACATACTGCAGTAGAAAATCCAATTTCTGGAATCCAAATTTCGGAAGAACGTATTAATATGTCAAGAAATCAAATTATAATTGGATAGTGTTATGCAATGGTAGACTAAGCGACACATTTTACAGAATTGAGTTAGTGCTGCCATCTTGTAGCAAAGGTTTGAAAGTGTCTAAAAAAAATGATTCCTTCAATAATATTGGTCTAAACATGTGTTTTTATGTAGAAAGTCTAAGCGCCACTTGATCTATCATATATTACAAAAATAGCATTCATAGACTACATCCACGATTAAAAAGCATTGATAGACCATACGACATAGTATTATGCAATAGTAGACCAAATCCTGTATCTTAGTCTGTTATTGCAAAATTGTTTGCTCTTAGTCTATGAATGCTTATTCGAAAATCAGCTGTTAGTTATTCATTTATTTGCAAACTTAACCTCTAAGTAGTTGATTATTTCTGCAAATGTATTTTTAAGTACTCAAAATGTCACTGTTTAATAAGTTGTCATTGTGTTCAAGAGGAAAGAAGATATACCAGCTTGCTTTAGAAAAGGTAAGTAATTTTCAACGGTAATTTAAACGGTACTACTAAGTATTGTTGAATTGTGATTCATTACTGATTACCTATATTTTATACTTTGAATAAGGTTCAATAGTAGGCCTAAGTTTTAAAATATTTTAGAGTCAGGCATCAGGTGCCATCATATTTTGATTAGCCAAGGCTACGAACACACAATATTGTTCTTAGAAATCTGACTTCGTTTTTATTTTTCTTTGTGGTTCATAAGTCTTATTATATAGAAACCACTTCACATAATTTTATCTGAGTATTAGATATCTGAGTATAAACTTTTTACCATGTCAATTGGACAAGTATAAAAACAAAATTCGACATCAAGTGTCGGCTTCCTCTGTAAAACGTAGGCCGCGCAATAAAAATTAAATAACACGCTTTTATTTTTCAATTAAGTTCTAATGTTTGTTAAGCAGTAATAATATTTATATTTCTTTATGAAATTGACACCAAATATAAAAGTACAGAATAGAAATGCAATTAACACCCACGTTGATAGTCTAAAATAAATCAACTCAATTTTTCACTACTATCCTTTAATATTTTTGGTTATGCGTTTTGCTAATTTTACTATATTAATTTTAGAATGTCGTCGACCAGAACCAGATACATGGAAATGACCCTAAAATAGACCGACAAGATATTAATGATGATGTAGCTGAATCTCCACAAATTCTGCAGATACCTGGAAATGATACGAAAATAGGCCAACAAGATATCAATGATGATGTAGCTGAATCTCCGCAAACTCTAGACCAACACGATCTTAATGATGATTTTGCTAAATCTCCGCAAATTGTGCAGATGCTTGAAAATGAACCGGATAATATAATCGTACAAGGATAATATTAATATTAATGAAACTAGCTTTATTCAAAACAATGATGAAAATAATTTAAAAAAATATGATTTAGAGGAGGTTAATGATGTAATACCAAATGAAAATAATGAAAATCTTGAAGTTGACATGGAAATAAGACTACAAGGTAGACCAAGAAAAGGCAGAAAAAGAAAATTTGGAGGACAAACCAGAGAAATAAAGAAAATGAGAGTAAATTCTAATTTAGACTATATTACCACAAAGGGGGATATAAAGTATGCTAAAGAATTCAGAGATTTCCGTTGCAATTGCAAACTTAAATGTAGTCAAAATGTATCAGTAGAGATTAGAAAAACGATATTTGAAAACTTTCAAGGAGCTGGATCATTTGAAGCAAGATGTCAGATTTTACAAGGGTTGGTTCGAGAAGTCGCCATAAAGCGTAAGCGCAGAAAAAACTCAAACAAAAAACAATCATCCCGAGAATATTACTTGAATGACATAAAAGTTTGTAAAGCAATATTTATTCACACCTTGAGGACATCCAGTTGTGTCATTGATCGAGCGATTAAGCTAAAAAGAAATAATTCTATTATTAAGGATGGTCGGGGATCTGCTGCTGGCCATGATAAGCATTCTGATGCTAAAATTCAAGAGGTAATTCAACACATCTTAAAGTTTCCCAGATACGTTTCCCATTACTCTCGATCAACAACTGAATCAGAATATTTACATCCAGATGCCACAGTTAAAGTTATGCATGAACTTTACTCAAACGAATGTGAACATCCAGTTTCATATGCAAAGTACAAAGCTATTTACTTAAATAAGTTCAACCTAAAAAGAAAGGCTCTGAAAAAGGATACGTGCAGTATGTGTGATAAGTTATCTGCACAGATGAAAGGTTTAGATGAGAAAAACCTAGAATCAACTAAAAACTTACATGAAAATCATCTTAAGGCAGCAGACGATGCTAGAGACTTGATGAATAAACATTTTCAAGAAGCTAAAAATGACGTGGAAAAGGAATGCCTGTCATTTGATTTAGAGAAGACACTTCCACTGCCCCGTATCCCAACAAATATAGTTTATTATAAGCGGCAGCTTTGCTTTTATAATTTCGGAATCCACAGTTCACAGGATATTGGATTTTGTTACACATGGATTGAAGGAACGGCTGGCAGAGGTGCTCAGGAGGTAGGCTCTTGCTTAAGGCAACATATTCTAAATCATGTTACTCCAGAAACTAAACAATTAAACTTGTGGCCCGATTCCTGTGGGGGACAGAATCGAAATATTAAAATTATTTTGATTTTAAAAACGGTTCTTGAATCACATCCTGCTCTAGAAATAGTTACCCAGCATTTTTTAATACCTGGACATTCATTCCTTAAAAACGACTCAGATTTTTCCGATGTTGAAAAAGCCCTGAAGTTGCAGCAAAGAATATACTTACCATCTGACTATGAAGCAATAATAGCAAAGTGTAGGAGAAAAAATCCACTGATTGTGAATCCAATGCCACCTGAATATTTTGTAAGTACAAAAGATCTGAAGAAATCTATTACAAATAGAAAAGTGAATACTTTGGGTGGAAAAATAAATTGGTTCATATTTAGAGTAATTGAAAACAGGAAATCTTATCCAATGTCAATCTTTGTAAAAACCAGCCTGAACCAAGAAGAATTTGAGGAAATAAATTTGTTTAAGAAAAAGGGACGGCAAAGCAATGACAATACTCTTTTTTTCACAACTAAACTTAAACCATTGTGGCCGTTAGGAAAGCCTATAAGTAAGAATAAGTTGGACGACCTCAAGTCTATGCTCTCCTTAATACCAAAAGACTGTTTGCAATTTTATAAAAATCTCACAAGCTCAGAGGATGTGGTGGATGACGTTGAAGGTTTTGGCTGCAATTTAGACTTTGAAGTAGAAGATGAGCAGTAAAAAGGAACTCATTTTAATTGACACGGTAGGCTATGGTTGTGAATAAGTTTTTTATACCTCTGTCATTAGCAAACAATAAAACTTTTACTACAAATATTAAGATTTTATATTATTGACATTTCCGAGAATCCCTTTATATTAATTTTTCAATTGTAGACCAAGTGATCATTTGGCTCATAGTCTGTTAATGCTTCTTCATTTTGTAAAAAGTAAAAGTAGACCAAGCACCATTTTCCTATTTTACAAATACATCCTAACAGATATTCTTCTAAAATCTTTATATTATGAAAATATAACACATTTCTTACAGTAAAATCATCAAACATTAAATGTTAGGTAATTCTAAACATTTTTCCCAAAGCCCTTTGAAAAACAACCTGTATCTCAAAACAAGCCTTCTGTCACTTAGTCTATGATTGCATAACACCATCCAATTAACGGTCACTCCGAACATTAGGATTTAGTCTACCGAACAATTTTCAACAAGCGCAAATGTATTGTAAATCTCACAGAAGATTAGAGAACAAAAATATCTACCAGATTCCCTTAAAAATATCTTAACAGCCCAACAAAAATTTGATACAAAAGTTTCTCATAAATTTAGACCTTTTATTTGTAACTACTTTGGAAAAAATATAGATTCAACAGTTAACCCTGCAATGAAATACTGCAAAACATTGAAGGAGAAGAAAAAAAATTAGGTGAAATTGAAAGAATTATAACACTGAGAATTATAATGACATATTAGAAACATATAAACATTTGAAAAACCGATCGAGTCGTCAATCGAAGCAGGCGTACGAAGCAGCTGGAGCTGACCTGCCTTTGGGACGGACAAGCAAGCGAAGATGTGCAGTGCCATTCTTCCAAGAAAACGAATGCGTCTAGTACAACACAGAGACAAACACACTGCGAGGAGCGAGCTATTTCGTCGATAAAGTGTATGTGTGATAGTGTAAGTGATACAAAGGATCACAGTGAGGACAAGTTCCACAGGAGAGGAGCTGAGCAAAAGAAGACAAATCCACCCGGGGAAATGAAGGTAAGTACTACAGATTTAACTTAAAATAAAATCAAAAAATATTTTTGACAATTTATCGCATGATGAATCATATTTAAATAAAGTTGATTTCGACAATTTTGATATCCACTTATATACCAGTGCTACGCTTAGTAAAAGTGAAAAAAAGTAATAGTGAATTTAAAACATCCGTCGATAAAATCATCAACTCAGCAAAGGACGAAATGGAATTAAAAGAGAAAAAAGACAAGCAAACGGCAAAGGCCTAAATATAGCAACGAGGATAAAGATATGGTCAAAATGGAAAGGCAGTTACGTGCCAAGGATGAAGAAATCTCCAAATTAAAGGAAACTATTAACAAATTAATTGAAAAAATCTGCGAACTTCGAAATTAAATTATTCATTCCAGCAATAATATAATAAAGGAGATCGACAAACGGTTCGACGAGCTGGCAAAAAAAAACCACGGGAACAATTCTCAAAACCAAAAAATCAGAAGAAAACAAGGCATCTGTGCCAGCAGAAAAAGATCCGGAGAAGTCTACGGGAGTAATCCCTAAAATAAAAGTAAAAACGACGAAAAGTCCTCGTAACGAAGAAAAAACAAATTACTACAAATAAGAACATGAGAAGAAAACAGCACAACAAGAAAAAGAAAGAAAATAAAGTAGTTAAACTACAAAAGACATTGTGAGTGTTGGAATTAACAACATCCCAGTTGTCAACAATCCACAAGAAATAGAAGATAAAGTCCTAGAGTTCGAAAATATCATCCAACAAGCTATAAGAAACAGCACTACTGAAGAAGAGTTAGAAATACACATGGGAAGGTTTAGAGATGTAAACCTGGAAACAAAAGACATGGTTAGGGAAAAACATAGCCAAAAGGAGAACCAGAAGAACAAGAAATCATCATCATCATCATCATTTTGGCTTTACAACCCTGTGTGGGTCCTAGCCTCCCCAAGAATTCTCTTCCAGTCGTCCCTATCCATCGCTTTCCTCCGCCAAGCACGTATTTCCATATTTCTCATATCTTGGTCTATGTTATCTAGGAATCTTGTTCTGGGTCTTCCTTTTCTTCTTTGAGCAATAGGTCTATCAAGGAGCGTTTTTCTAGCTGGGTCGGTTTGCTCCATCCGCATTACATGGCCTACCCAAATCAGACGTCCTATCTTAATGTGTTTTACGATATCTGGTTCCTGGTATATTCTATAGAGTTCGAAGTTGTATCGTCTTCTCCAGACACCATTTTCATTTACCGCTCCATAGATTCGCCTCAGTATTTTTCTTTCGAAACATTCTAACACGTTTTCATTGCTTTTTGTTAAAGTCCAGGTTTCTGAACCATATGTTAGGACTGGGCGTATTATTGTTTTGTAGAGTTTTACTTTTGTATTTCTTGATATAGCTGTAGATTTAAAAAGGAGATTAAGCCCAAAATAGCATCTATTAGCTTTGCAAATTCTGCGGTTTATCTCTGCGGTAATGTCATTTTCAGTATTGACGAACGTTCCCAGGTATACAAATTCGTTAACTGCTTCGATGACGTCGTTTTCTATAACAAGAGGCCGTCGTATTTGTGGTTGCGGACCTACTTTCATGTATTTCGTTTTATTAATGTTTATTATTAAACCCATTTTCGTAGCCGCTTCCTTTAGTGCTACATACGCCTCTCGTGCTGCGTTTTCCGTTCTCCCAACAATATTGATATCATCAGCATATGCTAGGATTTGCACAAATTTGTTATATATTGAACCGGTAGTTGTGATTTGTGACGTACGTATTACTTTTTCCAGAGCTAGATTGAATAGTATACAGGAGAGTGGGTCTCCCTGATGTAGCCCGTTCTTTGTATTAAAAGGTTCAGAGAGTTTCCCTTGGATTCGTACTCTGCATTCAACTTTTTCAAGGGTTAGTTTGGTTAGACTTATCAACTGATTTGGTACTCCCAGGTCTATCATTGCTCTTAACAATTCTCTTCTATTTACAGAGTCGTAGGCTGCCTTGTAGTATATAAATATGTGGTGCGTGTCTACACCATATTCTAGTGTTTTCTATAGAATTTGTCTCAGGGTTGGAATCTGATGAGTTGTTGATTTACCACCTCTGAAACCAGCCTGATATTGTCCTATTATTTGCTCTGCATACGGTTCCATACGATGGCATAGTATATTGGAGAATATTTTATACGCTGCATTTAGGAGCGTAATTCCTCGATAGTTAGAGCATTCAAAGATATCTCCCTTTTTGTGTATGGTGCAAAGTATTCCAATATTCCAATCACTGGGGAGGGACTTCTGTATCCATATTCCTTTTATAAGCTGCTGGAGCGCTATTATGATATCGTGGCCACCTTCTTTATATAATTCCGCTGGAAGATTATCTATTCCGGGTGATTTGTTTCTGGCTAGTTTATTGACAGCGTCTTTAACTTCCAGGATCGTTGGTGGATTCTCCTCCCTCTCGTCTACTCCGCTTACCCAGCTTACCTCAAGAAAGGTTCGAATAAGCAGACGAGATAATCACACCCACATCTCCAGAAGAAATATACGAACTAATAAAGCACCTGGTCTACATGAAATTTCGAACCGAGCTTTAAAATATCTGACAGCGGAAGCAATTGTATTTTTAGCAAACATCAAAAATGCGACACTCAGATACAGGGGCTATTCCCATACCGATGGAAGGAAGCCCATGTTATTATGATTCCAAAGCCAGGAAAAAATCACACGTTTCCACAAAACTACAAGCCGATAAGCTTACTTCTAGCACTCAGCAAGATTGTACAAAGAGTCATACTAAGCAGACTCCAATAAGAAACAGTCAGATTAGGAATAGTCCAAGACTCTCAGTTTGGATTCCGAGCAGAACACTCCAGAGAACTACAAGTACTCAGACTAACAGAGTACAAAACAGCTGGATTCAATGACAACCAGTATACAGGAGCAGCCTTCCTGGACGTAAGCAAAGCCTTCGACAGAGTCTGGCATGAAGGACTGACATACAAAATAAGAATCTATGGATACAGCGGAGCCAGGAGGTTTAGGGTTCGCATAGGAAAAGTTCTGTCCGACCACGGAGCTCTGGAGTCCGTAGTGCCACAGGGAGCGGTCCTGTCGCCTCTACTGTATACAATATACACCGCCGATGTTCCAAGAACACCAGAAACACTTCTCTGTCTTTATGCAGATGACACAGCAATTGAGGCTAAACACAGAAACATTGATGTAGCTGTAAACAATTTACAGACAGTATTAGATAACATAGAAGAATAGAGTATCCAATAGAAAATAGCCATCAACTCAGAAGAAACTCAAGCAGTCATGTATAAAAAGAGAAGAGAACCCCGGACGAACAGCTTAGAGTACAAAACAATCCCGTCGAATGGAAGGAGATTCAAAATACCTAGGAGTCACAATGGATCAAGGACTAACCTTCACGCAACATGTGGATCAAACCTTCCAAAAAACAACCACAGCCAGAGCGGCAATAAGAGAACTCATAGGTGGAAAAAACAATTTATGACTAAAAACAAAAATAAGACTGATTAACAGCATCATACTTTCAATAATAACATGCATCTGTCGCATGGGGACACATAAGTAAATCAAACAAAAAGAGGATACAAACAACAGTCTCAGAGAAGCTGCAAATAGATTAGAGTAGAGTAGAGTAGAGTAGAGTAAATTTTTATTTGCATAAATTTTTAAACATAATTGAGCAAATAACGTCACATTATTAATTACAGATTAAAAAAATATATATTGATATCACACATTTAAAATATATTAACATTACAAACTAAATATGCTGATCGAGCAGAAGGATAGGCCAGGCACTCCGCCACAGTATAGGGCTCAATGTCAACTAGGTGTTGAAAAACCTTTCTTTTAAAAGCTCTATAGTCTGTTTCCTGTTGAATGTCAGATGGTAGACTATTATAAAATTTAACACACGCATGCAAAGGACTTCTCTCTGTTATAGACAATCTGTGAAGTGGCAAATTCAAATTAAAGCTTCTTGTAATATATTCATGATTGGGGAGCAGGTGATAAAATAAAGAAAAAATTTTAAAAAGAAACATAATACATTAAAATATATACCGTAAAACGGGGTTACTTAGGCCACTTTTGAAATTCAAACACCTTTCAAATCTAGACCAATCACTTTAGGGATTTAAAACTTGGTAAAACATGGGTCTGTATCTAAACTTATTGTTTAATACCAAAAAAAGAGTTAAAAACATTTTTTACCTGTCAAAAAAATTTAAAACATGGTGGCCTAAGTTTCCCCTTAGAACGGGGTATGAAAAACCAGGCATGATAGATAAATGTGTGGCGTAAGTTAAACACTCCTGGGGTAACTAAATCCGTACACAGGGCTAAAATAAACAATACTCATGTTTAAAAAATGAATTTAATTGGAAAAAACTTTATTTACTAACATTTTTATATGTTTTAAGGTTTTTGAAGATTAAATAATCAATTTAACTCATACAAAAAAGTGTAGTACCCACGCTTTACATTTGTAGGGTGAACAACTTTAACAATTTGTGATATATTTACATCCATTTCATCAGCATTGTAAGGAAATACAAAAACAGTCCCAGCAGTTTTCGTACTTTTTCTTAAGAAACTAACTGACACTTCATTTGTTTCTGGTGATGTATTTAACACTTTTGCATAAAACTGCTTTACAGCTTGTTTTTTGGTTCTCTCATCAAATAGCAGTTCAACAATTACAAATATAGCTAATTTGCCAGTAATCTCCTCCCATTTCACTGTGGTCCTCGTGGCTTTCTTATAAACGTTCTTAGGTTCGGGTTCCTCAAAATTGTCATCAGTAAAGTCACTTAAAACAAGTTCAGCATCTGAATCTTGCAGTGAGAATACTTCATCATTGTCACTAGAATCAGAACTGTCCTTTCTAGCTCTTTTTGAAACACGGGTTTTCTCTTGAGCTTGCTTTGAAGTACTTGGCTATTGCTCTGCAGGGTTATCAATAGAGTCCTTCATATCATCCGGCTGTACACCTACACCAGGTGGTACATTTATTTTTTTTTTCTTTCTTTGGCTGATTGTGTAGTATCTTCAACTCTGTTTTTTTCAAGGAAGGATTGTAAAGTTGCAGCTTAAGTGTTTCCATAGTCATTTAGGGTTTCTCTTTCGTTCTCCTTAGATCTACTAGGAAGCCTCTTAAGTACTTGCTCCCTGTCAAGAGGTGAAATTCCTGAACCTTTAAAACCACTTATCAAGTTTTTTGCTATGTTCTCTTCACCCATGTCATCAATACACTTCTTCAATAGTCTTGGGAATGTATCCATTGTACCACGATTCTTCTCTTTCCAGTCACTTAATGTTTGGCGTCACTTTATTTTCAGTGGCCTAAAAAAAGATACATCAAGAGGCTGAGTAAAGTGGGTACTGTTCGCTGGCAGAAGCACAAACTTGATGTTCTTCATCTTGCATTCATTAATAATATCTAGTGAGATGTGGCTTGCTAGGTTGTCCCCTATTATTACCTTAACAGCATCTTTGTCAAATTTCTTGAAGTACGGAATAACTAACTAACTAACTGCTCCCTTAGGACCATTCTCAGTCCATGAGTCGTAAAGATTTAGTGCCTTGTACGTTATGTATGGTGGAAGTAATTTTCCATCTGCACTCCCTGAAAACATGACAGATGTACTTGCCTTGAAAGAATGAACGATTCGCTCACGTGTAACTCCTCTTACTATAACTTTCTTTCTACGCGGATCATCAGTTATATTCGACTCGTCATAGTTAACTATCATACTTGGTTCAACTCCTTCAAGTGATGTTGTGAGTTCGTCAAAATAATTGTTGAGAATTGTCTCATTGACAGCAGCTCTACTTCTTTTTACATTTTGACAAAGCCTATTAGAAAGTTCTTTGTCATGTCTTTTCATAAATGAATCCACAAAGTCAATACCAGGCATATGGTGTTTAAGCCTTTTTTCTGTTCGGCCACGGCGATCTAGAAATCCTTTCACAATCAGTCGAATATTAAAGGTTGTTAGCGGGAATCCCATTTTCCAGCCAATGTTACACATTCTACCAGCTGGTTTTCTTCAACAGGACTTAAAATACAAGGTCTTCCTACCTTATTGCGTTTCCCTTTCACTGCTGCTGTAAGAACACATCGTGAAATTCCATACTGTTCAGCAACTTTCCTCAAAGAAAGTCCATCATCCTTCACTGCTTTTACCGCTGAAGCGAGCTTTTCATCAATAGTCCTTATACTTTCGAGCCCCAAGGGGCCGGTGATAAGTTCGTGGCATAGGTATTGTGGTCTGAAACAAAGAAAATTGCTGTAACTTTAGTAACTTTATGATTTTTACTTTCATGTAGTATGTTTTTCATTACGGGGTAACAAAAGCAACTGGCTTTTGTTACCCCGTAGTCAACACAGCTGTAAAAGAACAACAAACAAAAAACAACTAACCTTAAATATGGAGAATGAATTAAAGCATGGTCTACAATGATAACTAAGGTTATATTTTAAGATAGTTATTAAGCTTGAAAGAAAACGGACTGGGCTGGACGGAAAAAGTTTAAACAGCTATGAAATTTCAATGCAAATTACCTCTAAATAATAATAAATTGCTAGGCTTATCTTTTAATGTGAATAAATGTTGTATTCCAGCAGCTTAAAGTTTATACAATTGTCAACTCACGTACACATGAACATCTACAATTGCTGCAAACAGTGTTGTCAACATGGGCGCTCGAAATTTACCATGCAAAATGGCTTTTGTTACCCTGTAGGCTTAAGTAACCCCGTTTTACGGTAGATGGCTGAGAAAGTGAGTATATTGAGTGATCTGAATCAGCCTCTACAGGATTCTCCCGCCTTTAGTCCCACGATCACAGGGACTGCCTTTTTTTGGACTATAAAGATAGTTGAGCTATCTAGTGCAGCACCCCAGATGATTACTCCATACCGCATAACAGAATAAAAGTTTGCATAATATACTGATAGTGAAATCCCCTGGTCTAGATAGCTCTTTAACACTCTTAATGAGTAGCAGGCTCTATTTCCACCGAACCACTGTTCAGCCTTGCTTAGAATTTGCTCTGCCACTGTGAGGAGTGTTTCTAAAGTTTGTTCCCAGAAAAGCACATTTGAGTCATCAGCGAAATTTACAAGATTTGAGGAACTACTAACCACCGCATTTGGAAGGTCGTTTATGTAGACCAAAAAGAGAAATGGCCCCAGAACACTCCCCTGTGGCATACCTAATTTTAAATTGATCGGTTCAGAGTAAACCTTACATCCCCTTTTCTCCAGTAATAGTTTTTCTAAAATTTTTGATATAAAATCATAGGTAGCTGTCTCAACAGATCTCCCTGCATGAAAACCATGCTGTGAACTACTAAATAAGTTATTTGTAGTAAAAAAGTTTTGTATATATATTGCTTTTTCAAAGATTTTTCAGAATGTTGGAGGAAGGCTTATTAAGAAATTTTCCTTGCCTGAAAGAAGCATTAACTATAAAAGAAAGAGGAACAGAAATCTCTGATGAAACATATTTAATTAAGTTGGTTGATATTTCATCATAACCAGAGCTATGCTTGTTTTTAAGTTATTTATTATGTGACTCATTTCTTTCTCTGAAACGGGAGTTACAAACATGCAATGATTAGTTTGTTCGATATTAATTTGAACATTTTTTACACGCTTTATTTTCTTTACAGCTTCTGGCGCTGCATTTGCCATAAATTGATTTATTTCGTTAGAAATCACCTAAGGGTTACCCTCCAAACAGAAATTCACTTGATTTTTGGAATTACCCTTAATCCCTTTTACCAATTGCCAAGCCATTTTAGTTTTATTTTCGCTATTTTCAATTCGTTCTTTATAACAATTTTTTCGAGATTGAGTGAGTAAAGAATTGTATTTGAGTTTTTCTGTTCTGTAAATATCTTTATAATCAACATAATTGGTAGACAGTGTAAACAAAACATCAAGCCTAGATTTACAACGTTTTATATCATCATTTTTAAAGTACTTTTGTGATTTTTTTTATTTGCTGTATTTATCTCTTTGAGTGGAAAACATTCTATAAAAATTTTCTGAACTATACTCATAAAAGCATCCCACTGATTATCTACTTCTAATGTCTCAAAAACAGATACCCAGTCTACATTGCCTAACATGAATTTAAAAAAATGATTATTACCCTTGCTAAATATTCGTTTTTTTATTATATTTGACTCAAATTCATTTAATGCAAATTTTAACTTTTGAGCAGTATGATCAGATGTATGAGGATTGAATACAAGGGAATCAAATATGTCAACATTTGTAAAAATATTATCTATACAGGATTTTTTTTACCTTGTATGCGTGTATAGTCTTTGATGGAAGGTTTTATATCAAAGGAGCTCAAAAACATTTTTAATGCGTCTGGCCACCTCGCACCCTCAAGCAGCATATCTAAGTTAAAATCACCAGCCAGAAAAATGATGGAGTCCTTCTCAACTAAATCACAAAGTATTTGGTCTAATTTGTTTATTAAAACTTGTGGGTCTACTGTTCGGTAGATGGATAGGATTACAATCTTCTTCTTATTAATTCACACCTCTGCAGCGGAACACTCAAACACCGTTCTTTCTGATAAACTAGAAATATCTTCCCGGGCTTTTGCAATAAACGTGTCTTTGATGTATACCGCACTGCCACCATGTTCCTGTGAACTGCTTCTGCAATATGAAGAGATCAGTTTAAAATTACGCACATTTTAATCCCGCAGTTGTTCTTCTGTTTTTCAGTGCTCAGTTAAACAAAGAGAAAAGCATTCATCATGATTTTCTAGGATAAAATTAATGGCATCCATACTTGCTTTAATTGATTGCGTATTAAAGTGGATTACTGATAATTTCTTTTGGTGTGACTGTCTTTTGACACTGGGGTGCCTCTGTACATTCTGAAAATGGTTAAAAATTACACAATTCGGCCATAATTCTTGCTGTATTAAATGAGGTATTTTTAGTTCTGGAGCATCAATTTTAAATGAACTTTTGTACTTATCTGTCCTGGTTTTCATTTTTTCGCAGATAACATTTTCATCCAGTTTTCTTGCTTTTAGATAGTTAAGTAAATGCTTAGCTTCCGTTTTGGATCGAAACCTGAGAGGAAAATCGCCATATGTTTTGTGACTACACCTAGGATACTTCCAGCATTCTCATTGGTTTCCTGGAGTGGATCTGGTCGTTCAATAAGTGTTGGACGAGGTGTTTTGTAAAAACCTCCTTTTTTTTGGGTTTCCCATTTATCATTTTCATCTTCAATCAGCGGACGGTGGTATCTTTAACAGGCGTCACGGGTGCAATTGAACTGCTTGATAAAGGTTTAGGTGACAGATCAGAAAAATCAACAGAACAAAGTAGCTGTTCTGTGACTGCGTCAACTGACCTTGTAGTCTCTTTCAAATCATTTTGTTTTTTTAAAATCAATGGATTATTATTGATATTCTTAGTTTTTGCAGCATTTTCTACCTTCATGGAATTTTTTGTTAAATTTTTCTCTATGCTTTCTATTTTTTCCCACAGCAGCTTATTATTTTCCTCTAGGATTTGATTTTTACTTCTTAATTCACAAATTAGTTCATTTAGCAGATGAATGATCCTATTTTCTATGTCACCTCCACTTTTTAAATTTCAAGTTTGAATCACAACAAATCACACGCGTTTCATCTAAAATTTGAAGTTTTCCGGCCCAATCCCGTGCCGTGCATGATCATGTGCATGATCCATGGAAGGCTTTTTCACACTTCACACATATTATTGTGCTTATTTTTTAGTTTTACAACAAGTAAACTTGGTTTTTTCGCTCTCACTGTCGCGATCATTCTTATCGGACGCCATCTTTTTATTTGTGATCTTTTTATTGGTGCTGTTGAATATTGAATAGTCAACAGAATTAAAACCGTAAACCTTTTAATAAGATAAGACACGTCACTGGTAGATGGTAATTACTTATCTATCACTATCAATTTGTCCTAATTGCTTCAAGTTTTTGTTTGAAAGATAAAAAACTACAGCTATAAACTTTTCATTGCAGTTATTGTAATTTACAAATTGTTTTTTCAAAAAAGGAAGATGATCTTCATATACCTTGTACTAGTTATGCATATCTTGATAAAACTTTATAAATTAATTGTTAATATTTACTTGTAAAACAACAGTTTTTTGAGAGCAATTGCTAATGACATCCTTCGAAGTTGATTGATTTTTAACTCTACATTTACTATACTATACCACAGTATAAAGAGGTTCCTCTTTATACTGTGACTATTCTTTTTAAATAAACCCCGATACGTTTCTGAACGTTTCCTGTTCAGAGAACTGACTTGCGGTCCAAGCAAATAATTTTAGATTGTATGATAAGTCACCAGAGATAGCAGGAAAAGAACGCCTTACGCTTTGATCGGGATAGCATATCGTGTCGAAGTTCTTGTACCCAGGACTTCCATACGACAAGCACTTTGCTGAAATAAAGCTCCTATTGCGCATCAGAGTGCTAAATGGGGTAAAGGGATGGTCTGGAGCATTTGGGGCGCGTTGTAGTGACTCCTGAGTACAAGACTTCTCGCCCCAAAGAAATATAACACCCGAGTTCATTCTTAAGGGGTGGGTCTCACAGGCTGGGTTAAAGTAAATTGCTTGCTGCTTGCATTTAAAAAATCAATTTTACTGGCCTACTATTTAACAGTATATCAACCAATGTGAAATTTGCCTAAAAAGCTAATACAAAAGATGGTTCTACAAACTTCCACAGTTAGGACCTTTACTTGGGCAAAAACCTTTTGATATCATACATAGATTTACCTTTAGATATATACAAAATTGTTATTTGACAATAATTGATTGATTTTCAAAATACGGACAATGTTATAAAATTCCGTACTAAACTTCGTTATCGGTGGTCTTATTAGAACAGCCAACGAGTAAAGACGTTAAATTCTAATTATTCGTTTACCTGTTTTTGTAAAGTTAAAACGCGTTCTGTGAAAGTGGTTTAAGTTTTATTGATAAACATTGGTAAGGTACCTTTATTTCAAATAAAATCGACAACTATATAAATAGGCTACTATTTTATGGCTCCAAATAATATAATATTTGGCATACAAAATATTAATTTTTACATCATGGCATCATCATCTATGTCAACTCAACCTAGTTCTGTACCAGACCAACAACCTGTGCAACCTAAAAATTACTCTTCTGTAACCAGACAGCATATATTAAGCTTCAGGCGGCAAACCTACATTCCTCTTTAACCAACCATACCTTACCCGATTCTTTTGTTATTACTCATGAGGAAACATCATATAGAATATACTTATCTTTAGATAACCAGACTTGCCAAATATGCAAAAACACCAAGCACTTAGCAAAAGACTGTCCAGCAAAGGTATCTGTATCAAGCGACACAACTTCTATACCTCACAATATAGAAGTCGGTCAGAACCCTATTGATAATAGTAACAATCAGGTGACTAAAGAAGTAACTAGTACCATCCAACAAAATCAAACCCAACTGAAGGAACAAACTGTGCAACATAAAACACCAAGTACAAAATTCATAACTAATCAAATAGAAACAGATCCAGTACCATAAAAACGCACAGTTTCTGAGCGTTCTACACCGTCACCAACTCCTTCATCAGAACACATCTTTGAATTACCAAAAAAATAGAGAAAAAGACTAAATTAAACCAAGAAAAGAAACCAAAAAGACGCTAGAGGAAATGCTGAAACCAACAGAAGAATTATTTAGCGACGAAAATTCCAATTATCCCTTAAACTATGAACAACTAATAGATTTCTTCGAAAACTGTACAGGATCTTCGGACCCACTAAGTATCGCAAAAATATATACCAATGAAATTTCTGAAGTCACAGATCTACTGACAAAAATTTACTCTAAACTAAATGACAGAAAAATTAAAAGTAGATGCACCTGAATTAGAAATAAAATTCTTCGACAAATTGATCCAAACTTTCATATCGAGGCAGACAGCGATACCTCTATAGACACATACTAACATAATAATAGCATTCAGCAGTTTAATTCAATGGAATCTAAATGGGTATTACACCTATTTAGAAATGTTGCAAATATTAATCTCAAAATACAGACCAATGATTCTATGTTTACAAGAAATTAATTTTAAAAGCAACACTGTACATAAACTAAAAAACTTAATTGTTGTCTTAAAAATCGACAACATGCTAAAATAGCCAGCGGAGGAGTAGCGATATACATAAAGAACGACATTGATAGTATAGAAATACCATTAAAAACAAACCTCGAGGCAATTGCAATCAGAATCAAAGACGTAACTACCTTTTCCGTATGCAACATATACATTCCCCCCAACAAAGAACTTAACTATAACGAAATATCGGACCTCTTAGATCAAATACCTATTCCACGACTAATTGTCGGAGACTTCAATGCACATAACCCTTTATGGGGTTCAAAAACAATTAACGAGTCTCGGTAGAAAAATAGAATCCCTTCTGGAAAAATTTAACCTAAATCTACTTAATGATGGACAAGACACCCGTTTCGACATTAGATCGGGTGAAGGTTTCTGTCTATTGCTTACTCTGTCTATATGCGAACCATTAATAACTCATATGCTTTCATGGGATGTATTACTGGAGCCATACGATAGTGATCACTACCCTATTATAATCCATAACGAAGAATCATCTACAGCTATACCTGAAGTAAAATGGAACTTGAAAAATGCTGACTGGGAGAAATTTCAAAACCACATCCAACACAACTTGCATGTCATAAACCAAAACAGTAATGTGAATGAAGAAGTAGATTTTATTTACAAAACTGATAATAGATTCAGCAGATAAAAATATGGGAAAAATTAACTTCGCCAGTAAATTCCATCCAGTTCCTTGGTGGCACCAAGAATGCAAACAAACAAATCAACAATCCAAAAAAGCGTTTAATAAATTCAAACGACAGAAAAATGAACAAAACTCTTTAAAATTCAAACGACTACGAGCTATAGCCAAATATTCTATCAAAAAAGCAAAGCGCGAATCTTGGATAACATACGTTTCAACAATTGACAGTTCTACTCCAATGGCAACTGTATGGAAAAAAGTAAAAAGAATATCTGGTACAAAATCACACAAGTCAATATATCTGTTAGAGCAAAATAATGTAATATATAAATCTCAAAAGGAAATATCATATATACTGGCATTAGGTTATGAAAAAAACTCAAGAGATGCATACTATTCACCAAATTTCTTAAAGAACAAAATAAATGAAGAAAAATCTACCATAGACTATGAAGATCAAAATAACAGCGAAATAAACTTTCCAATATTGATGGATAAATTAGAAACGGCAATAAAAAACTGTAAGAACTCATGCCCTGGGCCAGATAATATACCCACTATATTTCTAAAAAACCTCACCTACCCATCTAAAGAACTACTTACTCAGCATGTTCAACCTAATTTTCTCGAAAAATGTATTTCCAGAATCCTGGAGAAAGTCAATAATAATTCCTATTCCTAAACAAAGTAAATCAAAATCAGATCCCGAAACATATAGGCCAATATCTCTTACTTGTAGTATGTGCAAAATGCTAGAGAAAATAATAAATAACAGACTAATATGGTATGTGGAATCAAAGAAACTAATTATACCAGAACAAAGTGGCTTCCGAAAGCGCCGTTCTACGGTAGAGGCTTTCGCAAGCAAACAACACTGTATTGGAATATTTTTCGACATTAGTAAAGCCTACGATTCAGTATGGAAATATTTACTTTTAAAAACGTTCAGCGAATGGAAAATAAGAGGTAATATACTCAAATACATATCAAACTTAATAAAAAATAGACAATTTTAGGTCAGAGTAGACCGCGTATTTCCTCATCAACAAATCAAGAAACTGGTATACCACAGGGCTCGAACCTTAGCACTACTCTGTTTCTTGTAGCTATGAATTTTATTACCGCAAAAATTCAACATCCTGTAAAAGCTAGGCTATATGCAGATGGTTTAGTTATACTTTGTAGAGGAAAGAACCTAACAACCATTCATAACCATGTCCAAAAAGCCATAAATCAAATTGAAGAATGGTCATTCACAAGTGGTCTTCAGTTCAATACCCTCAAAACCAAAGCAGTATGTTTTACGAAAAGTCACCAAATACAACCTTATATTTAAATGGAGAACAACTTAAATATGTAGACGACGTTAGATTTCTTGGTATGATTTTTGACCAAAAACCAACTTGGAAGAAACATTTAGAATATTTAAAAAAGACATATCAGCCTGGAATAAATTTGTTACGATCACTCGCAAACAAAAAATGGGGCGCCGACTCTTCTACATTACTACATATCTACAAGGCTTTAGTACGCTCTAAACTGGACCACGGCTCAATTGTTTCCAACTCCTCCAAAAAATCGTACTTAAAAACAATAGATGGTATTCAAAATACAGGCCTCCGAATTTCCTTAGGAGCACACTACACAAGTTCAATACAAACTCTATACTGGGAAACTCGAGAGATTCTACTCGCATTTAGAAGACAATATCTAAGTCTTTCTTATGCCGGAGCAGTATCGTCTAATCAAGATAATCCTGTTATACACAATGTATTCGCTGACCGATTCAAAAGTTGTTTCCAAACTTCAAATCGAACTGACCACCCTTTCTATTGTCGCCTACATACCTACTTGTTAACAATGGGTATCCATTTTCCAGACACCTACGATATCTCCTCAATTCAAACCCCTCCTCCTTGGACAATTCGACTTCCCTCTACTGGCACCAGTTTATTGCGCCTAAACAAATCAGAAACGCCAGCAAGTCAAATTAATCAAGAATTTCTAAAAATATTAAGCAAATATGGTAGCTGTTTCAAAGTTTACACCGATGTCTCCCAAACCGAAGACGAAACTGGGACAGCGATCTACTCATCAGATTATACAGAAGCTTACAAATTACCTTCATATAGAACAACGTTCTCAGCTGAACTGTAGCGATACTAAAAGCACTAGTTCTGATAGTTAACAAAAATAAAAAGAGAAATATCATTATTACAGATTCTCTCAGCTTGATAATGGTATTAAACCAAGTTTACTGTAATCATCCACTACTCCTTCTCATTAAAAAGGAACTAAAACATGCAGAAAATATGAAAATTAAAGTTAATTTTATATGGGTACTGTCACATACTGGAATCGAAGGAAACGAGGTTGTAGATAAAATAGCAAAAAATGCACCTACTAACCCAAACGCAGAAGAGAATACGAAAGTTTTTCATACCGACCTGAAAGCATTCTTTAAAGAAAGGATTAATTAAATATGACAGGATACATGGAAGAAGTCCCCAACCAAGCTGTACGAAGTTGATAAGAATCAAAAAATTCCCAAAATTTAACAATAGAAGACTACAAGTAACCTTCACTCGCCTCCGGATTGGCCATACTCGGTTAACACACGACTATCTACTAAAACGTACTGATAAAGCTGTGTGTGACATGTGTAAAAGTGTCTTAACGGTAAAACATTGTTTATTGCAGTGCCCCAAGTACGATGTGCAACGCAAAATGTATAACATACCATCAACATTAAACAGTGCTCTTGGAAAAGACAGTAATACTAAAAATATTTTCGCCTTTCTCAAAGACTGCAAGCTGATATTAAAAATCTAATATTTTACTGTGTATAGATCTAGGTTTATTTCTATTTATGTATTGCTATAGTTAATATTCTATTGTTAAGTTCTAACTTTGTATTACAATCCATACACGCTAATAACCCTCTGTGATTGATGCGTCATATAAGGAAAAAAAACTCACACATGATTTCTCACACCTCAACTATCCTAAGAAAATTGATACCAGAACATGAGGCTCAAACTGAAAAATTTTAAATTCCAGACACCTAAGACCACTTTTAGCCAACAGAAATACTCGATCCTCTTCCATAAATTTCAACAGGACCACCAGTTTAGTTTTAATAATTTCTCTTGTGGTATTTATTTTTGCTTTTCTGGTAAACAAGAGAAAAAGGATTTCCAAATTGCTTTTTGGACCCAAATTACAGCCAGCCCAAATCGAAATGATAGATCAGTTAATCACAGAAGTTTTCCAGGAAGGAGAAATGTAATGATCAAGGACCAACGCCGGCCGATGACCCGAAAGCAGACGCAGCATAATCGAAGTAATAAATATTTGCTACACGCTATTTCGTTGTTCGTTTTAATTCTTAATTCATATACATTGTTATTTTGTAATTGTAGTTCATATATAATTTTTTACATAGACTTCACGTCGAACCTTTGTCGTTAACAGACGTGTTTAATAGCTAGCCCAATTACACCTAGTTTTTTTGCGATATTATTTATATTCAGTTGATACAATTGCAATAAAGTGTAGTGTTAATATAAAAATAAGTTTGAACTACTTGGAAAAAAACTGTAAGTAGTATTTATTATAATATAATTAAAGATACTTATATCAAAACAAGTTCCTGCTACCGGATTTATCAACTACACAACTTTTGGTACCTCATTATTGATTCTGTTGTGACAAACAGGACCGTCTGAAGAATAGAGGTACCAAAATATGAATAATATTTTTAAAAATGGATGAAGATTCTGTTGGTTCTGTTTCTTCTCCTAACAACAATCAACCATGTTCATATTCCAACGCTGTTACTTCATTTAAATATCCAATCAAAAACCAAGCCATTGTCCTATCTGCTCTCAATGGAATAAAAATAAATGAATACGTGATAGCAATAGGAAATATAGTAAAACCAGAAAATATATTATTTGCATCCCGCATCTCAAATAACAGAATTTGTATTTATCTCTCCAATACCGAAGTCGTCAACACATTGCTGAAGACACATACATCAATATCCATTAATGATTCAGAAGTTGAAGTAAGACGTCTAATTACTCCTGCTACAAGACTGGTCATCTCAAATGTCTGTCCCACCATACCAAACGCAGTACTTGAAGTTGAGCTGAAAAAATTAGGACTTAACATCTGTATCCCAGATGACTTTTCTGCGAGTTGGAATGCCGGACACTGCCTATAACCACGTTTTAAGCTTTCGAAGACAAATTTTTATCACTCCTATTGAAAATATCACTATCCCAGATTTCACTACAATGTCCTTCGACAACACCAACTATCGAATTTATCTATCCACTGACTTAAATTGCCCTAAGTGTATGTCAAAAGGTCATCGCGAAACAGACTGCCCTGTTCTATCACAATTGACATCAACTGAAACACCCATTGAATCTCAATCTACAATATCACTCCCGTCTAAACCTCAAAATCTTACAACAGAAGCAGGAAATCCTATTATTAATACCACTAACTTTTAAATAACAGCAGAAGATATTCACAACGAAACGACTAAAAATAACAATTCTATTACTTTGAACACTCATGCCTCCCATCAAAAAACAAAGAGACAAATATCTACTGACTCTCCTGAGATACATGAAACGCCACCCGATCCAACAATTTTTACCAAACCCAAAAATACAGTTAAGCGGCCAAAATCATCACAATCTGATATCCTCGAGTCACTTGATTCTATTAAAGGTAAAATCGAATCTAAATACCCGACATTTCCTTTTAAATTTACAGTTCTTTGTGACGCGATATGTAACGCATTAAACTCAAATTATCCTACCCCCATAGTAGAAAATTACACAACCGATATGGGTTCTTTTAAAGAGATACTTCTATTCGCCCACGACCATATTCCTGATCGCAAAATAAAAAATAAACTAACAAGACTTCGAAAAAAGATACAATCCTCAGTTACCGATTCATCCTCGGATATTGAAAGCGATAACTCCCTTTCCCACGTTGTAAAATAAAATGGATAATACATTTATATTACAGTGGAATCTTAATGGTTATTTTAATAATTTAGAATCCCTTAATCTACTTATAAACGATCTTTCTCCTCTTATAATATGTTTACAGGAAACTCACCTTAAAACTAATAACTTTAATATAAAAAATTATTCCCATTTCCTTAAAAATCGAGACGCAACATATGCTAGTGGAGGTGTTGGTATTTTTGTAAAAAATCACATTCAGACCAAAGAAATTAAGCTACATACTAATCTAGAAGCTGTAGCTGTATCAGTGTCATGCAATATCAACTGCAGACCTATTAACATATGGAACATTTACCTCCCTCATCCAAATGAAAATGTACTTGAAGAATTACATCGCTTAATCGATGATATTCCTGCTCCCAAACTAATACTTGGTGACTTGAATTGTCATAATATCACATGGGGTAGTATAAAAACAGACAAATGTGGTAGACTTCTTCAGAAATTAATAGGCAATCAAAATCTAATTTTAATGAATACTGGTAAATCTACTCATTTCAGCTCCCACAATAGTACTTTTTCTGCCATCGATATTTCATTGTGTGATCACACATTAGCTACAAGTTTTTCTTGGAATAGTCTTGATTATCTATATAATAGCGATCATTTTCCTGTAACAATTGAAACCATTTTGCATGATCAACCAAATATTCCTGTTTACCAAAAATGGAAATTAAACTCAGCAAACTGGGACTTATATAGAGATCTAATAAATAATTATCTTACGAACTTTATTCTAGAAGATAGCATAGATTCATCTCTTCATCATTTCAATGATACTATAGTAAAATGCGCTAATATTGCAGTGGGAAAAACAAAACCTTGTAAACGAAAACCAGTATCATGGTGGAGTGAAGAAATAGCCTTAGCTATGAAATCTAGCAAACATGCTTTCAATGTTTTAAAAAGACATAAAACAACAGAAAATGTTATCAATTTTAAAAAACTTAGAGCAAAAACTAAATATCTTATTAAGAAAAGTAAAAAAGAAACATGGTCAAATTATGTCTCTACAATAAATTCAGTAATACCTATGACTATAATCTATAATAAAGTACGTACACTTAAAAGGTGAACAAAACTCAATTCATATTAACACTCTTATAAAAACAAATTAATATCTTCCAAACAAGAAATTAGTAATATTATGTCAGATTTATATAAGAATAATTCAAGCAATGCAAACTTCAATCCCGCATTTTTAGATTTCAAAAATACGCGTGAAATGACAGATATATCTATAATAGATAGTGATAATCCACTAAATTTCCTCATCACATATCAAGAATTTGAAGAAACTCTAGATAAATCAAAAAACACTTCATCGGGTCCTGATAATATACCAATCATATTTATCAAAAACTTGCCGTACATAGGAAAATTAATTCTCTTAGACATTTTCAATCACATTTACCTTAATAAAAAATTTCCTTCAATCTGGTCTGAATCAACAATTATTCCCATATTAAAACCTTTCAAATCAAAAACTGACCCCCTTTCCTATAGACCAAATTCTCTTACAAATAATACATGCAAACTACTAGAAAAAATTTTAAATAACAGATTAATATGGTTTCTTAAAAAAAACCAATTATTAAGCCATATCCAAAGCGGTTTCAGAAAAGGCAGATCAACTCTTGATGCCTTAGTAGCTATTGACAATATTATATGTGAGTCCTTTAGAAATAACTAGAAAGTAATTGCCATATTTTTTGATATAAATAAAGCATTTGACACTGCATGGAGATACAACATTTTACAAACCATGTCCAATTGGGGTATCCAGGGAAATTTTCTTGCCTTTGTAAAACATTTCATGAATAATAGGATATTTCAAGTACGTGTAAATGGAATTACCTCAAAAACACAATGTCTTGAAAACGGTATTCCACAGGGCTCAACCTTAAGCCCCTTTTTATTTTTAATAGCAATTAATAATATCGCTCAAGAGATAAAGCTACCTTTGAAAGCAGGTCTGTATGCAGATGACTTAGTTGTATATACTAGTAGCTGCAATATTACACTAGCCTCAAACATTTTGCAATCATTTCTGCATAAACTAGAAGACTGGTCCCAAAAGACTGGTTTAACGTTCTCAGGTGATAAATCTCGTTTCATCGTATTCAATAAAAGAAAAACTGACTGCAAAACAACACTTACTCTAAATGGTATCAACCTAAAACAAGTAGAGAGCATTGACTTTCTTGGCCTGAGACTGGACAGTCAGTTAACATGGGCAGAACATATTAAAAAGCTAGTCGTATCCTGCCAATTTAAAATAAATCTCCTTAAAATGCTATCAAACCGATTTGGGGAGCGGACACCATAAAATTGCTGCATATATACCAATCATTAATCCGAAGTAAACTGGATTATGGTGTAATATGCTATTCAACTGCGAGTAATTATATACTTAAAAAACTAGACATTATACAAAACACATGTTTAAGACTAATTCTGGGTGCTTACCGAATTAGTCCTGTTTCAAGTTTTCAGGTTATCCTAAATGAATCTCCCCTATCAATAGGAAGACAACACATTTCTTTAAATTATGCCGCGAGATTGTCTTCCAACCCTAATAACACAAACTATCCACTTCTTTATAAAATATATCCACCTACTCATCGCCATCAACAAATTAAATATCCACCCCTTAAAGAACGTCTAACGAGATATGGTTTTGACATGGAGCAGCTGACACATTCTTACCCTACACAACGAACTATACGTCCCTGGACTATTAATTTTCCCACTATTGATCTATCGCTCATGGCCTTTCCAAAGAGTGCCACAAATCCCATAATCATTAACAAATTATATCAAGAACGGATATTAGAATACACTGGCCATAACAAGATTTTTACTGATGCGTCAAGAACTGAAAATGGACACGCAGCGGCCTTTATTCTAGGAAAGTCTGAATATGAAGTTCGCATTCCTCAATTCTGCAGCATTTTCACGGGAGAAGCAATCGCCATTTTAAATGCTTTAGACATGTGTAAGAGTCATGCAAGCTCAGATTTTCTTATCATTACTGACCCTTTATCTGTTCTTCAGAGCTTAAGGCAAATATATCCAGTACATGCTATCCTGCAACAAATACAATTAGCACTTTATCACCTACAAAACAGACACGTGAACGTTACATTTCTCTGGGTACCATCACATACAGGTATCGCAGGAAATGAAAAAGTAGATGAATTAGCAAAGAAAGCTGCTACTGACGAGCAAACTGAAATTATGACTACAATTCCATTCAGTGATATCCAGCTCAATATTAAACAGCACTGTGTAAAAAATTGGCAACAAATGTGGAATTCTAATAAGGCTAACCTTAAAAACGTGAAAACTAGGATTGGCACTAAACTACAATTTCCAGAAAACAGAAGGCAACAAGTGATTATAAACCGACTAAGAATTGGACATACAGCGTTAACTCACCAGCATCTCATAACAAAAGAACTACCACCTGAATGTTCCTATTGTGAATGTCCAATAACTGTTCAACATGTATTGATTGAATGTCTTCTTTATTCCTACGAAAGAGCCATCAACAACGTACCAGAAGAAGCAAAGAAACTTAAAGATATTTTAAACAGTAATATATCAAATACAATCAAATTCCTTAAGGACATAAGTTTACTACACAAAATTTAAGTTATATTATATGTATCTTTTTATAATTTGTAATTTATTATGTGTAATTTAATACGCAATTTGTAATTAGTAAATTTGTATTTGTAATAACAACTGTAAAATCTGTAAAACCCGCTAATAACCTTAAAAAAATTTTACATAATATTTTAAATTAAAAATAAACTGTTACTAGATAGTCAGTCCCAACGTTACTTGTATCAGAAGTTAAGTAACAAATTATCTGTGGTAAAAATACTATTAGGAATTTTTTCTGGCATTTCTTATTTAATGTTATGAATGATTAAAATGGCAAATTAAATACATTTATTCTTTATTATTGTCATAATAATTATTTCAAATGTGTAAAATAAAAATAAAAATAAACAAACTCTATACACTTAACATAATTAACTTAAAATAATTAACTGGTAATAAAATAATTTCTTTAACTACTGTTCGGCTCCTGGACGTCTGTTTCAGTAGTACACGTCTATCTGGGAAAACATCATTGATTTCACGTAAAAATCTTTGCATATATACTCCGCCAATAAATCGCATCACTTATAAAATTACAAATATTTCTGATAGCATTTGATTAACCTAAATTATTTCTTTCTGGTCCTTAAGAATATTAAGGCTAGAAATATTAAAAAGAAATTTGTAAATAGAGCTTACTGTTTAAGAAAAAAAATGTTAGTTGCTATTTTGCCTGGTTTTTATATTATCAGTCTTTATTTTACTTTTGTAAAAAGTATACTGTTTGCGTGTAATTTAAAATTTCGTATTAAATATTTAAATTTAAGAAGAGATCAAGTGGCTAGAATAATTATTCTCATTGAAGACGGAGGAGTCAGAGATATATGGCAAATTAAGTGGGTGTAAATCAGTCGACAGTATCACAAGTGGTAGTAAGGTACCGAGACACTGGTCTTTATGAAAGACGAGCTGTATCAGGTCGACCAAGAGCAACTACGCATGCGAACAATAGATTTTTAGTCCTTCAGGCTTTGCGTCGAAGACATGTGACTGCAAGTCAACTTCAGTCAAGTATGCCACAACGTTATCTAGATGTTATAAGATCTAGACTAGAGGAAGCAATACGTCTTACTAAATTATCATTACTTTTGATTTTTATTTTTTTTATTCAATGCTGTATGTGCGCTTACTTCTAATTTATGAAATAAATTAAATAAAACCTTTGTTTTTCGTACATTCTGCATTTTTCTTTTAATACTTGTTACGTACTTAAAAACAAAAAAAAACAACAGTAAAAAATCCATGTTTTAAATTATTTTTAATAAAAAAATTGCAAGTTTCATAGGTGGTGCGATACTTTTTTGGCGGAGTGTATTTGAAGGTTTTAAAAGGTATAAGAAGGGTATCTGATCAAAAATTGGTGAAGACGCACAGTGTAGCGTTTTTTTTTATTTATTGTGTGTATAAAATTGTGTAAGTTTTTGTTATTTGTATTATGTTATATGATATGTTTCTTTTATAATATGTATTTTTGATCTGTTTTGTTTGAGACAAGAATAAACGTTCAATTTGTTTCTCTGATCTATTTTGAATTTTATTTGAAAAAGATATTTTTTCTATATTTTTGATGTTATACAATTATTTCCCTAGTTACAACTAGTGGTTGTAATAGGTATAATTGGGCACCTCAAGTGGCGCCCTATATTAAATTTCTTGAGGTGTTTCCGTTTATTGTCATTCTGTTTGTCCCAAGAGATTTGTATAAGTACCCCTTTATTTCTTTTTTTTGTAGTTGCCCCAATCCAACCCCCAATATCTTCAACTTATCCACGACCCAGCTCTCCAACAACCAACTGAGTGTCGTATGCACTTGTTTCTATTATTTTGTTTGCCCAATCTTGTCCCCCATATTCTTACCCTGTGGTAAGCAAAATAGTCGTTACAACAGCTGGTTTTGTTTTTGTTTTAAACAATCAAAAAGTGAAAAAGTAATTTTTTGCATATAAAACGTTTGTTATGTAGTTTAGAGAAAAATGGTTTAAATAAAAATTATAGATTTTATAATTTTCTTTAATTTACAAGTTTCTAAATTAAAATACATAAGGAATTCACCAACATAATTGCAAAATACCCTTCATTTTGCAGTAATTTATAAATGTATATTTTTTTTGCTTAATAGAATGTAATATAACTATTTAGAATTGTGGCAATTTATGAGTTATTATAAATGTGCTAGATTTAAAATAGATCGACAGAATAGTTTATAAGTTATTCAATTTGTTTATCCCAAAGAGCGATAATTTAAACAACTGTTCTTTCCCAGACACTCACCTTAGAGGTATTCTGTAAGTCGAAATCAATTCTATAAGGGTACATTTTTAAGGCACATTAAAAAACCTTAAATATTGTGAGGTTTATATAGTTCTAATTTATTTGTCTTTATTCTAATTTATTGTCTATAATCTAATTTATTAAAACTCACGATAGCTAATTACTAATTTATTAAATAACTTTACAAATGTATTTATTTCACGTTTCGTTACATTTATATACCGCGTTTACCGATCTTCTTATGACTGACTCAAATACAAAAATCTTTCATTTATATACACAACTGTTGTCATCTGGAACTTTCGGCGAACTTCCTGAATGATCTCGTATTTTGGTGAAGGCGCTCGACTCGTTTTTCAACCTCGAGACGTGGATGACTCACTAAAATTAGTGTCTAGAGATTTCTGTAAACAACTGGTAGCGAAGCTCAGGTATATTTTGACCTACAAATTACGAGAATCAATAAAAAAGAATTAGTCATAAAATATTTACAGTTCTATATGCCATAACATTTAAAATCGTAACATTGCCCCCCTCTTAAAAGATGGTTCCTCCTGGAACCTTGTCGGGACTGGAACTGGAATGACATGCTGATATCGGCAACTGGACCCTCTTTTACAACTTCCAGTTGTATAGAAATGACAAGGGACGGTTTTCTCTCCGCAGCAGTAACTATGCGGATTGCAACAGACTAACACCTGGACTTCGGTGTCTTTAAAGATTTCCTCCACCATGTTTCGTATAACCCTCCAATCTAATTGGCGGTACTCCAACTTTGGCATGGCTAACTTTTGCACGTCGGACTCTAGTACGTGCTCTCTCAACTGAAGTAAGGCTTCCCATACATCTCGGTAGGTAGGTTGGTCACGGGCAGTGTCTTTTGTTACCAGGTAGAAAAGGTAACGTGATGCATCTTGAAGTTTCAAGGTTTTACCAGGAGCTGGCACTTGGCATTGAAGTTCTGCAACTCGACCAAACTTCCTTCGAAAGACGGATGCCAACCCTGGTGCATCTTTGATACTGGCCGGGATGGTAAGGGCCAGTGAGTAGTCATCGGGAAGCGCGAGTAGATCTTGCCTTTCTTCAGTGGTAACACCATGTCTTGCTTTACCGGTACCTCCATAGGCACCCATGAATTCCTCAAACGTGAGGTCAGACACATCTTGGACTTGGTTTACTTCCACTTCTTTATCTACGTCGTGGTCACCCTCGAAAGACGCCAACCGGTTATGGTGTACTATCATCGGCTTTCCTCTCGGAATCTTGCTTATTCGGTAAATAACATCATTGATCTTCTCCATAATGAGGTATGGACCTTCCCAAAACTGCTGCAATTTGGGAGAACAACCTTTTCGCTTTTTGGGGTTATAAAGCCAGACTTTATCGTTCTTCTTAAAACACCCCTTTTCGGCTTGTGTATCGTACCGTTTCTTCATTCGGTCACTAGCGATTTGGAGATGGGAACGGACCAACTCGTGTACATCGTCCATTCTTCTTCGTAATTCGATCACATAATCTTCACCTGCTACATCTTCTCCAGGTCGACACCCAAACTCTAGATCACAAGGTAGTCGCATCTCGCGTCCGAATAGGACTCTGGCTGGTGTCTGGCCTGTTGATTCATTAACAGCAGATCTGTAGGCCATTGTGAAGAACGGAAGATATTGGTCCCAGTCTCGCTGCTGATCGGATACCATCTTTGTCAAATACTTGCCAACTGTTCTATTCATTCGTTCTACCATACCATCCGATTGCGGATGATAAGCCGTAGTTCTTGTTTTCTTCATACCTAGTCTATTACATATTCCTTGGAATAAATCGCTTTCGAAGTTCCTGCCTTGATCACTATGGATCTCCAAAGGCACTCCAAATCGGCTGATATATTCTTGGATTAACTTATCTGCAACGGTGGCGGCCTTCTGGTCTGGAAGTGCGTAAGTCTCGATCCACTTAGTGAAGTAATCCATTACTACCAACATGTACTTGCCTCCATTATCACTTTCTGGAAATGGCCCAGCAATGTCCAAAGCTATTCTTTCAAACGGGCTTCCAACATTATATTGTCTCATAGGAGCTCTCCTTTTTCGATAAGGCCCGTTACTCGTAGCACAAATAGTACATTTCTTACACCAGTCTTTTACATCGTCGGAACTGTTTATCCAATAAAACCGTTCCCGAATTCGCTGAAGGGTCTTTTTCACACCAAAATGCCCTCCTGATGGACTGTCGTGTAACTGACGAAGTACTTCGGCTATTCTGCTCTTTGGAATCACCAACTGTCTTCTCTTCTCTGAACCGTCATCATTTTCCAGGACTCGTTTGAGCAAGCCATCTTCCATGATAAATGAGTCCCACTGGGCCCAATACGTCTTAACTATTGAGCCTAGGTTCGATATTTCTTGCCAAGGTGGTCGACGGTTTTCTTCTTTCCATTTTCGGATTTTTTGTATAACTGGATCTCTCTCTTGTTCTTCCCTGATCTTGGTAGGCGTCCAGTCGTCGTGGACCACCGTCGTTCTTAGCACTGCTGCTTCCTTGGATTCCGTTTTGTTGCAGTGAGAACACTCTGCTGGGCATGGCCTTCTGGAAAGAGAATCAGCGTTTCGGTGGCTAACTCCGGCCCGGTGCTCAATCTTAAAATCATATTCTTGGAGTCGTTCGATCCACCTGGCTATCTGACCCTCTGGATTCTTAAACTGCATCAACCACTTAAGGGCGGCATGGTCGGTTCGGATTAAAAACTTCCTTCCATAGAGGTATTGATAGAAGTGCTCTACTGATTTCACTACTGCCAGAAGTTCTCTTCTCGTGACGCAATAATTCCGCTCAGGTTTTGAGAGAACTTTACTGAAATATCCAAGGACTCTTTCCTGTCCTCCCTGAATCTGAGACAGCACTCCTCCAATTCCCACATTACTTGCATCTGTATCTAAGATGAACTCTCCTTCTGGCAGTGGATACCCTAAAATCGGTGCTGTGATTAAATGCTTTTTTAAGGTCTCAAAGGCATTTTGGCAGTCTACATCCCAGCGGTATTCTCTTGCTTCCTCTGTAAGTCGCGTTAATGGTTTAGCGATATCTGCAAACTTCTTAATAAACCTCCGGTAATAAGTACATAGTCCAAGAAAACTTCTCACTTGATGTTTGTCAGTTGGTTTTGGCCATTCCTTAATGGAATCGATTTTTCCCTTATCCACGGCCACTCCTTCTTTACTGACTATATGACCCAGATAATTGACTTTACCTTGAAATAGCTGGCACTTCTTGGGGTTTAACATCAATTGGGCAGCTTTAAGTCGATTAAAAACGTTTTCTAAATTCTTCAGATGGTCCTCAAATGTCTCCCCCAAGACGATTATGTCGTCTAGATAAACTAGGCATGTTTTCCAAGATAACCCTCTCAACACATTTTCCATAAGCCTCTCAAATGTCGCAGGAGCGTTACAAAGTCCAAATGGCATAACGTTGAATTGCCATAATCCAGATCCTGTGGTGAAGGCTGTCTTTTCTTTATCTACCGGGTCCATTTCTACCTGCCAGTATCCAGACTTCAAGTCCAAAGTAGAAAATAATTTACTTCCAGCCAATGTGTCCAATGTGTCATCGATCCGAGGCAGAGGATAACTATCTTTCTTGGTAACGTTGTTCAGCAAACGGTAATCCACACAGAACCTCGTTGTTCCGTCTTTCTTCTTAACCAGGACCACCGGAGAGACCCATGGGCTCGTAGAAGGTTCTATCACCCCGTCTTTCTTCATTTCCTGAACAATCGTTTCAGCTTCCTCTCTTTTCGCCTGTGGTAATCGTCGAGCTGTTTGACGAATTGGCTTAGCATTACCAGTATCAATTTTATGCTTAACAACGGTAGTTCTTCCCGTCTTTCCTCCTTTCGGTACGAAAATATCACGATACTGTCGAAGAAATTCCCTTAATTTCCTTTTCTCAATCTGATTCAGAGACTGTCCAGCAACCGCAACCATTTGATCAAATTTATCGTTGGAATTATCAGACGTTGTCGTCTGACGGATTATGGATGTGACAGGTACACAAGTTCCTACTTTTGTCTCTTTCTTGATGGTCACTGGGTAGTCATTGACATTAATAAGTCTCACAGGAATTTCTTTAGCCGAAGTCACTAATTCTTTTCCAATTATGATTCCACGGCCAACTTCGTCGTCATGATTCCAAGGCTCCATCATAACAGGTGTTCCTTCGTCCACAATTCCCTGTAGCCGCGCTACTATTATCGTTTCACTTCTCGCAGGCACGACTGTATCTTCTTTAACGGCTGCTTGCATAGTGTTGTCATCGTGTGGATGGAGAAATACCTCCTCGTTACCAACTTTGATTACCTTATTCTTAAAATCCAATTGGAATCCATGCGTATTCATTACGTCCATTCCTAATATAACATCCTCTTCGATGTCAGCAACTATAACAGTATGGACGAACTTTTCTGCTCCAATTCCTAATTGTACCTGGATTTCTCCATGAATGTTGGCATTTTCACCTGTGGCGGTCCGAAGTCGCAACCTCGTTGGTAACAGTTTCTTTCGGCTGTTTATAACTGTCGGGCGTATAATGGTTCTGGTCGCTCCAGTATCCACCAACAACGTATGCTTTTTACCATTTATTTCTCCATCTACATATACATTATCTTCACGACATTTCAAAGAAGCTATTAGTATCAGAGGGTCTTTGGTAAAGTTCTGGGTCGAAGCTGCTCCCCTAAGGCCGACGCGTTCTGGTTTTGTCTTCGGTCTTATGGTCTTCGTTTTCTTGTGTGTCATGCTTTTTATCATATTAAAGAGCTGGTCAAGTTTATCTTCGTCTCCTTCCTCTTTTACAGTTCTAACTTTACTGTACCCGCCAGAGGCTAGCGTAGCTGACTCGTATTCGAGGGCGGCAGATAAAGACATCCATCAGCGTCTTGTGACGAGCTAATCGTAGTGTTCTTTGCATCTCATGATCACGAAGACCATCAATAAACGTTTAAACGGCCAACTTTTCCATCATGTCTTCGGGAGCTGTTGGATAAGCATATCGCACTAATCTGGCGATATCTACTTCATATTCTTGAAGAGCCTCATCTTTCTTTTGTCTTCGATTTTTGAGCTGCGAGACTGATTACATGCTCTAAGTGTTCGTGGCCATATCGCATATTTAACCTCTTCTTCAGTTGTTCGAAATCATCCGTCTCCTCTACGGCTATGGTCTGGAGCACATCTAAGGCATCTCCTCGAAGAGCTATAGTCAGGTTTACAGCCTTTTCTTTTTCTGACCATCCATTCGCTCTTGCAGCTGATTCGAACTGTTTCATGTAGTTGTTCCATGATGATTTTCCGTCGAAAGTTGGAACTTTAACATGAACAGAAACTCCACATCCTTCAAATTTCGGCCGCGTTTCCAACTTACATTTCGTCTCGTCTTCTTTTATCTCTACCGGATCTAAAGCTACCGTATTAATTGGTGGTAGCACTCTCGTGTTAGTTATCATGGTCTCTAACTGTTTGATTTTCTCTTCAACTTTATCAAATGTTTTAGAGACTTCTTCAAACTTCTCACTATTCTGAATACATATTTCTTTAATTATTTGAGAAGTCTCGTCAAATCTTCTAGCAACATTTTCAAATTTCTCGTCATTTTGTCTAGCTACTTCTTTAATAATTTGAGACGTTTCATTGAATCTTTCATCATTTTTTTTTTAACTCTCTTCGATCTTCATTAAAACTGCTTCTTCTGCTGATTGAAAATGGAATGTCTCTGGGTCATCTCCATTCTTGTTAAGAACATTTTTTAGTCGTTCTTGGAGGATCTTCTTGGATCCGCTGCAGTCTTCATCGCGTTCTTCTAGTTGCTCACGCAACTGTTTTACTGACAGTTCTACTAGCAGCATCTTTGGTCAGGCACACACGTACTTTTTAAATGTTCTTTCGTACAACGATCACTACTGAACTACGCGGATGTTCCCGACGAACAATACCTTTCAAAAGTTCAAAAGTCTTTTTCAAAAATCAAATTAAATTTATCTACAATCCCACTTCTGCACCATTGTGAGGTTTATATAGTTCTAATTTATTTGTCTTTATTCTAATTTATTGTCTATAATCTAATTTATTAAAACTCACGATAGCTAATTACTAATTTATTAAATAACTTTACAAATGTATTTATTTCACGTTTCGTTACATTTATATACCGCGTTTACCGATCTTCTTATGACTGACTCAAATACAAAAATCTTTCATTTATATACACAACTGTTGTCATCTGGAACTTTCGGCGAACTTCCTGAATGATCTCGTATTTTGGTGAAGGCGCTCGACTCGTTTTTCAACCTCGAGACGTGGATGACTCACTAAAATTAGTGTCTAGAGATTTCTGTAAACAACTGGTAGCGAAGCTCAGGTATATTTTTGACCTACAAATTACGAGAATCAATAAAAAAGAATTAGTCATAAAATATTTACAGTTCTATATGCCATAACATTTAAAATCGTAACAATATTTTAATAAATTCGTCATTAAAAAACAGTTTGAAAAAAGACTGACTTTTAGGCTTACAAACAGTTTTATAATAACTTCGACATTTTTTATGTCACGCTCATGTAGGTTCAATAAAAAGATGCTCAATGAAAAGCACCCGTTCCAAAACAAAATAAAACCTTCTATGGCCAATAGGAAACAATTTTTTTTTTCTAAAAATCATATTTCTATTATTTATTAACATTACTATCTTATATACTAAAACGCTAAGCCCTTTTCTTGTCCACCCCTTTACTCAAAAACCATATTAGATAATTAAAATATTTTTTCGGAATATTATTAGTATTACGTATGAGATTGTCAAGATATACTTTTGGTACAAAAATTCATTTCCGGTTTTGAAATGACCGGAAGTTAAAATTTACTTTAAGTTTTAGACCCCACAATGTATACAGGGTGTCCCATAATTAATTGGACATTAGCTAATAGGTGATAGCTGACATCAAAATAAAGCGTTTGAGCTCAAATTGCTTAGGAAAAATGTTGCTAGTTTTCGTTCTACAGGGAGATTCATTAATATTTTTTGATATTATTTTTATGGATATATTGAAAACTATTTAACCGATTTTAGTGAAATTTGGTATCTTGCTATTATTTAGTATGCTTAATAAGAAAATGTTAAAATTAGTTTTACCATTGACACTAGGTGGCGCAACCTACTGTAACATTGGCTCATTAATGGGGCCATAATTTTTTTGTCCGCCCTGTATAAACATTCTAGAAAAAAACATGAAATAACATTCCATTCTACACAAAAAAGGTATTCTTGTTTCAAATCAAAAAAGTACACCGTTTTCGAAATAAACGTATTTTGTTTTTCGCAAAACAAGCAGGTACCTAGGTATGCTGTGAACTTAATGGCAAAGTCAAGGCGTAAGTACGAATTTATTTATTATTAGTTGTCAAAGGTAACTACGAATTTATTTATTATTAGTTGTCAAAGTGCAGTGCGAGTCATTATTTGTCAAAGTGCTATTAAGTTTTTTATAAACCACTTAAGATAAAGGAAAAATGCCACGTCATAGTGGATTTTCTAATGTAGAAATGCGCGATATGATCTGTTTGTATGCCCAGGAAAATTTTTGTTCTCGTAAAGCAGCTGAACTCTATTTCGAACATTATCCCAATAGAAGGCAACAAACCATAAAACTATTAGATCATTGTTCGACAGATTAGGCGAAACAGGGTCATTTCATCCTAAAAACAGGAATGCTGGAATACCGAGAGTAATTGATGCGGATATGGAGGATGAAATTGTTGTGCGTGTTGCAGAAGATCCAGAAACCAGTACAAGGCTTGTTTCTGCGTCCACTGGTATAAGCAAATCTACGGTGCCAAGAATAATACAGACAGAAAATCTGTATCCGTATCGTTTTACTCCAGTACAGAATCTTTTACCACAGGATTTTCCAGCAAGGCTCCGATTTAGTCAGTTTATGATGGGGCGGCATTTAGACGATCCAATGTTTGTAGCGTTTTTTTATTTAAAGTGTATAGAAAAGATTTCTGTGTTACGCTCCTGTTGTTTTTACCAAAGAAAACAATCGAAATAATATTTCAAGTTTTTTTGACGAGATTTTTAAATGCGTATATTTCTACCGATTCAAAAGTAAATATAGATGTTTTTTTTGTCTGTGTTTAGATTCAAATATCGAACCTTTTGTTATAAGCCAGGTAAAACTCAAGTTTAAAATACGCACGTATTTTGTTAATTTATGTAAATTTATGATGCCCCCTGATAAAAAAAAAGGTTTTATTTGTTTTCTTCGTTAAAAACGCAATAAATATGAATTCCCCTAATATTATAGTTGTTTTTCGTTATAAGACGAGAGTCAAAAAAAAGGATATTTGTTTGTTTAGGCAATAAAGGAACATTTAAAATTTGTTTTTTTGTCGATACGAGCGAGGGGATATTGTTTTGGTTCTTGAGTTTGTGGGGACAGGTTAGCTGCAAGACGGAAGGGAAATTTTTGGCTAGTTTCTTGTAAAATGTAACGAAGCGAGGAGTCGAGATTTAAGTTCCAAGCGGGGCAGACATGTGGGAATGGAGTAAAAGATTTGAGAGGAAGTGATGAAGAACTTCTCGAAGAAAAAAGTCGTTTAAAGGCCTATTCTCACTATAGTGCCAGGCATGTGCTCGGCATGTGCCATGCTCGAGACGTGCAAAATTACTTTAACGTTATTTAAATGGGTTTAGCGATGGTCCGTTCTCACTACAAGTGCTCGGAGTGGGAAAGGTCCGTGCCCGGCATCGAACAATCTTTTCAAACAATATTTTCCTAGCCCATGCCTGGCACATGCCTTGCACAGTCCTACATAGTGTGAATACTTCAGGCGAGTTTCGACAGGCAAAATGGTGCGAAAAAAATTATTTTCACATGATACTAATGAATTTTTAATAGAATTAGTTCGTGAGAGGAGTAAATTTTACGATTTTATGAATCGACTGTATGCAGATGCAGCACATAAGTCTCAGGTATGGTGGGATATTGGAGAAAATATTAAAATAGGTAAATAAAACACTATATTTTATCTAGGTAATAGACCACTGCCGATAATATTAAAAAAAAAATAATAGTAGGGTCAAACTCGTTGGAAAAGAAAGATGATATGACATAAATAAAAGAAAAAATAATTTACGGGTGACCTGAGTTCGGAAAATGGAGGGAGTGAGTTTTTTAAGGGCAAAAATGGTTTATCGTGATTTCCTAGAGCAAGTTGAACTACATATCTACTAAAGCAAGTAGAATTACAGAAAAAATCTTTTTGTAGTTAAAGTAACTGGAACCACTATTGATTGGAGCTATAATTTTGATGTGCTTTTCATCTAGGGCTCCTAATGCCCTTGGGAAAATTCCACGATAACCAAAATTTTTTGGCAATTTGTTCAAAATCGCATTCTGCTGGTAATTCCGCTGAAATTCGGCAATTGACATTCTATAATATATATAAAATTTTGACTCATTATCCATGAGTTCTTTATACAAGGTATAGTATCCTCCTTTTATTTTTCTTTTCTTAATCATTGGATATATCCAAAACCTCCTTTTTTAACTTTATCTCTCATATTCTCTTCTTCTTCGGCATCTAAAGTAAAAAATGCAATTTTTGCTAAAGTTGTCGTGGAAAACATTACAACTGCACAACTACCCACCGACACGTCTAACCGACTGCCTGTGCAAAATACCGCTGAAAGCATGCTACGAGCGCGAATAGTGTGAATATTTACCAAAAGCATGGCATGTGCCGGTCAGGTGACAAGCGCGGGCCTGGCACGTCTAATGAGAATAGACCTTAATTGTGATGTTGTAAGCCGGCATTCATTCGCCAAAATGGTGGAATTTTCACTCTAAGTAATATGTCGTTTCTGAAAGAGTGACCAGTAACCACTGTTTTTATTTTGGCTGAAGATTTATGATGTTTGAGCAGTGAACAAGTTTAGTTCCTGTTTGTTTTTCGTTTTTTTTTAGAAATCCAGTTCCTTCCCGAGATGCCCTTTTCACCTCATGTAGAATAATATTGGAGCAGTTTTGATTTGGATGTGCCAGTTTCAGCTTCCAATAAAGCTTTCCGTTGATGTGCAGTTAGATACCCCGCAGAAGTTAGCCAGTTGTTCAAAAGTTTAAGTTAAGATGTGTGAACTGAGGTAACATTTACGTTATTAATTTTTAAAGTAAAAATAGACATTTTCTTTTAAAAAGACAAAATTTGCTTTCTTTTATAAATTATTTTTTAAATTATTTACTAAGAACCGTTTCGAAGAGTTTTGTAACCTTTTGTAAACAGATATGTAAGTTTTTTTCATTTGTATTTGACAGCTAATTTTATTTAATATGCCTTTGTATAAGCTGTATTTTTGAAAACTGTTTGGTGAGACAAAAATAAATGTTTAATTTGTTTCTCTGATCTATTTTGAGTTTTATTTGAAAAAGATATTTTTTTTTCTATATTTTTGATATACAATTATTTCCCTAGTTACAACTAGTGGTTGTAATAGGTATAATTGGGCACCTCAAGTGGCGCCCTATATTAAATTTCTTGAGGTGTTTCCGTTAATTTTCATTCTGTTTGTCCCAAGAGATTTGTATAAGTACCCCTTTATTTCTTTTTTTTGTAGTTGCCCCAATCTAACCCCCAATATCTTCAACTTATCCACGACCCAGCTCTCCAACAACCAACTGAGTGTCCGTATGCACTTGTTTCGATTATTTTGTTTGCCCAATCTTGTCCCCCATATTCTTACCCTGTGGTAAGCAAAATAGTCGTTACAATTTTGGCGCCCCCAACGTGTGGCATTCTTTTAGTTTTGCTCCAAATTGTACTTTCGTTACAAATTTGACGCCCATAGCGTGGGGCAATTTTTAGATTTTTGATCCTTTTCCTGAAGCCACATATCTTTTTCAGTTTCCCCAGTTCCCTGCCATTTATATGAAACTTTTTTCCTTTTGAATAGTGCCCCAAAGTGTCTCACAAACAGTAGTGTATTTGTATTACAATGTATGTATTTTGTACCAACATTATGTATTGTTGTTTTTTCAGGTAATGTACTTATAGTGACATATGTATTGTTCTTCATATATGTAATGGTAAATGAAAGCAAATATTTGAGTTAAATATTTAAATATGAGTTTTAATTGAAGTATTGATATTGAAAAGAATTTAAAAACAGTAGCAAATTATACAGTTACTGTTACATTTATTTTTTTATTGATTCGACAAATTTTACAGAATAATCGGTTTTTGTAATTTTTTATTTGTTGGGTCATTTTGAGTAAATGTGTGTATTCGTTTGAGTGACTTTTGAGCTATGTAGTTGAGAAGTAGTATTATGCAGTTTGTCTTCTAATTAACCGTCTCTGAAGGTGTATTTAAATGCCAAGGGTTAATTAATGTTGTTGTACGAGGGGTAGTCATTGTGAGTCGTAGAGAAGATTCGACAAGTTTAGTCTCAGTAGTAGACTGTTTATTGTGTATCCTTTCTTGTATCTGAATGACCACAGGTGTAATATTTGTGATCAGGAGATGCTGTTTTAGTTTTGACTAGGAGCAGTCTCATTTAGTTTTCGGAACAAGAGTTGGTTTATTTTGGTGTTATTTAGTGTAGCTCACTCAAAGGTCAAGTTTTCAATGTTATTAGTATTTTGTCTTTCCCTGTATGTACGGTTTATGTTGTTTGTTAGTGTCCATGTTGTCCTATGTTATTTGAAACCATTTTTTTAGTCCTTGTTAGTGGAAGTGTGAACTTTTAGGAGACAGGTTAAAGACCTCATTTTTGTTTACCAACTGATTACTAAGTCAAGAGCAGAAGTTGCAGCAAACTGATTGAGTTTTGGATTTCAGTACGCGGGAGTGCAAGTGAGACTTACTATCAGGTGATAAATGGAAACGGTTGTTTCTTAAATTTATCATATTTTATACTAGTTGTTGAGGTTGATTTCAGTTATTTTGTGTGTTTGCTTTCAACCAATTTTTGAAAAATGAAGTCTACCCAGGTTAATCATTTGAAATCAGGAGAGTTATCTTATGAGCTTTTCATAAGAGGTAAAAATGTCCCAAATAAGACAGTTGATGATAAGAGAAAGATGTTAAGAGCTTTGTTGGCCAAGGAGGCCACTTTGTCTTCAAGTTTAGTCGATTTGGTTAATAATGTAGTAGATCCTAAAGAAGAGTTGAATGAGATCATGTTGATTATAAAAGATTTATATAGTTGTGCTCAATCAATAAATGTAGAATCAAATAAGGCTGATTTTGCTAGATTTGAGACAAGGTCTACACATTTAGATACCAGATTAGAAAATTTCCCTATGAATGATGTTGAGGAAGATGTATTAAAGTTTGTTGAAGAGTGTAAAGATGATTTGTTAGTGTTGAAGGGTAATGTGTTAGAAAAAGAGGAAATGTTTGATGATATAGTAAAACCATCCACTAGTAGCCCAGTTTCAGTCCCTGTAGTTCCCAGTTGTACAGTCCCAACCCCAATAATACAGGTTTCAACTCCTGTCATTATTTCTGATTTACATATCAAGTTTAATGGTGAGAGTAAAGCTCTTCCCACATTTTTAGAGAAAGTTAGAGATTCTGCTAGGTCTCGGAATATTTCCGAAGACATCCTGTTTCGCTCAGCCATTGAGTTATTTGAAGGTAATGCTGCTATTTGGTATAGGAGTGTTAGAGATAAAATTAATAGTTGGGATGAGTTGGTAGCCCTACTGAAATCTGCTTTTTTGCATCCAGATTATAATGATAATCTCTTTGATGAAATTAAAAATAGAAAGCAAAAAAGGAATGAATCCATAACCATTTATTCAGCAGTGATGGAAAACCTTTTTAAACGTTTGGAAACATATCCTAGTGAAGCTCAAAAAGTGAAAATAATCAGGAAAAATATTTTAGTGGACTACATTCCACTGATAGCCCTTCAAGATTTTGCTACAGTAGAAACGTTAGTAGCAACTATAAAACGTTTAGAGCAGAATGTCCTGCCCTTGTTGCAGACTACTAAAGGTCTTGCAGGTATTTCGATTGATGATTCAGAAAAGCCCAAAGAACAGGTTCATGTGGTGAATAATCAAACCAAGCAAGATAGAAGTGGAGTAGGTGACAGACAGGACAGAGTAAATTCTTCTAAGAGACCCAATCCCAAATATAAATATGAGAATAATAGACCCAGTCCTCCAGAGAATACTGAAATAAGAAATCAGTCTTTTTCGTCCCCACCCCCAATGATGCAATCTTTTTCGTCCCCACCTCCATTAATGCAGTCAGTCCCTTATCAAGCTCCAAGAAATCCGAAAAAAATTATTTGTTTCAATTGTAATAGACCAGGTCATATTTCCCGTGACTGTAGAAGCAAGTCAGTATCTTGTTATCGTTGTGGTCATAAAGGTGTGACCATATCTTCTTGTCCCAGGTGTTCAAAAAACTAGGTCGTGTACAGCCAGTCGGCAGTTGTACATTGAATAGATATAAGACCGACAGACCTCATAAGTCATCGTTAAACCCAATTTTTGAAAAGAAAGGTTTTGATAGTCGTCCTCATGTTAGTATTTCCATTTTCTCTAAAAACTTTGTAGTTCTTTTGGACAGTGGTTGCTCTACATCTGTTGTAGGTGCCGCTGGAGTTGAATTTCTAAATTCTCAAGAAATTAAATATAATCCCACATCTACTAAGCATGTCAGCTTAGCAGATGGTTCGAATAAATCAGTTGTTGGTACCATTGATCTTCCAGTAGAAGCTGATGGTGTTTGTCATATGGTAAAATTTTTTGTTGTACCTTCTGTCCCTTACAATTTCATTTTGGGAAATAATTTTATGCAGCAGTTTTCGCTATTATTAAACTTTGAGAATGGAACATGGTATTCTTCCCAAAGGAAGAATAAAATAGAAACTTTGTATTCTGTAGACTTATTGTCTACTTCTGAGAAAAATATGGCAAAATCAATAGTAGAATCTTTTGGAGAAGTCTCTAGTTCTAAATATATTGGAAGAACCAACAAAATAGAAATGGTTATTGACACAGGTGATGCTAAACCATTTAAGAAAAGACAATATCCTTTGTCCCCATACATGAATAAAATTCTACATGAAGAGTTGGATGAAATGTTACGATTAGGAGTAATCGAACCAGCACAATCCCCATGGTCAAGTCCAGTATTGTTAGTTAAAAAGAAGTCAGGAGAGTATAGGTTTTGTTTTGATGGTCGTTCATTGAATGAAGTTACAGTTCATGATAGTTATCCATTGCCCCAGATAGATAGAATTTTATCATTGCTTAGAGGAGCTAAATGCATTAGCTCTATTGATTTGAGAAAAGCTTTTTGGCAGATCCCACTTCATCCTGACTCAAGGAAAAAGATAGCTTTCAATGTTTCTGGTAGAGGTTCTTTTCAGTTCACTTCTGTTCCTTTTGGTTTGTGCAATAGTGCACAGATTCAACAAAGACTTGTTGATGCTATTTTTGGACCTGAATTCGAGCCTTATATATTTTGTTATTTGGATGATATTATAGTATGTACTCCAACTTTTGAGAAACACATTGAGTTGTTAAAGATAATTAAAGAAAAGCTTAAGGAAGCAAACTTGACCATCAATGTTGAGAAGTGTGATTTTTTTAAGTCAGAGTTAAAGTATCTTGGTTATGTAGTTGGTAATAATTCTTTGAAGACAGATCCAGAAAAAATCCTTGCTATGGTCAATTATCCTAGACCAACTAATTCCACTGAAATTAAAAGATTTATCGGTATGTGTTCTTGGTACCGTCGTTTTATTAAAGATTTTTCCAGTTTAGCCTCCCCTATAAATGATCTTCTTAAGGGTCATCGTAGAAAGAAACAGCCTGTAGTATGGACAAGTGAAGCTGAACAAGCTTTTTTGAAAATTAAAGAACTTCTAATTTCTACTCCTATTTTAGCCCAGCCCAATTTTGATCTTCCCTTTGTTGTGCAATGTGATGCATCTGACACCGGTCTTGGTGGTGTTTTAACACAGACTATAGATGGTGAAGAAAAGGTTATAGCATATGTTAGTAGATCTCTCTCCAAAGCTGAAAGAAATTACTCAGTTACAGAGAGAGAATGTCTTGCTGTGATCTTCGCTATCGAGAAATTTCGAGGTTACATAGAGGGATTCAAGTTTTCGGTCATTACTGACCACCATTCACTTCTTTGGTTAAATAAATTGTCCAATCCTACTGGTAAATTAGCCAGATGGGCCATGCGCCTAAGACAGCATACTTTTGATTTGATTCACAGAAAAGGAAAATCCCATTTAGTCCCTGATGCTCTATCTCGAGCTCACACCAATGATACAGTAGAAACTACCCAAGATATTTGTTATTTAGAAATTGATCTAGATAGAATAGACCCTTGGTTCGATAATTTGAGATCAAAGATAATCCGATCCCCCCTTGATTTTCCACAGTGGAAGGTGGAGAATGATTTTGTTTATAAGTTTGCCCCTACCAGAAATTCTTTTAAGACTAATGATGTAGAATGGAAAATTGTTGTGCCCAAACCACAAAGGTCTGAAGTTATGAAGTCTTGTCATGAGCCACCTACGTGTGCTCACTTTGGATTTTCCAAAACTTTGTCCCGTATTCAGGAAAGATATTATTGGCCCCAGATGCGTGTTGATGTGCTTAAGTTTGTCAGGTCATGTAAAGTTTGTGGTGCTCAGAAGACACCAAATTATGCTCCATTAGGTAAAATGGGTAAGCAGAGAGAGGCCAAGTTTCCTTGGCAAATAGTTGCAATAGATCTGATAGGTCCCTTTGTTCGTTCAAAGAAAGGTTATACGTGGTTATTAGTAGTTGCTGATTGGTTTAGTAAATATACTTTAGTCCAACCTTTGAGAAAGGCCACGGCTAAGAATATTGTTGAGTTTTTGGAAAATGATGTTTTCCTAATGTTTGGTGTTCCTCAATATGTGATTTGTGATAATGCCTCAAATCTGAACAATCCTCTCTTAATTGAGCTCTGTAATAGGTATAACGTTCAGAAAGTATGGTTTAGCCCAGTATATGCACCTCAGTGTAATTTTGTGGAGAGAAACAATAGAACCATTGGTACAGCAATACGTACGTATGTTAAAGACCACGTAGATTGGGACAAGAATTTAGCAAAGATAAGACAAGCTATTAACACTGCAAAGCATGAAGTGACTGGATATACTCCAGCTTTCCTGAATTATGGCCGTCATGTTCCTTTAAGTGGAAACTATTATGGTGTTGATCATAAGGATCAACAGAATCAAGATATCGAGATAATTCCAGGTGACCGTAACATGTATGCTTCAGAAGTCAAAGGTTTAGATAAAGTTTTTGAAAAGGTTAAGGCTAATCTTCGAAAAGGATATGAACGTAACGCTAGGAGTTACAACTTACGTAGAAGAGAAGTCCAATTTCAAGTGGGTGATAGAGTTTGGAAAAGAAATAAGGTTTTGTCTTGTGCTGTCAACAAGTTTATGTCCAAACTAGCACCAAAGTATATTGAAGCAACTATCAAGGAAAAATTGTCACCACTGGTTTATCGTTTGTCAGATTTAAATGGTTCGGATCTTGGTAAGTGGCACATTAAAGATTTAAAGCCTTTTGTGTCAGATGAGGACAATATGTCATCTTTAAGTAATTAGTTCATCCTATCCCATGTCTGTATTTTCGAGTTTATATGTTGATTTGATTTCATCCCTTCGGAATATTGTTTCACTTTTGATAATTTTAATTCAGGTAACCCATTTGGGAGACACATGTGAGAATCACATTTTGTCATATGTAGGTATATAGATTTTGGGTCTATATCCTAATTATTTTTTTGTAGAACCGTTGCCGAATTCCCTGTCTCGCTAGGCGTATAGTGGAGATAGTAACGCCTACATATTAAGTGTAGAGCAATTTATTTTGGATTTGTGTATAGCACTTGGTTTAGGCAACGAGGTGTCATGGCTATGCCTGCCCGACAAATCACTTGTGTTACTGCTGTGAATGTCAGCGAGGTTCACTGCAGGGCATAAGGTTAGCTTCCCCCAAGGCATAGAAACTCATGTCACCTACAGTTCAAGTAGAGTCAAAAATTTCAGTCTACTCGACTTTAAAGAGTCTGGCGATCGATGGCACGCTAGCCCATTCTTTGTAACTAACTTTGTTTTTGTTGTTTAATCCCATGCTAGCCATCATCTAAAAGATATTATTAAGAAGTTTCGACTCAGTTAAGAGGTCATCTTCTGATTTGGTTTTTGTTGTTTTGCCTTTATCAAAAACTGGATAAGAATTATCCGAGTTTTTTCTTTTAAGAAGGGGCATTGTAGCGTTTTTTTATTTAAAGTGTATAGAAAAGATTTCTGTGTTACGCTCCTATTGTTTTTACCAAAGAAAACAATCGAAATAATATTTCAAGTTTTTTTGACGAGATTTTTAAATGCGTATATTTCTACCGATTCAAAAGTAAATATAGATGTTTTTTTTGTCTGTGTTTAGATTCAAATATCGAACCTTTTGTTATAAGCCAGGTAAAACTCAAGTTTAAAATACGCACGTATTTTGTTAATTTGTATTATGTAAATTTATGATGCCCCCTGATAAAAAAAAAGGTTTTATTTGTTTTCTTCGTTAAAAACGCAATAAATATGAATTCCCCTAATATTATAGTTGTTTTTCGTTATAAGACGAGGGTCAAAAAAAAAGGATATTTGTTTGTTTAGGCAATAAAGGAACATTTAAAATTTGTTTTTTTGTCGATACGAGCGAGGGGATATTGTTTTGGTTCTTGAGTTTGTGGGGACAGGTTAGCTGCAAGACGGAAGGGAAATTTTTGGCTAGTTTCTTGTAAAATGTAACGAAGCGAGGAGTCGAGATTTAAGTTCCAAGCGGGGCAGACATGTGGGAATGGAGTAAAAGATTTGAGAGGAAGTGATGAAGAACTTCTCGAAGAAAAAAGTCGTTTAATTGTGATGTTGTAAGCCGGCATTCATTCGCCAAAATGGTGGAATTTTCACTCTAAGTAATATGTCGTTTCTGAAAGAGTGACCAGTAACCACTGTTTTTATTTTGGCTGAAGATTTATGATGTTTGAGCAGTGAACAAGTTTAGTTCCTGTTTGTTTTTCGTTTTTTTTGAGAAATCCAGTTCCTTCCCGAGATGCCCTTTTCACCTCATGTAGAATAATATTGGAGCAGTTTTGATTTGGATGTGCCAGTTTCAGCTTCCAATAAAGCTTTCCGTTGATGTGCAGTTAGATACCCCGCAGAAGTTAGCCAGTTGTTCAAAAGTTTAAGTTAAGATGTGTGAACTGAGGTAACATTTACGTTATTAATTTTTAAAGTAAAAATAGACATTTTCTTTTAAAAAGACAAAATTTGCTTTCTTTTATAAATTATTTTTTAAATTATTTACTAAGAACCGTTTCGAAGAGTTTTGTAACCTTTTGTAAACAGATATGTAAGTTTTTTTTCATTTGTATTTGACAGCTAATTTTATTTAATATGCCTTTGTATAAGCTGTATTTTTGAAAACTGTTTGGTGAGACAAAAATAAATGTTTAATTTGTTTCTCTGATCTATTTTGAGTTTTATTTGAAAAAGATATTTTTTTTTCTATATTTTTGATATACAATTATTTCCCTAGTTACAACTAGTGGTTGTAATAGGTATAATTGGGCACCTCAAGTGGCGCCCTATATTAAATTTCTTGAGGTGTTTCCGTTAATTTTCATTCTGTTTGTCCCAAGAGATTTGTATAAGTACCCCTTTATTTCTTTTTTTTGTAGTTGCCCCAATCTAACCCCCAATATCTTCAACTTATCCACGACCCAGCTCTCCAACAACCAACTGAGTGTCCGTATGCACTTGTTTCGATTATTTTGTTTGCCCAATCTTGTCCCCCATATTCTTACCCTGTGGTAAGCAAAATAGTCGTTACATGTTTTATAATAAAATTTTATTTAGCGATGAAGCCACGTTTACTAGAAGGGGTGTATTTAACTGGCGCAATAGCCATACCTACGAGACAGAAAATTCTCATGCATTTCAAGAACATAATTTTCAACACGAGTTTTCCATAAATATCTGGCGTGGCATATTTGGGGATTGTATTGTAGGACCATTTGAATTACCAACTAGGCTTCACAGAGTAACGTATCTAAATTTTTTGAGAAAAGATTTACCTCTTTTAGAACACATACCTCTAAATTTGAGACGAAACTCTTGGTACATGCATGTTGGTGCACCACCACATTATAGCCTAGAAGTTAGAAATTATCTAGATGAAATTTATCCTCAAAGGTGGATTGGTAGAGGTAGTGTATACCCATGGTCAGCACGCAGTCCCGAACTAAATCCCCTAGACTTTCACTTGTGGGGCTACCTAAAGTCACTTGTTTATAAAAAAAAAAAATAAATAACCGTCAAGAGTTATGGCAAAATATTGTAGAGGGAGTTAACGTAATTAGGGCGCAAAGAAACTCATTATTTAAAATAAGACAAAACTTACACAAAATATTTAGATTATGTAGTTTATCTAATGGTGCACATTTTGAACACTTATTGTAATTTTTTTTCGTTTCGTTTTGAATTATTCACTTTGTTAAATGTTTTATATTCAGTTCATTGTTAAATTTAATTTCTAATTTTTTTAAAATTTGTTACTAAGTCAAAGGTTTAATAAAAATAATTGTTTCAATTATATGCATTTTGTTTGCAAAAATTATCTACTACTAATACATTTAATATTCACTTTTATTTAAGACCTTTTGAATAATGTTTGAATTTACATAAGTTTTTGTAAATTTTTTTTTATTTTATGCACGTCTCTAAAAAATACGTTTATTTCGAAAACGGTGTACTTTTTTAATTTGAAACAAGAATACCTTTTTTGTGTAGAATTGAATGTTATTTCATATTTTATTCCTAGAATGTTTATACAGGGCGGGAAAAAATTATGGCCTCATTAATGAACCAATGTTATAGTAGGTGGCGCCACCTAGTGTCATCGGTAAAACTAATATCATTTTCATATTAAGCATACTAAATATATCCCTAAAAATAATATAAAAAAATATTAATGAATCACCCTGTAGAACGAAAACTAGCAACATTTTGCCTAAGCAATTTGAGCTCAAACGCTTTATTTTGATGTCAGCTATCACCCATTAGCTAATGTCCAATTAATTATGGGACAGCCTGTATATGGATCGAAAGGTCTCGTCGAGACGAATCTAAATATGTACTTCCGGTTGCGATCCGATACCGGAAGTGACCCGAAACGCGCATAAAGGATTCCCCAAACCGAGGCGAAACTTTCGCAGCCGCAACCTACGCGGAATCGAGGCGAATTGTAAGGCACGGCTACTTATGCAGGTGTTCAGACAAGTTGAAGCGGAATCCGCAACGGTCACGGCAGATCAGCGTTGTTTTCATGAAACGCAGCATGCACGGTTTTTTCCGCTGCAGTTATAGTTTCTCGTGAATTAAAATGGCTGTTACAGAAAAACTAATTGAAATTGTGAAACAATATCCTATTTTTTATGATTTAAGGGACGAAGATTATAAAAATATAAGAAAAAAGTTTCATTGAAGTTTCAAAAAAATTGGAGTTTCAACAAGAACAAGAAGCAGCTGGCTTTTGCACTTCCAATTAAAATACTGGAAGTTCTTCTCAGAGCAATACATAGTTAACATCAATACTTTCCCCTATATGTGTCGATAATAACAATACTGAATGTGTCCCGTACCAAGTTATTGCTTCTGGAGCTACCTGTTTTTTTCAGTTTCGGCAAGTGCCAATAGTAGAAGAGCTTCTTCTTTAGACGAAGTCATTATATATTTGTAAGCTACGAATAAACGACTAAAAATATAATTTGTTCACATTTATTTGTATGGCGAACAGTCGCGTCGGGTTTCGCGCCAATGTGGGGAAGCCTTGTCCGCTACCGCTCCGCCTGCGAATGTTCCGCAACGGAAAATTTGCGTTTCAAGAGTTTCGCGTCGGTGTGGGGAATCCTTAAAACGTCAAGATAGAGCAAATATGACACCGGATTCGCGATCAGCATGCAAAATTAACTGCTAAATGATATCCATGTCGACATTTGATGAACTAAAAATTGCATTCCGGTTTTAAGGTCGACTTCCGGTTTCGTTTTATTAAAAACTAAAAAGTAAAAGTTTACATAACTCCCGGTGCCAAGCAAAAGTTTTCAGAAAATGGACACATTGTAACAAAAAACATTGTTTTCGACGAAATATTTCGTGATATTTAATACACTTTTTACTTGCATTATTATTGATGAATGTTATGTATATTCTTGCTCATATTGTTTGTATTGATCTCTTAATTTTTCTCGCAAAATAAAAATTTCATTTCAAAAACTCGATATCGAGTTGGTCCGCTAGTAAAACATTATTATAGAACCTTAAAATATCTGTATAAGATTTTTTCAGCTTTTTTTATTTATTGACTGGGGTATAGGTACTACTTTAGGCGCAATACCTATTATCGCTTGGAGTTTAAAGGTACCTTAGGTACCTTTAAAATTTCAATAAGGTTTTCGAATAGGAAAGAATAAAGATTCTTATGATGAGAGATTATGGCGATCATTATGAACAATAGCTCAGTTATTTAATAATAAGTATCGAAACTCTAACCTAGTAACTAAAACTGCAGTTAGGAGAATTGTGAAACTAAAAATTGCCCAAAACTGTCCTACCAAAGGCAGTAACTAATGATGAAATGGACGTTATGCAAACTTTTCTAGAAAATCCTTACGCATCCATTAGAATTATCTGATGCAAGATTTTGATCAAATAACGAAATTTTGTGAAATCATTATTCAAAAGGTAGATATCGACCCTTATTTTATAAATAAGACAGTTTTTCCGATGAAACTACGTTCATGTTAAATAGTAATGTAAATCGCCATACCTGCAGATATTGTAATGATACCAATCCCAGATGGATACGGAAAAACAACACGCAAAGACCTTTAAAAGTTAATATTTGGGCAGGTATTATCAATGATACTATAATTGGTCCATTTTTTAAAGAGGGCAATTTAGATATGCAAAAATATTTATATTTGTTGCGAAATGAAGTAATTCCGGTAATATTCAATGTTGTTGGTAACAATTTTCATGATATTTGGTTTCAGCAGGATGGTGTAATCACTATACTTGACCGTCGATATTTCTAAATTATTAAATGAAGTCTTGTGGTGATTTTGACAAAATTTACAAAATATACAAGGTGTACCATTAAAAAATTATACACCTTATGGTATTTTGCAATATTGGCACATCCTGTGTATTTTTAATTTACATAAATAGATAACTTAATTTATCAAAAAACTTATTAAAAGATTTTTCCCATTTCCTATATATATATAATATATATATATATATATATAATATATATATATATATATATACAGAGTGGCCCAAAAGTCTGGAAACGGCCAATTATCTCGTAAATTGCCATTTATAATTGTACAAAATTTGAGGTACACCTATTTTGGGATACGGAGATTCCATATTTGATATTTGCAATGCTGCCAGATTTGCCGTTTCTCTGATATTATTAGTAAATTTGGTTTTTCAAATGCATCACCCTGTATATTCAGTCATTATTAGAATCTTTTATTCAATATGAGTTCAACTATATGTAACACTTATGATTTTTTATAGTCTGGAAGGTCTTAAATACATAAAACAGAAGTCTGCCAACGCCTAATTGTTTTAATAAATTTTTTGATACTAATTATTTTTAACTACATTAAAACGTAACAATTGATAGATTAGACCATTTTTTAACAATAGTTACGTTATTAAGTGTTCAAAATGTGCTGGACAGTACCCTAATCGATGGTAGAATGCGTCTACCACATTTCTCTATGATTGTCTAGAAATTATTTGAGATTAATCGATAATTCGTTGCCTTTGCTCTGCAAGACTTGGCAGGTTAAATTTGTAAACTGAATTTTTCAAGTATCCCTAATAAAAATAATCTTTAGGATTGAAATCGTTTGAACGTGGAGGCCATTCAATTGTACCTTGTCTACCAATAATCCGTACAATAAGTACGGAAAATATCTCATCTAAATAACACCGAACATTTACACCAACTATCTGAGGTTAAATTTCCTTCGATAAAAAATGACCCAATTGACTAAGTACCTACTATACCTGATCATACATTTATTTTTGTGGTCTGGTATGGTTTTTTACGCATTCAGTGTGAATTTCATATGAGTTCAACTATTCAATACGAACTTTGAAAAATAAGGCTATTATCGAGCACAAGTTAATTAAATCTAGCCCAAGTACTTTCGCTTAAAATAGCATCTTCAGGGGCGTCTGAAATAAGCCAAGAAAACGTTTTTTAGATGAAGGAAATTAGTTAACTTCGATAAAAAACTCGAAGTTAATGGATGAAAAAAAGTTTTTGAGATTAACGTTTTAGACTTACTTCGTCAAAATATAAACTATCCGACAAGCGTAGAATGTGGAAACATTAATAATAACATAAAATTGTACAGATACAATTGTACATTGTACATTGTCAGATAGTTGGTGTAAATGTTCGGCGTTATTTAGATGAGATATTTCCCGGACGATAAATTGGTAGACAAGGTAGAATTGAATGGCCTTCACGTTCACCGGATTTAAATCATAAAGATTATTTTTATTAGGATACTTGAAAAATTCAGTTTACAAAACTTAACCAGCAAGTCTGGCAGCGCTTAGGCAACGAATTATCAATGAATCTCGAATTGGTTCTAGACCATCATGGAGAAATGTGAAAGAAGCATTCTACCATCGATTAGGGTACTGTCAACTCATAAATTGAGCACATTTTGAACACTTAATAACGTAACTATTGTTAAAAAATATTTTAATCTATCAATTGTTACGTTTTCATGTAGTTGAAAATATTTAGTATTAAAAAATTTATTGAAATAATTAGGCGTTGCCAGACTTGTGTTTTATGTATTTAAGACCTTTCAGACTACATAAAATCATAAGTGTTACATATGGTTGACCTCGTATTAAATAGGAGATTCCAATAATGACTAAATATACAGGGTGATGCAGTCAAAAAACCAAAGTTACTAATAATATAAGAGAAACGCAAAATCTGGCAACATTGCAAATATCGAATATGGAATCTCCGTATTCCAAAATAGGTGTATTTCAAATTTTGTACAATTATAACTAGCAATTTACGAGATAATTGGCCGTTTCCAGACTTTTGCCCCACTCTGTATATATATATATATATATATATATATACATATATATATATATACATATATATATATATATATATATATATATATATATATATATATATACATATATACAAGGTTTTTCTTTGGGTAAACATTGGTTAACTGAAAAAAGAGGACACTTGGCGATCTGAGAAGCCCATACCGAATGGGTCTTACTTCATCAATAACGAATATACTTGGTGTTTCATCTATTTTGCCAACTTATTATTTAGTTCATAACGTTTTAAATACACTGTATATTTTCTTTATATTTGGCCTGGCGAATATTCTTTTAAGGTATCCAATCAATTAATTTATTTATAATTATAAGAATCCAGGTCAGATTAAAAAATATTCCGACCCAAAAACAATACCCTGCACATTAGATTTTTAAAAATGAGTTCTGTATTTGAAAAGTGGATGAAAAACTAAATTTAGTGGTATACTTTGAAGTTTCGGCAAAATGTTTTTTCTGGTAAAATTTTGAATTTGAATTCTGAAATTATATGAATTGTGAGAGCTCGAAGTAGATAAATATATATATATATATATATATATATATATATATATATATATATATATATAATATATACGACTTAATTTTATTTAATATCATTATTTAATATAAATTGGTAAAATGTTAACATTTAAGTTTTTTTTATTATGTGCAGCAAATAATTCATAACAAATATTCATCTTTAATTAATGAATAATAAATCTTTAATAAATGGAAATTATCCACAAAAAATGTATAACTTTAGTTAGTTAATTAAATTAACGAAGTATCTTTATTACTAACGAAAAAAGCGAAAATTGGCAGAAAAATAACTATTCAAACCTAAATAAATTATTCACAATGACCACCATCAAAAACATGGTATTTTGAAAGATTATATCTGAATAAGCTACAATATGTCTTAATATTTGCAAATTTTATTAACTTAGTGTGGATAGACAATGACAGGATCTCTTTAAGAATAGATAGGGTGATTGTCATTTGTAACTGAAATAATCTACTACTGTCAAAAATACTGTACTATTATTATAAATATAATTTATTCTCTTTATTTATTATAAAAGGGTTCTACACTTTTACAACACTTGCAAGCATATTAAAGTCTTTATTAATTTATATATACAATATTAGACTAATTTCGCTTTTCAATAAAATGTTCCATATATACTAAATAACTGTTATTCTCGAAGCGGATGGTGACCTTCATGAACTTCCTCGATCGCCGTGGAACCAGACAGGTTTTTTATTCGACCCTCTTCTGAAAAGATGTTTACATCCCTAATAAAGATCACATTATGATATTGACACCCACACATTTTTATGCTAACAATAAATGGTATGCAGACTGGAATGGACATGCTGAATATGTGATTTATACAAAATTAATCAAATCCAGGTGCTTGATACCAAATGTTCAAAATTGTACTAAAGACTTAATAGGGAACTTGCATAAAATTTTAAATTCGAAAAAAATGCCTTAAATCATAACAAAACATAATTTAAAATATATATCAAACAAAAAAAAGTTGTTTTTGTCTTTAGTTTGGCCCCTAAAAACGATTAAAATCGAGAGAAAATTCAAATTATAGCAGCCAGTCCAAAACGCGTCCTCATTGGTCGTGACGTTATATAGTCAGAATGTTCAAAGATTGGCACTATTAATTCATTACGTTTGACATGCGTTTACTTGTTATAGTAATTTTATGGTGTATTTCAGTTTTATAAATCTTTAGATAGTTGCTGTGAACTATATATTTAATAATATTTGATTGTTTTTGTTCAGATATATTTTTTTAAAATGACCGAAGAGGGTTTTTCCAAAGACCAGTCTGATAACTTGCCCATTGTAAATATGTTTATGGTTGCCACATATTTTCAAAACGGTGAAAATTTTTCCCTGGGAGAAGTTCGGGAACTTAAAGCAGATAAGTAAGTACATATACTCCTATTACATTAATTTTATTGTGATTATTATTCTCATAATAATTATTTAATGATAAAACTTAGTACTTTATATTAAGTAGTGTCAATATTATATGTTTATGCTATTGTACTGAAATTTAATCAAATTAACTTATTCATCGTTTGCATTTAGATCTGGCAGAGAACCATATGGAGATACAGCTGTAGGATGGGTTCAAGTAAAAAGAAATATCATGATCTGTACTGTACTGGTAATCTAATAAATATTTTGTTGGGGGTTTTAATGGTTGTACTTTTACACAATGGTACTAAACAACACTTGTAGTATTTACTTTTACTTTCCATAGTAAAAACACACACAATTCAACACTCTCTATTCAAAAACTGTATCAAACACCAATATAAACAAAATAGTTTATACTTTTATACAAGACAGGAGACCTGACATACAGACAATACCACCAAGTGACGTCACAAGGGTTCGCGCGATTTTTCGATCGTTTGAAATGATTTTTATACACGGAAGATTTTAAATTTGTATTGCTAAGTCATTATGAGTTTTTGAGGCGTGAAATTTTGGAAATCCTAGTTTTAAATGAAACTGAACGTTATTATATAATAAAAAAAAATGTGCAAGTTCCCTATTACAGAAAACTTCTATCAAGAAACCAATAAATTAATACTATTAGGAATAGTACATCCAATAAAGATTCAAGAAAAAAAGTGCCAACATAAGAAATTTCCATCCCAGAAGTTGTCCCGATAAATTCAATAACAGAACATAAGACTCAAATGAAAAAACTTAAAATTCCAGACATGTTAGACATAAACATTGTTAGAACAAATAATTTTCCTTCCTCTAGATCTATTTCGGACACTCCCACACAGGTACAACTTCCAACACTTCGGATTGGTTACAGAAGAATTATCAACAAACAATGAATGGAAATTAAATCATAGTTGTAGCAAAGATCCCTAGTTCGCAAATAAATAATAGAAAATAACTTTCAATTGCACGAAAAATTATTCCTATTAAAATATACGACACACACACAACAAAATAAATCCCAGCTCCAGTTTAAAACAAGTTTTTATTTCTTTCTAAAATAGAATATAGGTTTTATACCTACAAAAATATTTAAAAACTATAATTTTTTCCTACATCTTAAAAAGTCATAAAAATCAAGAGTTGAAAAAATTAATTAGTTCAGCCCTAGACAAATAACTAGAGAAATGAAACCTAATTTTTAAACATACATATCATAACACACATATAAGGATAACAGGCACAATGCTGCCATTTTCCTTCTCCTAATTATATTTTGCGTAGTGTTTATTTGATACATTTTTTGATTAATCGATGTACACCATCGTGAAAACAAACTAGAACTGAAGTTGGACCGCTAGTTGGATAGAAAGTCGGAGCGTGAGTGCAGACGAATATCCAACTAGTAGTCCTACTAAGTGGTACCACAAGTCGGAACGTGAATGGCCTGCTTAATGCAGGCCATTCACGTTCCGACTTGTGGTACGACTAGTGGTCCAACTTCTGCAGTTGGATCTGAAATCGGACCGTGAGTGGGCTAGTTGGATTAGTTGGACAACTAGTGGTACGACTAGTGGGACGACTTGAAGATCCGACTTCCGACTGGCGACGAAGTCGGAGCGTGAATGGTGAAGTTGGAAGTCGGATCACAGGTTGGATCGAAAATTTCCTCAGTCAGTTGACTTTCGGCACCTGTTACGTATGAGATTTCTATGAAATACTTTACGTAAAGATCTCTAGTTCGCGAATATTTAATAGAAAATAAACTTTCAATTGCACGAAAATTACCTTTTTGTTAGGGCAAATCATTTTCCTTTCTGTAGATCTATTTCGGACATTCCTATACAGGTAAATTTCCGATACTCCGGATTGGCTATGGAAGAATTATCAACAAACAATGAAAATTAAATCATAGTTGTAGCAAAGGATTCCTAGTTCGCAAAAAAAATAATAGAAAATAACTTTCAATTGCACGAACAATTATTCCTATTAAAAATATACGACACACACACAACAAAATAAATCCCAGCTCCAGTTTAAGACAAATAAAATATAGATTTTATACCTATACAAATCTTTAAAAACTATAATTTTTTTCTACACCTTAAAAAGTCATAAAAATCAAGAGTTGAAAAAATTAATTAGTTCAGCCCTAGACAAATAACTAGAGAAACGAAACCTAATTTTTTAACATACATATCATAATATATATTATATTTTGCGTAGTGTTTATTCGATACATTTTTTGGTTAAGCGATCTACACCATCGTGAAAACACCCTAGAACTGAAGTTGGACCGCTAGTTGGATAAAAAGTCGGAGCGTGAGTGGAGACGAACATCCAACTAGTAGTCCTACTAAGTGGGACCACAAGTCGGAACGTGAATGGCCTGTCTAAGTAACAAATTATTTGTGGTAAAAATACTATTAAGGCTCGGCCACACAGAGCGCTATGTTCGCTACGTACGCGATGTTCGCTATACGACGAAAATATATCTTCCGTTGTGGACAACGGGACTGGCCACACAGATCCGCGTACGCTATGTTCGCGATGTTCGCTATGTTAGCTGCGTCGTTGAATGTTTTGTTGTCGGATATATTTTTATTCGTCGCCGAGTACGGGCTTGCGCAGTAAACGGTCCAACGTATGTTTTGGTTTTTATTTACGCCGTCTAGGTGGTGTCGACGCGTATTGTTAAACAAAAAGAGGTTAATCTTTGTAAATTGGTATATTTATTTAAAAAACCCTTAAAAGGGCCACATCAATAAAACAAACGTTTTCGGACCACACAGTCCATCATCAGGTTATTAAAATCGAAAATGCTAGGTCATAATGCCTGAGCCACCAAAATATTAGGGTAAAAACCCTTTAAATTACATTTAGTTATGAAATGTTGTACATTGTGTTATAAAATAACTGTGATGTTCAATATTAAATTAAATTTGACTATAGGTAACACATGGCCAACTGGGTTCCAGAGCCGGGTGAGAGGGAACCTCTGCACTCGGAGAACAACGTGGAAATTTTTCCTTGTGGATTTTATTGTTAAACAAACATGGTGTTGGAAATTTTAATCGAGGAAGTTAAACAACGACCATGTTTATGGAAAAAGTCCTTGGAGGATTATAGGAATCAAAATGTAAGAGATAATGCGTGGGAGCAGATTAGTAAAGTTTTACATAGACCAGGTAAATACATAATACATATATAATTATATTATAATACTAATTATTATAAAATATTTTTTTAAACTATGCGATTCACTACTCTTTCTTGCCATTCCACTCGACCCTCATCAGACATAAAGTACTCCATGAAAGAAGTTCTAGCCCCTAGGGCTTCCCTTGTTGCATTTCTTGCAGTACCAGCACGCATTTGAATTAATTGCTGTACTACTTCGCCTACCTCCTCTTCGCCTTCTTCGTTGGCCGGAACACTGGCCTGAGTTAACAATGATGCCCGTAGATAGTTATGCAACACCATCGTAGCTTTGACAATTTTATCAGCAAGTTCAAGACGACACTCTAGTGGATGATGATATACCCTCCAAGTATTAGAAAGAATACCAAAAGCATTTTCAACGGTATTCCTGCTTCTTGAAAGTCTGTAGTTGTAAATTCGCTCTGCTTCACTGAGTCGTCGGCCTGTTCTCGGAAAAGGTCTCATAAGGTATATTTTAAGGGGAAGAGCCTCATCCCCTACTATGACGTATGGCAAAGAGACCCCGCCCAAATTTTCATCTGGAGGCAAGCCAATGTTTCCTTCAGTCAAACGATTACCAATTGCACTATTCGTAAACACACTTCCATCACTAACTCTCCCATACTGTCCTACATCTACAGCAAGGAACCTTTTATTACCGTCGACTAATGCCAACAAAACAATTGAATGGTACTTCTTGTAGTTGAAATATTCAGAGCCTCTCAATTGAGGAGCCTTAATTCTAACATGTTTGCCATCAAGTGAAGCAACACAGTGAGAAAAGTTCCATCTTTCTCTGAAAACGTTTTCGGATGCTCTCCAAATCTCTTCATTTGGCTCAGGCATAACTATAGGTTGGATGTTTTTCCAAATCGCTTCACAAACCTCTTCAATAATCTTACTGACTGTAGATCTACCCATACGATAAGTAAATGCCATTGATCGGGACGAATTTCCTATTGCGAGGTACCTTGAAAAAAGGACTAAAATTTAATTTAATGTATTTGCTAATAATTGTTATAAATGCTACAACTTTTGTTGCAGCTGATGATCTAAGGGCGGATTGGAAAAAGCTACAAGATAGTTACAGGCAGGCTATGTTAAGAAGAAGAACTAAAAGTGGACAAGCTGCAAAGAAAATGAAAGTCTGGAAGTATGAATTGCAGATGTCCTTCTTGCTGGCGGATACCATTCCACGAAGGTAAGTAATAAACAGTGAAGAGAGGAATAGAGGAGATATGATTATTGTATTATCCTTTACAGAACAGATTCGAATGTTGCAACAGTGCAGAACGAGGGTGATAAGGAGGATGATGAGGACTTTGTTGAACTGAACGCGACGGGTGGCGGCAATGAAGAAAACGAAAAAGAAGAGACAGATGGTGGTGAAGACAAGGCTGAAAATGAGCAAGAGGGACGTAGCAGAATCTTTCGTAAGCGAAACAGGAATCTAGTTAAAGAAAATGAACAGGATGTTAATAAAGTGATATCGTTTATGAAGGAGAGAAAACAAGAAAGCAAAAAGTTATTAGGTGAACTTGATTACTACTTTGCTAGTGCCTGTGAAAGTGCGAAGCGTCTGCCGCGACATTTACAGTTGAGAGTAAAGCGAGAAGTGATGAACACAATTTTAAATGCTGAAACGGAGTCCCTGAGCTTTACTCCGGCATCTGTCTCTGCACCATCGACAGCCACTAACATCAGTGCACCACCGTCAAGGGCTGCTTCATCACTTACCTACAATTCATACGAGACGGAAGAATGCTACAATAATCAGCATTACGATTATGATGCTAATTATGATTTAACGGCAGAAGGAGAAAATAACTTTTCGTGTAAACAGTGATTAATATTAATATTATTTGATTTTCATTAACTTTTGTACCTCATTAACAAGTCAAAAAATATATCGTTTTTATGAACAGCATTTTACTTACCTCAAGCAAAGAGCTAATCGTTCTTCTGGTGGTATACTGTCCCTATAGAAAAGGTTCTTCTTTTCGATGTCGTCTTTGATAATTGTCAAAATATTGTCAAACTGGATTTGGGTCATTCGAAAATATTCTTTAAACTTAATTTCGTCATCACGCAACTGTTTCATTAGATGATTATATTCACCACATTCTTTCCTTTTTAAGTTGACGTTATGAACCAAATTTCTTTTACGTTTCTTCTTATTACATAATGCTAAAAGCAACAGTACATCATCTTCGTCGGAAGAACCATCGCTGCTTTGCCAGGGTACACTATCCACCAACATGATTTTAATAAATGAAAAGCCAGACTGAAATATTTTTGTAATAAAGAAACGTAGCGTTTGGTCTGGCCACCCAACATAGCAAACATAGCGAACGTATCGAACATAGCGAACGTAGCGTACATAGCGTAGCTTTCTGTCTGACCACGGCTTTAGGAACTTTTTTGTCATTTCTTATTTAATGTTATGAATGATTAAAATGTCAAATTAAATACATTTATTCTTCATTATTGTCATAATAATATTATTTCATATGTGTAAAATAAAAATAACAATCAACAAACTATGTACTTGCTACATATAATTAACTGGTAATAAAATAATTGTTTTTTTTTTATTATGTGCAGCAAATAATTCATAACAAATATTCAACTTTAATTAGTTATTTAAATTAACGAAGTATTTTAAAAAAATAAAAAAAGCGAAAATTTGCAGAAAAATAATTATTCAAACTATTCAAAAATACCTAACTGTACAAAAAATAACAAGTAATTATTCACAATGACCACCATCAAAAACATGGTATTTTAAAAGATTATGTCTGAATAAGCTAAAATACGAAAAGCAAAATGAATATGTCTTAATATTTTCAGATTTTCATAACTTAGTCACTAGTGTGGGGTGACAATGACAGGATCTCTTTGAGAATAGATAGAGTGATTGTTATTTGTTACTGAAATAATCTACTACTGTCAAAAATACTAATGTTCTTTCATTTTTATCACATTCAATAATCTCTATGTGTTTTCATAAATTATTTATGTATTAACACGTTCCTTGCCGATAACGTGCTGTCGCGTCGCTACATGACGTTAGCTAGACGCCGACGACGCTCTCGCACGTTCAGACTTTTATTGATTATGATATTGGATTATTTCACTGGCGCTACTACAGGGTCTTTTATATATATCAAAGGCAGGTAACTAGAGGTATCAATTCTCTAATTTTGTTCTTGGTTCTTTGATTTTTTTGTCCCGATATATCTTTTAAGCTTTTAATTTGAGCTTAGATGATTCCATGGTTACACAGAGGACGACTTCATTTTAGACAATACTTAAAAAACAAAAAGCATAAATATGGAATCAAGTTGGATATGTTGACCGAACCAAATGTAGTCATTATGTAGGCATAGTTGCCAGTCATTCCAAACGTTACCAACACACGGAAATTAAGTGGGAAATTTCACCCTGACAATTAGGGTTAGTTGGCTCGCAAATATTAGGAATATATGGCCTAGCTCTTTAGTTACTTATATAAGGATATTTTTAAGAGATAAATTTAATTCAGCGCTATGCCAATGAAGTATAACAGAAAAGGAATTTGCCAACGTGGTTTATGGACTGAAAATCAACTCGAATCAGCCATACATGCCGTAAGAAGTGGACAAATGGGGGTCAATGAGGAATTTTGAAGTGCCAGCACCTATATTAAGAAGAAGAATGAAAAGTAACAATTAAAAAAAAGTGCATTAGGAGAAAGCAGTGTTCTCAGTGAAGAAAATGAAAATAAAATAAAGAAACATATCCCAAAGTTGCAGAAAGCTGGTTTTGCACCTACAAGAGCTGGAGTTAGAGAAATGGGATTAAGATTAGCGGAAGAATTACATATTAAAACTACTTTCAACAAGGAAAAAAACTTGCAAGTTTTGACTGGTTACAATCATTCATATCCTTAGCAAGAATTCGAAGCATGAACAAAAAGAATGTAAGCGATTACTTTGATCTGTTAGAGTAAGTTATTCTAGAAAATGAGTTGATGGAGAAACCCGGGAAAAAACAGGACTCCAACTGAATAATAAACCTGCATTTGTTTTAGCCCAAAAGAGATCTAAAAATGTAGCATCAGTAACTTCTTCGGAGAAGGGGGAAACAATTACGTGTATCACCTGTTGCAATGCTGAGGGTAACTTCCTTCCCCCGACCTGCATATTCAAGGCAAAAATAAAAAGCAAGAATTCGATGACGGCATGCCCACAAGATTTAAGGTTTACATGAATGAAAAGTCCGCTTACATAAACATAGATACATTTATTGATTGGTTAATTCATCACTTTGTTCCTAGAAAGTCCCCAGGAAAAGACCTACTGGTTTTGGATGGTCATGCATGTCATTGCAACCGTCTAAATGTTGGAGTATGCAGACGAAAATGAGATCATTCTACTGTGTTTACCGAGCCACACTACACAGTTTTTGCAACCATTAGATTGTTCATTTTTTAAGTCGCTGAAGTCACAATATTACAATGCTTGCAATTCATTTGTTAAAATGAATCCTACAAAGAAGATTAATCGCTTGCAGGTCGGCAAATTATTAAATGAGGCTTGGACAAAAGCTGCCTCAGTACAAAATGCCGTATCTGGTTTTCGCGCATGTGGTATTTATCCAGTCGACCAGAATGCAATTCCAGAGTACGCCTTTCTTGAGAGTTCAACAACACAAATTACAGAAATAGATGATCTCCAACGTCTAAACCTACGATCTACAAGCAGTTCGACGCCGTCTCACACGTCATCATCTCACACGTCACCAGTAGAACTACCATCTATACCTGGTAATAAGCCGACCTGTAAAGAAAAAATCACTCCCTGTAAAATGTTAGATAATACCTCTCCAGTACCTTCTACATCAGGTATTTCACAACTAAGAAAACGCGGTAGACAATTGGCTGCAGCACTTACCTGCCCAGTGAATTTGGCGATACGCAAAGATTTAGATGTTAAAAAGAAAGGAAAGGATGATAAAAAGAATAAAGGTCCTCTGGAAAAAAAAGTCAAGAAAATCAAGAACCAAAAGAAGATGTTTTGTGAGTCATTCCAAAGACTCTGACGATAATATGGAAATTACTAAAGACTCTAGTGATGATCTACAAGATGAAAAAAATTGTGAATATGCCGGCTGTGGGGAAATATATTCAACCACATCGAAACAAGAAGACTGGGTACAGTGCGTGCATTGCAATTATTGGTTTCATGAAAACTGCTCAAAATATGTTAATTTATGTGATATATATGTGGAAAAGTATTGGCAAAAAACGTGCCAAATAAAGTTTATGATCGAGCCATATCACCCTTAGTGTCCGAGTCATCTCACCCTGACATATCGGGTGAGTTGGCCTTTTCCATTTCTTTGTATTTTCATGTTTACTGTTTTTGTATGTAAGTATTTCGCTTAACCAACTCTGTACACTTTCTTCTAATGGTATTTTAATATAAATATATAAATATTTCAGAGCGTAGACTTTTTTGTGCTAAGATACAGACGGTCAAATCAATGTGAGCCATCTCTCCCGGACTTACCCTATATAAAAATATGTAATTTAATTTAATGTGTTTATTACCATCCATCCAAAGGCACTACAGCCCAAGCCGGGCCTTGGCCTCCTTCATTAAACCTCTCCAAACATCTCTATTTACTGCTGTTCTTTTCCATGAACGCGTTTTTAGGAGATTTTTGGCATCCTCATCTACCTCGTCTTCCCATCTCTTTTTTGGTCTTCCAACAGGTCTTTTTCCTTGCATTCTTGCGTTTAGTAATTTTCTGGGGATTCTGTTCTCATGCATGCGGGCCACATGCCCTGCCCATCGTAATCTCTGCAGTCTAGTGTATTGTGCTAGTGTTGGTTCAGTGTATTGTTCGTATATTTCGTTATTATATCTAATTCGCCAGTTGTTATTTTCCTTTATTGGACCCAGTATTCTACGCAATATTTTTCTTTCGAACACGTCTAATGCATTGGTAGATTTCTGTGTTATAACCCATGTTTCACACCCATAACTTACTATGGGTCGGATTATTGTTTTATATACCCGGAGTTTTGTTTTCCGGTGTACGTCTCGCGATTTGAATATGTGGCCCATCGCGAAATAGGCTTTGTTTGCCAGCATAAGCCTTCTATTTATTTCCGGTTCTTCTTCATTATTTTCGACCAGATCCATTCCTAAATACGTGAATCTATTCACGTATTCTATATCGTCTATAAATTGTTGTTGTTGCGCCTGTCTATTTGATCTGGTTTGTATGAGTAGTTTTGTTTTATTTGTATTTATTGTTAGTCCTACAACTTCTGAACTCTGTTTCAACTGAACGTAGGTTTCTTCTGCCGCAGTCTTTGTTCTGCTCATTATGTTTATGTCATCTGCGTATGCTGCTAATTGGGTAGATTTGTTTGTAAGTATGTTATTTCTGCTCACCGTCAACCGTCTAATTACATATTCAAGAACAAGATTAAAAAGTGTTGGAGCCAGTCCGTCACCTTGTTTCAGTCCTTGCGTTGTCATAAACGCATCAGTGATCTGTCCTTGAATATATACATGTGCTTCTGTTTCTGTCATTGTCATTTGCACTAGTCTTATTAATTTTGATGGTATGCCAAATTCTTGTAATATATTAGGTAGTATTATTCTATCTATTGAATCATAGGCTTGCTTGAAATCTACAAAGAGATTGTAGACGTCTATGTCATATTCCCATGCTTTGGCTAGTATTTGTTTAACTGTAAATAGTTGGTCAATAGTAGATCTATTTTGCCTGAACCCTGCTTGATATTCCCCGATAATTTTTTCAGTGAGGGGTTGAAGTCTTCGATTGTGTTTATTACGTTTATCCATAATTTATTATTCTATGATTAACTTTTGGGGTTAGTAACTTGTTGGGAATTTTTGCATTTTTGCCACACTTTACCAATTCGAAGCAACGTTTTATACATTTTTGGAATTAGCTCAGCAAAGGAAAGAATAAAAATTGAAAAAAAGGGGTTCCTTAAAAAATTGGTGATGACGTCATCATACGAAGGTGGTTCAATTATTATATTATAATTGAGTATTAGATTATCATTTGAAAAAATAGTAAATTAAAATCAAAAATCGACTTGGTTCGGAAATTTCTAATAATGTTTATTTAGCTAATAATGAATTTATGCGTTACTTTATAAACACACGGTCGAATTTTTCCTTTTTGGCCACTCTGTACCAATTTAAAGCATTGTGTTATATATTTTTGGAATCAGCTCAGCAAGGGAAATCTATAAATTGAAAAAAAAATAATGGACGTTTCATTAAAAAAAAATGGTGGCGACATCATACTAAGGTGGTTCACCCTGTATATTAAATTATAATTTGAAAAACTAGTAGATTAAAATCAAAATCGACCTGTTTAGAGAATTTGTAATAATGTTGTTTATTTAGCTAATAATGAATTTATGCGTTACTTTATGGACCACTGTATACATATATATCTTTATTAGTTGTGAATAAAGAGAAGAGACAGCCGAATAATACCGGCCGGTAACTAACAATTGGATGGATACTGTTGTAAATACAATTTTCGTAGTTTTACTACCGTAAATATTTAACATCGGTATTAAGAATGTCATAAATACGGAACGAGAATCAATTCAGAGAGATTTCACGCTGTGAAATCCTGACATATTTCCGAAACCTAGAAGACTTTCTAAGTAGGGTTACATTTATCATAATCAAATTTAACTAGTACCTAATACATTACAAACATTTTAACCCTGTATAAATGTGTTGCAAAATTTTCCGAATCGTCACTTACAGATTTTGAACGTGTCTATACAACATTTATTGAGCTATAATCATCAGGACCCGTAATTTGCGTCTGCGTCTACTTTGAATTAGAAAGGGCTGTCACACCCCGCGCCCTAATATTCCCGGCTATCCGCTTGCCTGGCACAAGCGCACTTCGGCCAGCAAAATAAAAGCTTGAATGAAAGAATGTTGTGAGCTTGCGTTGGGGTACTTCGATTTTTGATGACAATAATATTGTGATAAACTGAAAGCATTTTCAAATTGTTCGTATCAGATGTCATAGTTTGAATTTTAAAATGAGGAGCAGTAGTTCGGAACTGCTCCTAGACCAGCAAGAGGAGCTTCGTAGACAAAAAATTAAGGTAAAATCTCGTTTCAATATGTTCACTTTTGGATAGCTGCCACTAGATATATTTGACAGATATATGAGTATGAAAATTAGGTGAATATGGGCTGTCCCCTGGGTCAAGAAATCTAAAAGATTGTTTTATTTATTTGGTTTAGGAATACAGATCTATAAATGTTTGAGATCTTTGCTATTTTCAATTATTTTAGATGTTTTTTAATAAATGGCATATTCATTTATAATTACAATATTTTAACTTCATTACATAAGTTTTATATATAATTTACACGTTCAAAATGTAATAATTTATTATTAATGGTGATTTATTCCCACAAAAAACGAGACACCCAGGATATCAAAAGCTTTGAGCTCTGGGGTACTCTTTATATATTATCTAGATCTATGTGACCTAAAATGAGTATAACTGACAAAATTCCTGATGTATTAATTGTTCGCTTTTGCATGCTCTTGTAAAAATGTTGACATATATCTCTTGGAATAACATTGGTTGTTGACAAGCTTTTAGAAATAGACTACACACTTTCTATTAGCCATTGCCTGCTTCTTTGTACTTCGAAATGTATGCACTACATTCTTGTTATGTTTAGTGCAGACTGTTGTTTTTATGTATTGCCACATACTTAATTGCTGTCTTTTTATTTATTTTATACTTCGACTTATATTACAACTGAATTGGTTGTTCAATTAACAAAATTGAATTTGATACATTTATACCATTTTTGTACCCAACACATTTTTTTCATATGATTTAAGCAAGTTTCAAAACATTTTTATTATTAAACAGAACATTTTTTGAAGTAACATTAAGATACAATAGAAATATAATATACCTACAACTGAATTCACAGAAGTCAGAACTAATTACATGGTCTTCGTTTTAATTTTCTTCTGTAACTGGATCAACTGCACTCAGTCCCGGCTCCATTGCTTCTTCTGATGTGTGACCTTTTTTTCATTTTTATTTTTTGTCGTCACGTCACCTTGCTTCATATTCATATAAAATGCATGGTACACTAAAGGTATATAATCCAAAAGAGTTTGCAGATTTTTCCATTTTTCAAGCTTAATCGGAACTGAACTTACGTGAAGTTGCGTAAAAGTTTCATTAATAGAAAGCGATGGCCGTCCGTAAGTTAAACCCATATAAACATTTTAGGAATGTATAGATATCATTCTAAACTGCTTAAATTCAAACAAAAATGGAATATGTACCTATAAGTACCATTTGATAATAAATGGCCAGCAAAAACCGATTTGCTTACCACCGATTTGCAACCAAAGGTTGCTTACTCCACACTTTGGATGAAAGATCAAATTTTTTATACCGGTAGCATCAAAAAAGAAAGCAAGTATTGCTAGAACCTCTACAGAAGAGAGAAGAGGTAAACACATCCTAAAACGTAAACTGCCCACTGAAAAATTTGAAGAAATAAAACAGCACATTCTGTCTTTCCCACATTATGAGCCGCATTATACTAGAAAACAAACTCAGAAAAAATATCTTTCATCACAACTCATAGTACAAAATTGCGTCAACTGTAAAAACAAACGTATTCATCTCCAATTTTAATGAGAATATGCGCACAAGAGTTTAAAAAATTTAATTCAACATTTAAGAAACCTCAGGTGGATACTTGTTTCAGTTGTGATAAATTCAAATGGAGATTGAAACTTTGTATAGATGAGACAGAAAAAATCAGCATCGAAGCTCAAGAACACGAAGAGCACAAAACAGCCGCTGACACTGCATATGAAGAGAAAAGAAAAGACACCCAGATATTCAAAACAAACAGTCTGATCAAAACATTATACTTTTTATACTACCGACTGCCGATTTAAAATAATCTGTAATTTTTTATAAGCTTCAGCTGTGAACATACAATCTAACGGTCCATGACAATGCAACCGGTCATGCAATATACTACATGTTTTATGAATCAATAGCCGGCAGGGGGCTAACCAAATTCTTCTTAGAGTGCCGTCTCCCTACGGAGGTGAGCCATCATAATGCCTATTTTTATTTTTGAACTTGCTTCTCTAAACACATCAATCGATCTGCATTGATACCAATTACGTAGATCCTTCAACCATGATTTCTGCCTTCTGTTAACAGATCTTCTTCTTTGAGTCTTTTCCTGTATTATGAGTCTCAAAATTTAATATTTTGGACCCCTCATCACGTGGCCTGGGCATTCCAGTTTTCTGGTTTGTATAGTGGTAATTAGTTCTGTTTCTTTACCAACCCTCTCCAGTACTTCTTTATTTGTAATTCCATCAGTCCATGATATTTTTAATACTCTGCGGTATAACCATAGTTCGATTCTTTTTAAATTACATTTTTTTAATGTCCAAGTCTCAGCTCCATACAATAATATTGAAAATATATAACAGCGAATATCTCAAAATTTAGATTTTTGCACGCTAGGAGTGGCTTCATTCGTATAAATGCTGATCTGGCAATCTCTATTCGCCTGTTTATTTCTGCAGTATGATCATAAGTTTCATTGATCAAGTTCCCAAGTACTGATATTTTTCTACTTGTTCTATCACGTTACCATTGATTGTCAATAGGTGATGTATATTTTGTGGTCTTTTTGTAATTAGTATGTACTTAGTTTTTTATAGCGTTTATTGTAATTCCCATCTCAGCACTATTCATACTTAAGCTTTCGATAAAATGTTGTAGATCTTCTATGCTCGTTGCTATGATCACAGTGTCGTCTGCATATCGTAAGTTGTTAATTAATTTTCCGTTAACGGTCACTCCCGCTTTGATTTTATTGAGCGTGTTTTGGAAAATTTCTTCAGAATATAAGTTAAACAAAAGTGGCGATAAAATACATCCCTGTCTAACTCTTCTACAGATCTTCATTTCTTCTGAGTGTTGCCCATCAATTTAAACTATGGCACTTTGGTTCCAATATAATGTTGGCACTATATTTATGATTTTACTGTCAATGCGCTTATTCATAAGTATTGATATTAGTTTTTCATGTCTTAGTTTATCGAAAGCTTTTTCGTAGTCAACAAAGCACAAGTGAAGATCAACGTTTACATCCCGATATCGCTGAATCAATATTTTGATGGCAAATACTCCTTTTCAAGTACCCATTCGATTTCGGAATCCGAATTGCATCTCGCTAATATCCTCCTCTAGCCTTTCGTATATTCTCTTATGTATTACTTTCAGTAGAACTTTTAAAGTATGACTCATCAGGCTCACTGTGCGATAATCATATCACTCTTTTGCTGCCTGTTTTTTAGGAATGGTTATAAATGCTGACTTCAGCCAATCTTGTGGTATTATTCCCGTATCGAACACCGTGTTGAAGAAATCTGCCAATACTTTCAAGTTATCCTCTTCCACTAGTTTTACCAGTTCTACTGGTAGTTTATCTAATCCAGCTTCCTTATTGTCTTTAGAGTTTTTGATAGCATATTTGATTTCATCTATCGTGATCTTCTGTCTCTCTAAAGGATTTAATTCTTGTATTTTCTGCATTTTACATCTTTCATCTTGGAAAAGTTCACTAACGGACTCCTCCCATCGTCTTAATTTCTCTGGTAAATTTATTAGTAGTACTCTTTTTTTGTCTATTATGTGTCTTTACTGTCTATTTCGACCCACTCCAGACGCTTCTCTTATTTTTTTTGTGCATATTACTCATATCATATTTTGTTTCTAATTCTTCTATCTCTTTACATTGTTTCATCAAATAGATTTCCTTAGCTGTTTTGATTTTTTCCTTAATTATTCGTTGCATTTATTTATACTTCTGTAGATCTTTTCCTTTATATTTCCTTCTTTGTTCCATCTGTAATAGTATTTCTTCTGTCATCCACTGTTTTTTAGCCTCTGACCTATGTTGTATCAAACTCTCTTGAGCTGGTTGAGTTATGTGTTTTTTCTACACTATGCTAACCACATTGCTTCCTGCTGATATCGCCATCTCAAGACCCCCCCTCCCCCAACTAGAGCATGTTATTTATTATTCTAACACTAACACATGCGGTGGACAGAATCGCAACTCCCATGTGACATCCATGTTTACATTGATTATGAAAGATTCAAGCAATTTGATATTTATAGACCACAAGTTCATGATACCAGGACACAGTCCTCTACTAGAGGTAAATACGGATCATGGCATTATTGAAAAAAAAAAAAGAAAAAGACTGAACTAGCGATTTTCCATCCACATGGCTGGATGCAGTTGGTCCGCTCTAGCAGCGAAAACTTTACAGTTTATGAAATGAAAAAGAAGATTTTTTCAATTTCCCTTATTAATAAAAGGACCTTTGGTTTTATAAACTAAGGATACTGAAGAAAATCATTTTAAATGGCTGAAAACTAGGTCGATACGTTACACAAATGAATTTGGTATTATACAGTTTAAGAAAACAATATTCAATGAAGAACCATTCCACATAATAGAATTAATAGACCAAGTGCTCAACTTCCAGCCGATATATGAATAATACTTAATCAAACATTGCCTATTTCAAGAGAAAACAAAAAGATGATGTAATATCACTCCTTCCACTCATCCCAACTATTTTTCTTAATTTTTATACAAACTTAAAAACATCTGCTACAGTCAATAGATATACCGACCAAGGCATTTGAAGTGATGACAAAAATGAATTTTAATTAATTAAATACCTTTTCTTAGTGCCTTGTATTTTTTTAGAAATGATAAAATTCGTAATAACTTTACTTTTTATATATAGTTCATTGATAATAAGTTTTTTGTTTTTGATACAAATAAATGATTATGAGAGCTAAAAATACATTTTCATTCCTCACCATTTCTTTGATCATAAGCGTATAAGTTAAACAAAGACATCGTGCCCAACCATATAAGTCATGCAAAACCAAAAATACTCCAATAATGCGATCAAAACTATTTAGACAATGGTTTTGGTATAATTTTAAACAAATATAGCCAACTATTTTTACCTCTCCTAGAAAAAGCAAATTTTTGACTTATTTGCTTTTGTCCACCGACTAATCAATTAATCTTCTAATCTCTATATCATTCCTTGTATTGAAACGGATTTGTGACTCTACAGTAAATTTTCTACGATTGTGTTGCACTAAGATATCTTTTTGTTGTAATAAAATTCCTATTGCTTGTTCTTTAGATGGTAAATTGAAATTGCTTATGGCATTGAAGTAGGTTAATATTGGAGATGTTCTAGATGAGGTTGATGCTAAGGATTTTGATAATTGTTTGGTGACTGCTCTTAGTTTCTAATTTGCTATCCATTTTTAATTTTTATTTTCTTCTTCTGGTAGTTTTCGAGTGATTTTCGACAACTAGTTTGATTTATCGGCAAAAAAACAAAAATGGATCCTTTGTTTAGGGCAATGCGACGTTTCAGATAGTTTTATATAGATTGGATAAAAATTGTACTTACAATTTTTCTTCTCTCTAGTTAGAAGCGCACTTTAATTTCACTCTTAGTAACAATCCTGTTTTAATATTTGACATAAACCAACACTTTTTATTTGGAGCTGAAATGATTGACAGTTCTCTCAATAAATATTTTGACAGTTCACCTCAAACTCTCAGCTTTAAAATAAATAACAAGTGTTTGGTACTCTGGTTTACAATGAACTACACTCCATCTGTATGTTGACTTTAATTGCATCTATAATACACAGCGTGTATTCTTTTTTCAAGGATACCAATTCCAATCCATGGCATTTCTTGCAATGCCAAGACATCTATAGCCGAGTACGCCCTCTACACAGTGGTGATCGTGCTTACTTGTCTGTAATCGCCGATTATGAAGAGGGGCCATTTGATTCTAGGTGTTTACTTTTTCTATATTATAATATAATTACACTGTTACACGCATTATACAATAGTCCAAAATTTCTAGTTCCCGAAATTTCTTTTTTGTTTCGGTTATGACAGTTCGTCATTTATTACTTGTTTCTTTGTTGGTCGTGATTTTGATCCACCCAGTCTTTTTGCTTGATACTTAATTGCTGCTAACTGCTTTTGCTTAGCTACTGAGTAGTTGTAATTTCATCAGAATAGATTACCAATCTGTAGCTCGCAGATTATAAATCTGCAACTCGCCTTTCACCCTCTCACGCTAATTGAGTAGTGATAATCAGTTGAATGCAATGTATCCAATTGTTGCGCGGCATTAAGCCATCGGAGTAGGATTTATTAGCAGAGCTCTTTAATAATATATAATATTACTTAAAAGCTTTATTAGATAGCTCCAGGGTTTATTAAAAAATTAGCCATTCTTATTATTTTGTCAATGTTTTTTTTATAGGAACTAGCAGCTGCCAAAAAAAGTAAAATACCAACTGGACGATCATGTCGAGAACAAGCTATATTTTATTCCACAAGCGTGTTAGCTGTAATGGCGATGTCTGCTGGATCATCTTTGTTATTTTTGGTACCTTTATACGTAGATCCAGCAATATCCACATTGGCCTCCAATTTCGTAACTGAACCAGTGACTTGTGTGACTACTAGGATAGAAGAACTGACCGGGCTTGCGAATTGTTCGTGGAGTTCTTGTAGAGAAGGCTGTACAAGTGACGCCTATCACTGTACGCACATATATGTTAGTTATAATAACAGTAAGGTAAGCGTATGTTTCACAGTTTTGTTACTTAAATTTTAATTTATTAGGATTATATACAGGGCAAGTTAAAACTATTGGAACATAGACGGGGTTTAGGTACTATAGTTTGGGAGTCACTTGGTAGTATCTAAAAAGTGTATGTCGCCTGCGATGTAATGCCTTGTTGTCATGCAAGATATGGTTGATTGTTTTAGGTTCTTTGCTATAGAGTCTACAACTTGTCTCCATGAATCTTACTGGCGTATGTTTAGTACTCAAGCCTGGTATGAATTTGAGCTGATCTCTGTTTGTTTTCTACAGTACTTCAGCCCTATTAGCACTTGTCCGTCGAATATACATATTTCCATTAACACTTCCTTCTCCTCAATGCTTGAGCCATTGTCAGGGCGTGGTGACGCTCTGAATATTATTAGATTGCTGCCTGTATTGCCTGCGATCCTGTGACATATGGATGGCTGCATGTAGGGATTTTCCTACCAGAGTCTTCAGTTGGTCTGCCCATCATGTTGGAGATCTTCCTCTTAGTCTTTGACCTTCTAACTTTCCTTCTACTACCAATAGTTCCATGGCCCCCGTTCTTCTAGCTATGTGGTTGAAGTAAACTAGGTATGCTCGATTTACTTTTTTTAATAGCCTGTCTTTTATATGAGGCTCTTCCAAAATTGACATGTTGTTGGCTCTATGTTCTATCTAGGACACACGTAGAATTCTTCTATAGACGCAAATTTCGAAGGCTTCGATCTTATTCCTATCAATTCATTTGAGAGTCCATGTTTCAGCTGTGTATGTAGCGATGGGAAAAATAAGGGAATTGTCCAACCTAAGCTTAATATTCCTTGTTATTGTTCGGTCTTTTCATATTTTAATCAGTTTAGCTGTTGCAGTTCGGGCTGCTAGTTAGTATATTACTAGTCTACGCTTTGATTTTATAGGTATATAAATCTGACTTCCACTTTGAAATTCGCCACTTTATGTATGTATAGTAGGTTATTATTTGCTCTGTCATTGTTTTTGTTTTTCCTGTGTTGACCTGAAGTCCGAATTCTTTGCTTATCCGGCTTAGGCGGTTAGTGATCGTAATCTGCTAATAGAAGTGGGTCATTTGCGTATCGAAGGTTACTGATTTTTCTGCCCCTTATAGGGATTCCTTTATCCCATTCGTCTAGTACTTTTCTCATTAGGTATTCAGAATATATGTTGTATAATAATGGAGACAGTATGCAGCCCTATCTAGTTCCGTTCTTTGTTTTGTGTACAGATTTTTTATGGTTAACTAGGTGGTTAGGTACTCCCATATTTATCATTATACTCCAGAGGAGATCCATGTCATACGCATGTTCTTTTAAAAGGAAAACAGCAAAAAGCAGTATATTTTACAAAGTCAACCTTAACAAAATTACAAAGTATGGAAATCCTTAAAATATTCTTTTGGGTGTAATGGTATTACATTTTTTGCACAAAAATGAAACCTTTTTCTTGCAAAGCCCGCAACGAGATTATTCTTCTTGATAAACAATTAAATGGTTCATACCATCATACCTTGAATGTAAGATTGTGTTGGGATTCCGCGTTTGGTATCTTTTTTGTAGGTTTCTTCCTCCGTTTTTTCGGAATAATTGTCACGCGTTTTAAATAGCCATATCAATTCCATGTACTATTAGCGGAAAGTACCATTTTCCCTCTTATATACATCCGGCAAAGACTAAAGTAAGCAGCACATTGGGACGCAGGTGACACAGGTGACGCAATGCAGGGCAGGCTACACAGGTCAGAAAATATACGTGTCACGCAGTGTGAGCGCATATTTGGAAGCAGTCTTCTCGAAAATTTTGAGGTGCGAATATCGAATATATTACATGGACATAGAAAGAGAATTTTATAATTTAAATAATGGCGTTATTTCTGGACAGTTCCGAATCAGAGTCAGACACATAATTTGAAGAAACAGTTTTATTATTCAACATGTCAAAGAGAAAAAAATATCATTTTGGAAAAGCAACTAGGTATATGAAAAAGAGACATACTCATGGGGAATTTGCACTATCATCAGAATTCTGAGATTCTCGTTATTTAAATTATTTTCGATTAAGCAGAAAACAAGTTGATGAAGTATATAATATAAGAGAAACAGTATTTATTCATATGGTTGTAATGCCCAAAAACCAATAGAAACCAAAGAAAAACTAGCTGTTTTTTAAGGTATTATTTTTATTAATTTTGTTTTATTAAAATCTTATTAAAAAAATATCATTTTAAACAATCATAATTCTATACTCTATAATTTTCCACAAATTTACGAATATTACCGGTATCAGCGGTTTGAGGAGATGTCTCAGCAGACAACCTGGGGGTGAGTGTAGTAGGTGAATAATTACTGGTGCTTCTAGAGTTGTAATCATTTGAGCATAAAAAAGAGTTTTTGGGAATAGGAGCTAGAGGATTATTACAATGTTGATTCTCAGTATGCTGGCTACTGTGACTGGAACTTGGTGATGGAAGCGGTGTTGACGAGTAATGGGGCTGCTGAATATGGGTATCAACATACACACTTGTAAAAACTCTTTGTTCACTATGAGTGTAGTTTTCTTGACTGGGATTATGAATTTCTAGATATGCAGCTTCGAGCTGCGATATAGCTTGGAACACATCATTTCTTGCACGATGTTGATTTTTTTTGGTTATTTTGTACATCGACATATAAAAATGATAGAGATCGTCATCCAAAGGCTTCTGTGCTGCCCTTTCAACTGCTTTTTCTTCGGTCCTTTTTTGACGTTGCATAATTGACTGCTTTATCACTTCCTGTATATAATCATTTTTAGGTTTCTTATTTTTAGCGGCTTTGGTTGTGATTGATTGATCTTCAGTTGCCTTACGTTTGGCATTTTCTTTTTCGTTATTTTTTTGTATAACAATACCAGGCTCATTAACAGTGTCATTTTTAACACTCTCGATTTCTTCGGTATCATGTCGAATGTCGCTGGTCACCTCATCAAAAATTTCACTCTCTGGATCAACTATGGAGTCTTCCTGTTGTGGGTCTTCATCTTCACTATCTTCTTGTTAATTACTTATTTAATTTAAATAATTGGGATCGTTGGTATCGTAAAGAATTTTACTAGAAACAAACAAACTGCTCTGCACGTGGCACAGGAATCTGTGTCCGGATGACTGCGCTGGCAGGTTTTCTTAAACACAGTTCTGTGCTGCCCTGCCCTGCGTTTAAATTCGCGCGGGGTAATGTAATTGTACGTAAAACAGAAACCTGTGCTGTCCTATGCTGCGTTGCCTGCGTCACCTGCGTCTGAATATGCGGCGCGCCTAATATTTTTGCCACAGCGGTCTACGCCATCCATAAAAGAATTGTATTGCTTTATAATATTTGGTTGAGAAATAAAAATGTGTGCCTTCTCCTCATGGGAAAATAGTTTGACTATATGATGTGGTTTTACTGAACAAAAGTTAGATGCGATGTAACGACACTATCGTCGTATTAACGAGGAACCACAATTTCTTTGTTTTTATCTAATCTGCAATCTTTAGTTCCTCTTTCCTTTTTTTTCATAATATCTGTTAGAACGAATAGTGTTTTATTGTCCTTTATTGTACCTGTACCAAAAAGACCTCTAATTTTTTACTAATTTAGTATATGCATGGATCAGAAGCCGTTATTAAAAAAAGAGGTGGAATCTCGTTTTTGACCGGCATGATTGAAGTACATCGGCATAAGACAGAACAACGGACGAACCAAGACCTAGACCATAACCTAGACGAAGAATACCCGTCCAGAGCTTATACCCCAGCGAATGGATTTATTACGTATAAATTGTATCGTAGGGTGCTTTGCAAAATATGGTACTAAAACTTCATCTAGGCTATGTTCTTGTTCGAAAGAGTCATAATTTAAAAAAATTGTATTCAATGCATCATATAATGACCGTATTTTAGCAAAATTGTCTGTTTTGTCCAATCTATTATTATTATCACACGCCTGAAGAATTTTCATTATATTGGAAAATCTTTCTCTTGATAGAGCTCCAGTGACTTTCTTATTATGACTGTCATCACGATTTTCCCAATACATATATCTTTTTGATAATACCACGTAGCCACTCAAAATAAATAAGCACGCCCACAAAGCACCTAATTTCATTATCGGTGTGTGAGGTCTTTCGTTTACTTGGCTTACAGCAAGAGAAATCCACCATATCATATGTTATCCGAGTTGGCAAAGTGTCCAGTTACAATTAAGCTAGACCAGTCAAAGTTATGTGCAATGCTAACACGATGAAATTGGCTCTTAAGTCTAGTAATAAGCTTCGAAATATAGTATATAGAATATCAAAGGATCAAACTAAGATGGAACAAGACACCTACAAGGCAGTTAAAAAGGAACTAGAGGAAAGAAAATCTGCTGGCGATGAAAATTTATGCATTAGATACCGCAGAGGTGTTCCTACAGCTTGTGAAGTTAAACTATAAAAAAACTAGTATCCTTCCCCTTAACAGTTTTTTTCCTGCTGCTTATACAATATAATTATTGTAGTGGAGCGTAACTTGAATAATAACATAACTGATTGTGAAATTAAATGTAATGGTTTTAATATCTACAGATTTGATATATCCCAGAGAAGAAGTGCAAAGTTGAGTGGCGGTGGTGTACTAGTGTTTGTTAACAACATGCTAAAATCACAAACCATTAGTATTCGTGAAAATCGGGTTGAGCAAATATATAGCTTATGTCAACTTAATAAAGTCAAGTTTTTGGTCGGTGGTGTTTACATAATCTCCATAATCACCTCGTGAAGTATACAACTGGCATTGTCAAACTGCGGAAAATATTGTTCTGCAATATTCAGCACAGCATATTTATGTTTTTGGTGATTACAATCTTCCCAATGCATCATGGGAGAATGATGAGTTTGGTGTAATAGTGCATTGTCCTGCAGGTGATCCAGCTGTAAATATTGCTCAAGCCTTTGGTTTTTTAAAATTGTATCAACATAATAATACTCCCAATAATCGTAATGTATTTTTGAATTTAGTTTTTTCTAATGTTAGGGAGCTTAATATCTTAAAAGTAAGTGATCCCCTTGAAGATCCTAGCATCCATCATGTAGGTTATGAATGTTGCTTAAACGTCGATGTTAAAGAAACGAATAGAAATAAGTTGGTTTATGATGAGTTGTTTTATGATTTTTGGAATGGTGATTACATTGCGCTTAACAACTTCCTTGCTTCCATAGACTGGCAGGTATGTATGGTTAGTGATGTTGAAGTTGCTACAAAATTATCCTATAAAGTTCTCTCTATAGGGATTGCTTACTTTATGCCATTGAAGAAATATAGAACCTCAACTTTTCTACGTGTTAATAATCGTACTGATGATGACTATATTAAATTTTTCCACCTAAAAGCTGAATGTAAACAAGTGTCTGAAATTTGCTTCAGCAACTATATTAAAGGTATAGATACTGGCCTAAGAAATGATTCAAAATCATTTTGGAAGTACATCAATGATAAGCGGTCTAGTCATAACATACCTAACTCCTTATTTTATCAAGTTCAATCTGTAACAAATGGTCAAGACATATCTAATTTATTTATGAACTTCTTGCAAACTGTCCAACTCCAACTCCGTGGCGTTACAACCCTTCGTGGGTTTTAGCCGACTCGACAACATGCCTCCACTGTTTTCTGTCTTGACCAACCTCCATCCAATTCTCCACGCCCATAGGGCTTAGGTCTCCTGCTATATTATCTCGCCACCGGAGACGAGGGCGTCCGCGTGGTCTCCTTCCAGTTGGAACTTCCTCCCACACCAATCTTACTGTTCGTTCGTCAGAATGTCTTCTGAGGTGTCCTGCCCATTGGAGTCTTCTGGACTTTATTTTTTTTATGATGTTGGCGTCTGGGTAAAGTTCTTCAAGCTCTTTATTAGTTCTTATTCTATATTGTCCTGAACTTCATCAAGCACCGGACCAAAGATCTTCCTTAGGATTTTTCTTTCCCAAACACGTAGTCTCTCTTCATTTGCCTTTGTTATCGTCCACGTTTCGCTTCCATACATCACAACGGGTCGTATGATTGTTTTATAGACCTGTAGCTTCGTACGTCGTGTTAGTTGTTTTGATTTTATAAGGTTTTGGAGGGCAAAAATACATCTGTTGCCGGCCTGAATCCTGTTGTCTATTTCTTGTGATCCGTTATTGTCTTCAGTTATTGTTGTTCCAAGATACTTGAATTCTCTAACGCGCTCAAAGTTAAAGTCATCGATGGTAATGTTCTGACCGATTCTGTCTCTGCTTTGGTTATTGCGGCTCATATACATATATTTCGTCTTGTTTTCGTTGATTTGGAGCCCCATCTCTGCTTCCTTCTCAAACCTTACGAAAGTCTCCTTCATCCTTAATCGCGTGTTTCCTATTAGATCTATATCGTCTGCAAATGCCAGTAGTAAGTTTGGTCCTTCTCGATGAAATACTGTATTCGGTTTTTCGATTCTTGCACTTCTGATTATGTGCTCCAGAGCTAAGTTGAAGAGTTGTGGTGAAAGTGCATCTCCCTGTTTTAGTCCATTGTTTATTTCAAATGTCTCTGAGTATTGTTGTCCAACTCTCACCTTACATCGTAACCGTTCCATACACATCCGTATCAACCGGACTAGTTTTTTTGGAAAGCCTTCTTCTTCAAGTGACGTCTCCATCAATGGAGGTTAGCGGTTATGGTGGCAAACGTTTGTCTATCTTCAGCTGCTCGTAAGAGTTCCTCAAATCCAAGTCCTGTCCAAGTCCTTTTTGGAAAGCCAAGTTCCTGCATCGCTGTCCACAGTCTGTCCCTACATACTCTATCAAATGCTTGTTTAAAATATATGAACATCTGATGAAGCTCACGATCAAACTCCCAGCATTTTTCTATTATCTGTTTTATTGTGAATATCTGGTCAATTGTAGAGCGGCCCGGTCTAAATCCGCATTGATAATCTCCAACGATTTCTTCTGTGTATGTTTTGGTTCTTTCTAGCAGGATGTTTGCAAGGATTTTGTAGGTGGTGTTTAGGTGTGTTATTCCCCTGTAGTTAATACATTGCTTTTTGTTTCCTTTTTTGTGTATTGGTACAATAACCCCTTCTTTCCATTCATCTGGCATTGTTTTTTCTTGCCAAATGTCTTGAATTAGCTTGTAAATCGAACTGTACAACGCTTCTCCTCCATGTTTTAAGCACTCTGCGGGTATACCATCGCTACCTGGTGTCTTATTATTTTTGAGTTTTTTAATTGCCTGTATTACTTCTTCGTATGTATTCACCAATAACAACAACCTTTACATACCTATCCATTCATTAAATAGCAACTTTAGTACAAATATTTGTCCTTGTAAGATTACCATGACTGATATTTTTAATGGCATAAACGAGCTGCCTAATAAGCTTACTGCTGGTCCAGATAGTGTGTCTAATTTGTTACTAAAAAAGTGTGTCTGTACCCTTGTAGAACCATTTGTTATATTGTTTAATAGATCTCTGGAAATCTCTGCGTTTTTTCTTCATGGAAAGAAAGTTATGTTGTTTCTATATTTAAATATGGTCGGAAAGATAATATTGAAAATTATCGTAGCATTTGTATACAATCTGCAATCCCTAAGCTCTTCTACAGTCTTATAGCAAAGCAACTTGCTTGGTTATGTAGGTAAAGGCTTAATATCTCAATCACAATATGGTTTTCATAGCAAAAAATCCACTACAACAAATTTGGTTTGCTATCAATCTAATATATTATCTCATATGGAAGGCCGTAAACAGGTAGATGCAATATACATAGATTTTTCCAAAGCATTTGATCGTTTAGATCACCAAATACTTTTGGACAAATTAATTAATGTAGGCTTTCATGGCAGGTTTGTTGAATAGATTAAAACCTCTACATATGGGAGAAGTCAAAGGGTCAAGATAGGTTGTCATCTATCTGACAGAATCACAGTAACATCTGGAGTTCCTTAAGGAGGCCACACTTCTCCACTTCTTCTTAATATCTTCGTTAACGACATCACTTCCTGTTTCCTAAATAGCAAATGTCTAATGTTGACAGATGACTTGAAATTTTGGAAAGTTATAGACAGTTTAAAAGATCAAGCCTTGCTACAAGATGACTTAGATTACAAAATTGGTGCAATCAGAACAAACTCCACTTAAATGTAAAAAAATGTTGTTTTATAAGTTTTTTTCGTAAGTCAATAGAATTGGAACAAGCTATACCATTAATAATCAGCCACTAAATTATGTTTCTTCTATTCGGAATTTGGGTGTTATTTTCGATGAGAAGCTAACTTTCTGTGATCACATAAACTCTATTTCAAAAAAGGTATCTAAACTTCTTGGTTTCGTTACTAGGAATTGCAAGTATTTCTCCATTAATTCAACAAAATTAGTGTATTTTTGCTTAATTAGAACTATTTTGGAATACTCTTCAGTTATTTGGTCACCCTATTTTCAGAACAATATTGATACCATAGAAAGAGTCCAGCATAAATTTTTGAGATATTGTGCTTACCACGTCCACACTACTATTGAAAATCATGATTATTTCCATATCGAACAACAAATATCTTTACCCTCCCTTTAACTTAATTTTCTTAATTTTCCTTTAATTAACTTTAATTTTCCTCATCAAGCTCTAAGGTACCACAATGTTTTTAATATTCCTTTCCACAGAACAACCTATGGTATTTTATGTTGAATTTTGTTCTTGTTTATTGAATACTTTGTTTTTTTAGTATGCAACATTTTTAGTCTCATTTTTTTAAAGATTTTTAATATTGATTTTATATTATAAGTAATTCAAGTTTTGTAGCCTAACTGTGATATTGTATATTGTAATTTGAAATGTTAATGGGGTTATCCAGTGTATTAAATAAATAAATCGGTAACATCACTAGTCAAGTTTTTTTTACCGCGTATGTATTTGTATATGTTGTTATTATATTGAATTGATCGTCGACAAAAAATAGCCTGGAGAGCTGTAATGATGTGCTATTTTGTTTAGGTCCGATTTCTGGTCTTCAGTATATATTTTTAGGATGCTGATACAGATTACCTAAAAGACATTGTGCAGATCCTAGGTTTCCGAAAATTATCGAAGGTTTTGTTTCTTGTTTACGTAGCGTGTTAAGAGGTAAGTCGTCGTCATCGGAATGTGACTCTTCTGCACGCTTGTCTTGATTGTCGAAAACAACCTATACGTCTTTCTCGGCTGGCTTCCTGGTAAATGATCTATCGTTTTGACATCCTCGTCTCCTGAATCGAAATCTTTATTTTATTATTTGCATTGTCTGGAGGAAAAATAATAGTACCATCAGGAGGCGTTGGAATCTCTTCTGTCTCAAGTTCTGCAATTAACTCATACAATTTTAACGGTCTTCTAAATAAATAACCATTTTGTAGTGCTTATTACTACTGTCCTTTTAAAAGAAAAAAACAAAAATGGCCATCCAGAGGAAAGTAACTAAAAACTCAAACCGATATTTCCACTATAATTACACGTAAGTAAAATACTTACTTACTTAATCAGTAGACCCATTTGTACCTTTCGGTGTTGGGCCGTTTATAATACAATTCTTTACATTACAATATTTTATAATCTTCTGAGGTGTCCTAGCTCTTGACAAACTTTCTCCATTCCTTCCTATTGTATGCCAACTGAGTTGCTTCCTGCCAAGTCTTACCCTTACTCTGCAGTATCTGCGAGATGTCACTGTTCCATTCTTTAATGGGTCTTCCTCTTCTGTTCTTCCCTATTGGTTTGGCGTCCCACACTTTTACTTGTCTATCATTGTCCATCTGGGTTAGATGTCCGAACCATGCCAATTTTTTCTCCTTGATTGATTCGAGAATCGGTTTGATTTTTAGTCTTTCTCTTATTTCTTCATTTCTGATTCTATCAGTTCTTTTTACTCCGATCGTTCTTCTGAGGTATTTCATTTCTACTGCCTGAATTCTGCTTTAATGCCTTTTGTTTATTATCCAATTTTCTGCTCCATATGTCACTGTAGGTCTATATATTGTTTTGTATATTGTCATCTTGGTCTTTGTTGATATTTCTTTGTTATTAAGGAATCCTCTATTTAGTGCTTGGAATATTTTTCCTGTGTTTTCCATTCTATTGTTAAGATCGTCCTAGATGTCTCCTTTGTGGTTGATTACTGTTCCTAAGTATTTGTATGAATTTGTCTGTATTATTTTTTGTTGGTCTATCATTATTTCTAGTTGATCTTCCGTCCCTTGTTTCCTTGATATTTTCATTTTCTGTGTCTTCTCTTTGTTTACGTTTAAGTTATATTTGCTTGCTTCTAGGTTCCATTTCTCTAAGTTGTATTTCAGTTTTTCTGCTGTTTTCGCAATTAATACTATGTCGTCTGCAAATATACACATCTCAGCGTTTATCATTTGCATTCTGTTCCAACCGATGCAGTATTTCTTGAACGTTTTTTTACATTCTTTCACTATCTTGTGTATTACATTTATGAATAGCACTGGGCTGAGACTTCCTCCTTGTCTAACTCCTTGAGTTGTTTCAAATAATTCTGACTGCATATTTGACATTCTTACTGTGTTTGTTGTTTTCATGTATATACTCTTTGTTGCTTCTATCAGTTCTTCACTTACTTGCTTCTTTTTTAGTCTTTCCCATATATCTTTTCTTTTGACTGAGTCGAATGCTTTTTCCATGTCTATAAAGCTCAGATATACTTGTCTATTTTTCTTTAAGGCCTTTTCTATGACTTGTTGCATGGTGAATATATGGTCTTGTGTGTTGTGTCCTTTCCTGAATCCACTTTGTACATCCTCTAATTTATGTTCTATTTCTTTTCTGATTTTCCTTTCTATTATGGTTTCGTATACTTTTGCTGCTACACATAGTAGTGATATACCTCTATAGTTCGTACAGTCTCTTGTGTTTCCTTTCTTGTATATAGGTATAATTACTGCATTTGTCTATTCTCTGGGTATTACTTTTCTCTTCCATATTAGGTTATATATGTATAACAATTTTTCTTTTGCTTTTACTCCTATATATTTCATCATTTCTGGTGCTACTTCATCGCTTCCTGGTGCTTTTCCAATCTTTATCTTTCTTATTGCTTCTTCTAGTTCTTCTTTTTCTATAGTTTCTGGATTTTCCATGTTTCTCGTGTATACTCTCTTGATGTGGTTTTCGTTCTCCATTGTGTTCGCTTGATTTCCATTCAGTATCAGCTGGAAGTGTTCCTCCATCTTTCCATTATTGTCTTATCGTCTTTTATTATTGTTCCTTCCTTGTTCATTATTTGTTTTAGTTTCGTTTCTTTGTTGCTTCTTAGGGTTTTCAGTGTTCTATAAAATAATTTTACGTTTTCTGTGCTGTTTTCTTCCATTTTTTCTCGGAATTTTTCCCAACTTTTCTTTTTCTCTTTCTTAACTATCTCTTTAACTTTTGTTCTTTGTGTCTTATAATTTTCATATTTTGGTTGTGTCTTGTCTTTTATGTATTCTTTCCATAACTTCTTCTTTTCTTTTCTCTCTTTTCACTTCATCGTTCCACCAAGATGTACGTCTCCCTCTGTTGTTATTTCTTGTAGTTCCACATATTGATTTAGCTGTTTTTATCATCGCATTTTTAAATTTTCCCCATTCTTCTTCTATTGTTTCTGTTATTTCATGTTCATTGTCCATCACTTTCTCTAGTTCTTCTGAGTATCTTATCTTCGTTGTTTCTTCCCTTAGTTTATAAATTTTTATTATTTCTTTGTGTTTTTTGTTTATGTTCTCATTTCTTTTTATTGTAAGTAAAATAATGACTAGCAAATTATGTAAAACGCCCAAATTTGATCTGTAATTAAAAAAACTTACCTCCAATTAACAATATTTATGTTTAATTTAAAAACAAAACAATGCTATGTCGGTACATAAACAAACTTTTAAAGTGAGCCACTGATAAAATATCTTAATCCATATGTTTGACGGTAAATCCCACGGGCACTATCTATCAACGGTAAGTTTAAGTTATCAATATGACGGAAATATATCAATTGCCTTTTAAAAGGTCAGTAGTAGTATGTGGGTTAATAAATTTATCATTATTTTACACCAGCATCGATTATTACTTCATAATTTTCAAATCAAAATATTCCGAAAACGGTACACAGTATCGAGTTTTGCCAAGAGTACCATTTTGGTGTAAAATTGTATGATATTTAAGTTTAGGTAAAATTTTGATTAATATTAATTCTACCCTTAAAAAAGTTATGTTGAATAATACTTGGTACGAACTTTGTAACTAACGCCCTCTATGAGAGTCACATATAAAAACGTGTTTATGGGATGTCTTAGCTTACAAAGCATATTAGAATAATATTTCATTACAACGTTGTCAATAGATTCGGCAAAATCATAAAAAATATGTAGATTTTTTTCTTCAACGCCCTTTTCTTGAAAACGGATGGTGTTACAAAAAGTATTTACTTAGCAAATCCCAATTATTTTTCAGTTTTTACCTATCCTAGAGATGGCGTTATCTTTTTTTGAACCACCCTGTATATTATTCAAAACGATTAAAAACCGACACTTCGAACCTCTGTAACCCAGAATCAATTGAGTTTTGACGCAGTGATATCTTTTGATCAGCATTACCAAAGCTACCTCTCTGCAAAGTTTCAGCCAATTTAACTGAATCCACATTTACATATGAAAAATGCCGGGATCCTTTGTGCGATAGATCTTGTTTCTCTTTATTATATACGCCGCAGCCCGAGCGCCCGTTCTATAATAAGTGCTTTATTAACGATTGAATGCGTATTTATAACAGTAATTCTAGTAGTTTTATTACAAGGAGAGCTTTTTTTATACTAAAATAATTTCAGGAAGATCCACACAACCAAACTGACGATGCAGTGTTATTGGTGAACATTAAGGGATGCGGCTATCCACCCAGTGTGCTCTGTCTGAACTTCACGGAAACATACGGAGTCGAAGGTACTGAATTTCCTTGTTACCATTCCCGTCAGAACCGGACTGTTGTTCTTACGCATTACGAAAGGGATGAGCAGATTGCCATTATAATCCATTATTTTGCGGTGCCCTTTATAATAACTTTAGCCACATCAGTAGCGCTCTGCGTAATGCACTGTGACTGCCGGTGTCATCCCACGACTCACCACAAACGACCCAGACGCCCAAGGATCCAAGATCTGAGTGATGGCTCCATTAATATTGGGGTTGACCTCCGACATAATACCAGCTATCATTCTGACTTAGCCGCTATTAGGCCAACGTAAGGAATGTAATCGAAAGTAAATATAGAACAAAGAAATTGTTTTATAGTAAAATTGGGTTTTCTCCAAAAACTTATGCAGATTAGGCAGACTGGATATTTCTCCTACTGATTAGGACTAATATTTTTAGTTGTTTAAGTACAATTTAGATTTTTTTTTTAGTTTTTTTGACATATAGTTTATTATTGAGTATTTTGACATTGACAGCACTACCAATACAAACTGTTTTGTAATTGTGTGTAGGTAAAATATGCGGAAAGTCACCAGAGTTTCAGTTAAAATACATCACTTCTAAGTAATACTCTTTTTCCAATACTATTTTAGAGTCCATTTTATTTGGAACAAACTATTGTTCAACCAAACAATACTTATATTATATATATATATATATATATATATATATATATATATATATATATATATATATATATATATATATATATATAGACTCAAAAATCGCAATTCACTATATAGGAATCTTATTGAATTTTAAATTTACTTTAGTTTTTAGTTCAACTCCAAAATATTATTTTTCACTCTCAATAATTATCCATGTTTTAAAATTATATCATGCCCCTCAGTACAGCTCTGTTACATTTAGCTTTCATATTCATGTGATATTGTTTACGTTTGGGAATTTGAATTTAGACTGCACTCAAGCAAAATATTATAATATTATGCTCGGAGTGTTTACGAATAAGAGAAACCTTCGAAATAAATTTTACACGGGGTGAACTCGTATACTTTTGATCCACTGTTCCCTTCACCTGATCCACCTCCATATTCTTGATTCTCTGTACGTAGGATCCAATTCGTGAAGTGACTTTGTCCCACCTCTCTGTTGTAAAATGAAAAATTACGTTCAAAAAGTTAGTTTTCTAAAGTTTTTCTTAATCGTGGTAATTTAGGATAGGACTTGCCTACGAGAGTGTATGTTCACTTTAAACCAATATAGTATTTAGTTATAATGAACACATATAATATAAGTTCAATGACGCAGCATATAAATTTACAACTTTAAAAGACTGAGAGGTCGTCTTCGGTAAGAATAAGTTATTAGAAAATTCATACTTTCTATTGTTTAAAATTAATATTCTTTAGTAGTCTTGATTGTTCAAAGAGAGGTCTAATAATAATTAAAAAAAAAGAAAAAGTTAAATTAGCCTGTAAGTATATTATTAGTCTTCCAATAAAATACTCAAATTTAAATATAAGCTTTTTATTTAATTTATTTGATGTTTCTCAAAAAATCAGTTTTTGGGAATATTTACTATAATATGCACAAAGGGTTAGCATAGATAAAGAAAGCAAAATGTAAACTGAGTCAATTGCGAATTATCTAGCTCTCTCTCGCTATTTTTTTTATGAGATTGTCCCATCTGGTCGGTGTTCATCATCGATTTGTTTTAGAAAAGTCTTTGGAACTGTCTTCTTGTCGCATACCTTAATCAATGTTACGTATTCACTTCGTTGATATTCGTTATCAATTTAGGTTTCTCAAAATTCATCTTTAATACAGCTTTTTCCGACGGTCATTAATGTATGTCTTTATGTTTTAATCTTTGTTGCTACCCATTTCCGGCAAACGAGTATTATTAACTATTGATTATATAGCCAACTAGTATAGCATTACCAATCCTATGTTACAAAAGTTTTCAGAAAAATTTTATCAAAAAAAAATTAGTAATAATTGGCGTAGGATCTAGTTACAATTAAGAAATTTTCCTCTATTTTCGACTTTACGTTTAGACTTTGTAAAAATGTGTATAATTTTTGCTGCATATACGTTGTGTGCTTATACGTTTGAAAGAGTATTTAAATCCTGTCTGAACAATTCCCTAGATCCTCTTCAGCCACGTTTTTATGTATATTATAAAAATTTTGGTGTTTTACAATTCAATGTCATGTGTCAGTCTATTTGCGCCTGCAGATCCTCAGAACCGACAACCATTTTAACTGTGAAAGTCTTTAAAATGTTTTCAACGAAGTTTCTAAAACTTTCCTTTTTATTGTAAATTTTTGTGAGGTTTCTTCGCCTACTCGTACAGTCACTATTTGTTGTAAGTATAAGTCTCTGACTAGGCATAAATCATTGTCATCGATACAAGATTTCTTTAATATTTGAAGCAGTTTATGATATTGTACTTTATCGGATGCTGTGTTGAACTGAAGTATACACAGACATCGTAGTTTACGTTTCGAGAGTTTTGTATTAAAAATTATAGACTTATAGAAAATAATGCTCACGTTCCAAGTCCGCTTCTAAAACCAAACCAAACATTGCTAATATCAACTAATATAGACCCATACAGAAGCGCACATACATATAATTTTTTGGTATAGGTATATATGCAGTGACATGGCATAACAAGAACAAGCTTTTACTTCTATTCCGTCAACACCAGGGAGCGCTCATGTTGCGTAATTCTTTTAGATATAATTATTAGCCTTACATTTTTGTATTTTATGAAATTAGAGATCAAATCCTACTAACATGCACCATATTTTTTTCTGTCGAAAATAATATATTATTTTAACTTTTAATACTTTTTAATAAATGAATCTTTTTAGAACTACAAACAAAATTGTGATTAAAATTTTTAATTTAATTGTGTAGAAATCTACAAGTAATATGATTATGTTTTTGTAGTCGCCATCTACAGGAGTATTTTGAAGTATACCTACTGACTGTGGCCAAATCTCCAATTTGAAATGTGCTTCTATATGCGTCTATATGCTTTGCTAATATTTTCCTCAAGCTTTCTACATATAAGAGATTGGATAATTCTAAGTATTGTAAGTGTAGGGTTCATTAGGCTTATATTATACTTCTATCATTTTGGAGATCAATACACATTCAATTTTGACCATTTCAAGTGTATTTTCAGCAACGGAAAAATGGAAAAATATTACTAAATAAAATAAGAATAGATTACTTTTAAAAATCTGAAAAAGAATCCAATACTATATTAATTATCACCCTAGAGAATGATATAAAATCGGCATTTTTTCCCACGGTGTGTCTGATATTTATAATTTTCTTGTGGGCTCTTAAAAATTCAAATAAGGGCGCAAACGATTTAATGATAGTTTTTGTACATATCAATATTTGTTTTATCGATAATTAATTTATTAAATTTAATACTCATTCATTCATTCATTCAAGTATAAAATCAAAGGTTCTTTACACGTATATATAAATTTATGTAATCAGTCTTTGGAGAATAACCCAATAACTAAATGTATATTATTTTATAAATGTATATCTATATTTCTTGTTTAAAACATGAGTTATTGAGTCGCTGACGATATAGTTTATTTGATAATGTATCTAAAAGTTTATTACGTTGTAAAATTTTTGTTAAAAAGTATATTAAAGTATATTAAATTGAAGTTAATAAATTTGAACATATTTTATAATCTTTTTGCACAAATTTTTTGGGATTTTAAACTTTATCATGTTCTTTTATCAATAATGTATTTTCTAATTTCTAGAATTAACTCTAAATAAAGACGGTATATATATATATATATATATTATTATATATATATATATATATATATATATATAATCAATCAGCCAATCGCGTCCACTGCTGGACATAGGCCTCCCTCAGTTCTTTCCAGTGTTCTCTACACTGGGCCGCTTGTAGCCAGTTTCCCGCTACACGTTTAATGTCATCGGTCCATCTAGTCGGTGGTCGTCCTCGGCTTCTTTTATAATTTCTGGGCCTCCATTCCATAATACGTCTTGTCCACCGTCCATCTTGTGTTCTAGCTAAGTGCCCTGCCCAGTTCCACTTAAGCGTCGTGGTTCTTTCGATGACGTCTTGAACTCCTGATCTTCGCCTGATTTGTTTGTTGGTTTGTTATGTGGTCTCGAAGGCTCACATTCAGCATTGCACGTTCCATGGCTCGTTGTGTAACTCTAAGTTTATTCGCAGATTTTTGCGTGAGTGTTAAAGTCTCTGCTCCATAAGTTTGTACAGGTAAAACACATTGGTTATAAACCTTTCGCTTGAGACACATGGGAATTGAACTTTTTAGAATATGGCTTAATTTGCCAAATGCTGCCCATGTTAGACCTATTCGCCTCTGTATTTCATGTGTTTGATTGTCTCTGCTTATTTTGATTTCGTGTCCCAGATATTTGTAAGTGTCTGTTTGTTGTATGGTATTGTTGTATGTTGTATTGTCAATAGTTATATTTCCACTCATTACGAGATTTGTTATAATTTAGTTTTCTCAAAGTTTATCTTTAATCCTGCTCTTTCAGACAGACTTTTAAGCGAATATTATATATATAAATAATATATATTATATATATATATATTATAATATATTAATATATTATACAAGCAGGATAATAATAAAATAATTCTAACAGTGTATGACACAGAGGAAAATTTACAATTTGTGTATTTTTTTGTGTAATTTGAAGATATATTTTTAATTTCCATATTGCCAGACTATAGTATGAATCTAAGAAGGTATTCGTTGAAGTCTGACAGGCAGAGGTGGGGAAAATCTTTTTTCGACATCTAATGTCACCGAACTAGACACCCTGGCATTTTCTGGTCGAGCATAACACTAGGCCAGAAAACCCCAGGGTAGTGCCGGATTAATCATGATCCGGATAACATTTTAGACTAAAATTCCCACATCCAGTTACCTCTAGTGTAGTGGTCTTAGCACTCTATGAAAACATAAAAGTCCATGTATTAACCATCAACTTAAGACAAAAAATAACTATATTATATTAAAGAAAACTTACAAGTTAGCCATATCTATCACCATAAATCCTAGAAAATTAATTTAAAAAAATGGCTATTGCCAAAAGAAAACAAAAGAAAGAAAATATTTCCATGAGACTATGATCTAATTCTGGTGTATACCGGTTCCTGGTTTTCGAGAAAACAAGATTTAAGATCCTCGATTTAATTTCATCCTCTGTCCCCCTGCTCCTTTTTCTTGATCACACTAAAGATCAGACAGTGAACAGCACTCCATTCTCTCCCTCAGCTCATCATCATATTTACCATGTTCCTTTTATCCAGCCTGAAGCCCATTCACCTATCAAAATATCCCCTCTCATTTGCGGGAGCACAGTTCGCCGAAACAGATTTCCTTTCCTGTTTGAATAGGTGCCAAAACTACCATGCTCGATCAAAAACTGCGTCAGGAAGTAGTCCAGTTTCCTGAACGTACATTCTCATTACGGTTTAGATCAGGAATTAGTTCTTTCATCCATCTAGTTTTTCCGCTATCACTCGTCCATTCCCTCTGTCACTTCTCTGTCGTTATCTCTTTCTTCCTCTTCTATGTTTTCATTTATTTTCCTAGCCTACACCCTAGCTCGCTCTTTAAACAACAAAACAATCGGTATCAATAACATACAGAGCTCCAATAGTAGGGGTAAGGTGATTGATCGATTCAATATTATGCAGGTTTTCATCATCATATAAGCGAGAAAAAGGCACTGCAAAACTGGAAGGAAACTTTAACGGTGACTTAAATAGGAGATGAAATGTGTAAAAAGCGACGGACTCATAACTATACTAAATATTATAAATAGACAATTTAGTAAAATACTAAAAATAGGTTAACTTTAAAATTAGAGGCAAAGGAGCAAGCTGAATAAAGAAAAAGAGATTATTAATCAAGAAAGGAAATAAATATGACATCCTTGTGTATGGCATTTATGGACATGATAACATGATACAAAACTATTAATCAAGCACTCTTTAATCTAACCTTTAAAAAGTTCGACTGGAAGAATTTGAGTGTTAATATAAACGGAGAATACCTAAACCACTTGGGATATGTTGAAAACATTCTACTTATATCCGATAAACGAGAATTACAAAAAAAATAGTTAAATATTTAAATAATACAAAAAATTTGGATTTAAGATAAACTGTGATAGAACTGAAACTATGACCAACCAAGAAGAGTACTTCAAAATCACACTAGAGCAAACAAACATAGAATAAGTAACTGAATACATATACTTAAGAAAAATCATATAACTTAGTAATGACAATCAGACTGAGGAAATAAAAAAGGGAAGATTAGTTTACAACAATTTATGGAAAAAGTGATGATAAATATCAAACTGTAATACAGAAAAAGCAATCTAATATGGATTCGTAGTAAAAACAAAGTATCAACTCAAGTAGCAAAAATAACTGCAAACTAGAGATCACAGAATGACAAACAACAAAGAGGAAGACCAGAATGTAGATAATCAGATGACGTAAAATAACATTTTGGAGATGGATGAAGATAGCCTAAGTCGAGAACGACAGAGGAAAAACAAAGGTAGGCCGATGTCCAAATATGTATGTTCTTGGCTGATTCGATAGATAATCAGTTAAAGTATAAACAGTACTACTCAGTAACATATTTCAAGTATCTGAAACACAACTAATTTTTAATTAAAGTAAAAAAATGAGACCTACAGTAAAAGTACTGTTAAAGCAATCAAGTTAAATAGATTAAGGTTAGCGAGTTGGATGAACTTTTCAAACTCTTGTTTATTTAGAAGTAAATTACTTATTTAGGAATCAATTACTGATAAAATAATGAAATAAAGATAACATTTTTCTTGTTGCAATAACAATATAATAAACAGTGTCGTAAAAGCAAGTAGGTACATAATACTTATTGTTACAAAAATTTGTGGAAAATGATTTTAAGATCCTGATATAGGTTTAAATTCCCAAAATATGTGTGCGATAAACTCCGAAAACTATACAGGGTGTTCTATTTAGTTTACATTTTAGCAAGTTCTGAACTGCCTTAACATTTATATTAACAAGAAATTTAAAATAACCAGAATTATAATACGAGAATAAATAAATAAATAATATTATCTAAATGTGGATGTAGTCATCAAAATGTCAGCTTGTTCAGAGATTTGTTAAAATGTGAAAAGCAAAATTAACATACTCGTTATTTATGTATATGTATTACTAGTTAAACATAATGTATATTTTGGTAACCAGGTAGATCGCAAGAAACTGAAAAGGTATATTTTTAAATTTATCTAAATTTTTAAAGAAAATATCTATTTTTATTGTAGTTTATAAGTAACATAATGGTTTTCGGTACTTTTTTTGTATTTCTTTTTATTTCTTTGAACATATGTACCTAGACCTCAATACCTATGTAGGTCTTTCTTTGTAGGTAGGTACCTATCGTATTTCAGAAAAGTTATGATTTTAAAATATATGTTATCTGTTATGGTCATCTATTTAACAATTGCTATATACCTTTATACAAAGCCTATCTAACGGGTGGCACACACTGTAAAGCTCGATTTAAGAAAAATAATGTTACACTGAACTAAATTTTCTCAAGAACCAACGGACAGATAAAGAACCAAATAAACTAAGCAACAACAATTATTATAAGACCAACTAATTGGAAGACGAAATGTAGTAGTAGAATATAGCAGAACCAATAAAATGACATCATTATGGCAAAATTAACAACACGAAACTTTTAAAGGAGGAAAAATCGATAAAATTTATTAATTTAGTATTAAATTTTTGAAAAACTATTAGTTATTGATTATAAAATTCGAATATGTTTATTTATATGGCTTTCTTATTCATCGTTCCTTTTCATGTGGTCAATAAATATAGCAATCATGATGAAAATGTTGACGAAACTAGCACGAAACTGTTGAGAAGAGAACAATGAACTAAACATAAGAAAAAGAGATAAAAAAGAAAATACTAGAAAAAAAAATAGGGTAAAACTAGGAACCTGGAATGTTTAAACATTATTAACACCATGGAAAATAGAAGAGGTAGCAAGAGCAATGCAAAGATGCAAAATCGACATACTAGCACTAAAAGAAGTAAGGAAGAAGGAAATATTAAAAAGAAAAATTACACAATATACTACTTCAGATTAAAAAAAAAGAAAATGGTACAGTATTTATGGTTAACAATAAGATAAGGACAAAGTTATCGAATTCAAAGCTATAAATGGACGAACGTCATATAAAATATAAAAAACAAGCCAATATGACAATCATAACCATATATACGCCCACATAAAATACACTAGAAGATGATAAAATTAAATTATATGATCAACTGGATTAATTATATGAAAGATTTCCCAAAAATAACATAGTACTAATGGTTGTACTATTACTATGATGTAGAAGCAGGTAAACAAAACCAAAATAAGGAAGTAGCAGGGAAAGAAACTATTCATAATGAGACTAACGACAAGGGAAGAAAATTATTCCACCTAGCAGCAATAAGGAACAGTTACATTATAAGCACATACTTCATGCACAAAAGAGAACATAAAGTAACATGGCTGATCCTTTTTTGCATTGGGGGAAGAGAATCCATCGGAAAGTAGCTAGATGGAAGGTACAGTCTCGAAGCTATTAGATTTTTAAAAAAGGTCAGGCTAGAGAATGTTATCTAGGATTATAGGACCACAATAGATCTGAGAAGGTCGTAGTGGAAAAGACTAAAAGGCTACCTCCCTAAATCTATCTATCTAACATGGCTGATACCTTGAACAACAGGTGGCAATCAGATATATTACATGCTAATATCCAAAAAATGGAAAACAATAATGCACGACCTCAGATCTTTTAGAGGAACAAACGCGAGCATAGACTATTTCCTAGTAATAGAAGTAATACAATGAAATTAACTAAAACAGCGAGAACAAGACAAAACAAAAGAAGATGGAATCTGGACAAGTTAGGATTACAGGAACTAAGAGAACAATATGAGACAACCTCAAAGGAAAATCTAGCTGAAGCAAATAACACGATGATAGGAAAAATATAAAAGAATCCATCTTAAATTCAGCTGAAGAGGTGTTAGGACAGAGGGAAATAAAACGAAGGAAATAATGGTTCGATACAGAATGCGATATCATAATCAAACAAAAAAAAACAAGCAAGAAATAAATGAATATCAACTAAAGAAGCACATTATGAATACAAATTAAAAAAGAAAGTAGCAGACTCATGTTAAAAAAACAAAAACTGTGGATGGAAGAATTACTAGAGGACCTATAAGATAATAGTAATGGTAGCACTAAACTATTTGGATATCTAAAAGCCCAACAAAGAAAATGCAGACCAGTGGTTAAAATTGACAATAGATCATGGGTAATGCACCTCACAGAACTGTATAAATGCAGATGAAATTCTCAATGAGCTCATTAAAAAGGGAGGGTAAACATTACTAAAAAGCATCTACAACCTAATAGTTAAAATATAGTGAGCAAAACAAATACCCAAAAATTGGAAAGAAGGCAGAATTATACCAATGTTTAAAAAAAGGAGAAGTAACAAACTGTAACAAGTATAGAGGAATACCTCTACTAAGTACAACATACAAAATTCTAACAGCCCGCATCAGATAAAACTCACTCAATTCAGAAAAAAAAAAGATTGGGGACTACCAACAAGCATTCAGTGAAGGCAGATCCAGTACAGATGCAACCCACATAATTACACAGATAATCGAGAAATGCCACGAATACAACATAGAACTCCGCACCCTCTTCTTAGACTTCAGATACAAAGAAGTTATTTAATGAAATAAAAAATAAAGTCAGATCAACAACAATGACTAGTATAAATCTCGAGCTAAAATAACAATAGAAAAAGGTAGCACAAACTCAATTGCAATAGAAACAGAAGTGCGACAAGACGATTCTCTGTCAACCACACTATTCAACATAGCAGTAGAAGGAACAGTCAAGACCAGCGGAATTAAAGGAACTACAGCCCACTCCTCAAGGTAGCATATGCAGATGATATAGTTCTTATGGGAAAAAAACAGAGAAAGATTAAAAAAGCAGTAACAATCCTGGCAAGTGAAGCACGGAAAAGAGGTCTAGAAATTAAGGAAGAAATTAAATATCAAGATAGAAAAGTACAGTTTTGAAAAAGTTCAACAATTTAAATATTTGGGAGTAGTTGTGAATGGCAAAAATAAGAAACGTAAAGAAGTTACGGAACGAATAATAGCAGGCAACAACAAATACTGGAGATATCATAGGCTAACAAAGGACAAGAACTTATCCACAAATCCACAAATATCCACAAATGTGCCTCACAGATAAAGATAAAGAAAAATTAAGAATATTCGGAAGGAAAATCCTCAGAAGAGTTAGAAGAAGAATTATGGGCCCGATAAGAATTAAAAATGGAGAAATGAGAAAAAGAATGAACCATGAACTAGAAGACGTAATGAAGGGGAAGATATAGTTAGCTTTATTAAAGCCCAAAGACTAAGATGGCAGGAACACATAGAGAGAAGAAAAAACGACCTACTGATTAAGAATGTTACCAGATAGAAGCCAGAAACTGAAAGATCAAGGAGAAGACCCAGAGAGAGATGGGAGAATCAGGTTATGAGAGACAGTAATACTCGTCAAGTCCACTAATATTTCATAATAATTTAATTATTAAAACAAATTATAAGAAAAAAATGGAAAACAAGGAAATACCCCTATTATGTCATACAGATTACGCAGATTTGATAACGGGGAATGAAGATGATCTACAAATACTGTTACTTCAGCTTAATAATTTATGTTAACCCATTAATGCATTAGTTAAGAAAATTAAATCAAACTTCAGAATGAAACAAAGAGAGCTCGTTTTTAACAGCAATGTGTAAGCCTTACATTGTTTTCTTTGTAACTGTCTTTTTTTACGTATATCATGCGCTGGGCAATGAAGGAATATTTCAAACCACGTTTTTTAAAGTTTTTACGTGTGATATTCAACGAAACATTGATTAGTATATCTGGAGCTGTCAGCAGGGCCTCTACAATGCGCCGGTAAAATTCTAATAAACATTTAATGTTACGGTAAAGAACTCTTCTTCTTCTTCTTAGAGTGCCGTCTCCCTTCGGAGGTTGGCAATCATAATGGCTATTTCTATTTTAGAACTTGCTGCTCTAAACTAATCAATCGATCTGCATTGATACCAATCACGTAGATTCTTTAACTGTGAGTTCTGCCTTTGGCCAACAGATCTTCTTCCTTGAATCTTTCCCTGTATTATGAGTCTCAAAATTTCATATTTTGGTCCCCTCATCACGTGGCCTAGGTATTCCAGTTTTCTGGTTTGTATAGTAGTGATTAGTTCTGTTTCTTTACCAACCCTCTCCAGTACTTCTTTATTTGTAATTCTATGAGTAAGGTAAAGAAGTCACATGTTGACTATTCCTCATTCAAGCAAAATTTGAATATCGTTCAATACCATTTTTTAGATCGAATTAGAATACTATAATTTTTCTATCTTTTCTGGACCATCTGTTAAAGCTTCCTATAATAAATATTTCTGAAATTAAAAAATTAGTTGCCATAGTAACTTCATTATTATCATTCCAGGGAACAAGAGTGAACTTATGTTTTTCGTTATGTAGAGCGTGGGAAGTTCCACGAATTTCTTTTTTAATTTCTTTGAGTGGGGCTCTTTCAATCCTGGCCATTTGAATCTAATTGTGATGATACAGTGTATCTTTTGATCCATCAACCTTGTCAGTAAAGGTAAGGATGTAAAAAAATGTCAATTTAGATAACAGATTCTTGTGGTAAAGAGCCTATACACAGCTTTTCTATCACGGAATTTTCTAACGAGTTACCCTGTAATTTATCTCCACTTCCAGTATAGGGATGAAATTTTGCAAGGTAAGCTTTACTGGTCACAATTCACCAACATTGATAACCGTAATGGATAAGGACCAATTAGGGATTGAACTTTGAATGCTTTATTCCACGTAGGTATTATTGTTAAAATGTAAAAATCTATGAATCTATTCAAATCTGTTTCGACGCATAGTACCTATTACTAACTAAACGCGAGTGAGATTCCCCTCGACATTCCCAATATTCTTCTAGAAGGCAATGGGTGGTATCCAGAGAGAATAAGATGTCAAAGTATTTATATAAATCATAATATTTCATAAAGTGAAAGAGCAGGATTTTTGTGAATCGTACTTTACCGTTTCTTTACAAAGATAATTCATGAATTGTTCATCAAAAAAATGTTAAACACATCGATTGGCTTCAAATTTTATTTTTTTTTCCATTCATTTAGTACCTATATAGAGTTCCGTATTGTTTTTTGAAAATGTCCTTAATGGCTGCTTTTCCAGTTTTTTCCTCACCTACGATCGATTGTTTTCATAGATTTTTTTCTGTTTTGAAAATATTGTGAAATTTCTGCAACCTTTTTTTTTCTTTGTCACTTAATTCGTGAGTTTCAGTCAAGAGTTTTATTTGACAGTACCTACGGTTTTCTCAATTGCTGTATTTTTTCGAGAAACAGCTGTAATATCCACGCTTTGAGACTGTGTACCTCGGTCAATACTTTAAAAAGTGTAATTGAATCGGTCTTCCTCATCACTTTCAGCATCATCTCTGTCGAAATCATTTCCGTCGTCGTGCAACAAAGTATCGTCATCTTTTAAAGTCTCATATATTTTTAACAATTCTTCTACATCTTTGGGATTGTTAGGATCATACTTTTTCTTACATCGAAATACTGTTGATTAGTTACCACGAGTGCCCCGCGTTTTATATAAGCAAGAATCAAAGATCTTTAAAATATTCACCTGAATAAATTTCAACGATATTTGTATCACTATTTAATATTTACAAGCCTTGCTACTTGAACCATACAAAAGTTTTCTCAAAATAAGTCGATAGATTCCTATAAACTCTCTTAACGTGAAACCGGTGCATTATAAAATAGTCTACGAAAGCTTAGCATAAAACTAATCACGCTTTACTGCCAAACGGTTTCTTCTTCTTCTTCTTCAAGTACCTTGTCCATTGCGAACGTTGGCTATTAACATGGCAATTTTGATCTTGTTTGCGGCGCTTCTGAATAGTTCGACCGATGTGAGCCCGAACCACTTCCGCAGATTTTGGAGCCACGAGTGTCTTCTCCTGCCTGGCCCTCACTTACTGTCTATTTTTCGCTGGACAATCAATTGTAGCAGACGGTACTTATCGTGTCTCAATATGTTGCCTAGATATTCACGCTTTCTTTGTTTAATTGTATTCACGATCTCTTTCTCCTTTCCGATTCTTTGGAGTACCTCTATGTTGGTGACATGTTCGGTCCAGGATATACGAAGAATGCGTCGGTACACCTACATTTCGAATGCTTCTAGTTTCCTCGTTAGCGTCTCCGTCAGCGTCCAGGCCTCCACGCCATACAGCAAGATCGGAAAAATGTAGCATTTAACTAGACGTAGTTTTAGGGAAGAGACAAATCCTTGCTTATGAGGAGCTTTTTCATATCGCTTAATGCTGCTCTAGCTCGTTCTATTCTCGCCTTAATTTCTATGGTCTGTTCCCATTTTGCATTTACGTTGGTGCCAAGGTACACATAAGATTCTACATGATCAATTAGTATGTTCCTTATCCGTAATTGTCGAGCAGGTTGTTGCTTTTTGCTTATCAGCATCCACTTTGTCTTCTTGAAGTTGAAGCTCAGGTCGTATTCCTCACTAACTGAATAAAGTCTTTCCATTACTTGTTGTAATCCGTCTATGGTACTGGCGTGTCGTCGGCATATCTTATATTGTTCGTTAACTCGCCGTTTATTTTTATGCCCTCATTTGTATTTTCCATACATTTGTTAAATATTTCCTCGGAATACATATTGAATAGGAGTGGTGATAATATACACCCCTGACGGACACCTCTTTTGATCTGCTCGCTTTCAGTGAGTTCGTTGCCAATTTTTGCTCTTGCTGTTTGACCCCAGTATAGGTTTGCCACAATTCGAATGTCCTTGTCGTCAATACCTGTCTTTCGCAGAATACCTATCAATTGTTCATGATTGTCTCTACAACCGGTGTATAAGCACCTGGAGAGCGAAAATTGCTTCTCTAGTTCCAAGTGCTTTCCGAAAACCAAACTGCGATCTATCAATATTTGACTCACATTTATCATATATTCTTCTATGAATGGTCTTAGTGAATGCTTTAGTGACATGATTGATCAATCTTATAAGCGGTAGTCATCACAAATCTGGGCATTTGGTTTCTTCGGGATTGTAATAAATGTTGACTGCAGCTAGTTCTCCGGGATTTTACCGCTATTATATATATTGTTAATAAGTACAACTAGATCATCAAGGAACTGTTTGTCTGATTTACATAGGATCTTTAATATTTCGCAGGGTACATTGTCCGGACCTGCTGACTTATTGTTTTGTAGTGCTGCAATGGCATCGGCCAAACGGTTATAAGTTTCTAATGTTATGAAACAGTTACCTTCTAACATTTACCCTGTAACCTATATTAAAACACCAACTAATGTATACTTTTTTTGACAAGTATATGGCGACATATGTAGCAGTGTCTCGCGTATTACGTAAAATACCGTGAGCGTTAATGGGTTAAGGAATTGAACGTGAAAATATCGCTACAATAAGTTTAGATGTCTAGATAGTATCAAAAGACCGAATACGGTAATTCAAAATTAAATGAAATTCAACTACCTTGGAATTTATTCCTCTTAAGTACTCACAATCCTAGACAAAACTACAATTGTAACGAAGATCCACAAATATATTGGAAAGTAACAAATAATGTTAAATATACAGGAAGTGTAAAAGATCTTTACCATCGGATTTGGTTTGGAACGAACCTACTCCGACCGAAACCAAGCACTTCCTCTATGCTGACGATCTTGCAATATGTGCTCAAGGAAATAGTTTTGAAGAAGTGGAGGAGAAACTCGAAACTCCCTAAAACAATGACAGCGTACTACCTGCAGAATTCTCTGAGACCCAATCCCTCTAAAACCCAAGTCTGCGCTTTCCACCTTCACACAAAGGAAGCCAAGCGAAAACTCCAAATTGTGTGGAATGGTAATACATTAGAACACACAAACCAACCTATATATCTTGGAGTAACTCTGGACTGGTCCCTCACTTATAGACAACATTGCATAAAAACAAGAGGGAAAGTAACAACTAGGAACAGCATACTCAGAAAGCTAACGGGAAGTAAATGGGGCGCACGTCCTGGCGTTTTAAGAACAACGGCACAGGCACTGTGTTTCTCAACTGCTGAATATGCATGCCCTGTTTGGAGTAGATCTGCCCACACCAAACAAGTTGATACTGCGCTAAATGAGACATCCAGGATAGTAACGGGATGCATGAAACCAACGCCACTTTCAAATCTATATAGAGCAGCGGGTTTTGCAGAACCCTCAACACGCAGAGGCGCTGCAGAACACATAGAGAAAATTAAACAGATCGCGGACGATCGGCATGCCCTATACAAAGCTCGAACACCACGAAAGAGACTAAAATCTAGGAAAAGCTTCATTGGAACAGTGAAGGATGAACCGCCTGAGTATTTTCCACTTCCCCAGGTTCAATGGACCGGCCAGACCCTAGATTTTAAAACGTGGAAAACCTTGAATAGGATAAGAACGGGGGTTGCTACAGTAAAATCAAACATGGCAAAAGGGGGAAAAATAAACCAAGATGATGTGAACTGTGACTGTGGAGAAACACAGAATATGGAACATCTTCTTACATGCAGAAACTGTCCTCATCGATGTACCCTTGAAGATTTGTGGCTCGCCAACAAAGATGGAACCGACGTAGCCCGATACTGGGCCGAAATTTTATGAATGACATGTCCGGACATGATAAAGTAAAGTAAAGTAAGTGTAAAAAATATAAAACAAAAAGACTAAACAACAGAAAGAAGAAAAAATATTTAAAGATATTATAAAGTAAGAGATATCCTTACTGAAAATCATACCAAATGTTTCTCAGTTTGTTTTCTACATACATTTTCCCCCTTTATATTTACCATTTTTGTTATATTATTAATATATCTTATTTGTTTACTGAAATCTATTGATTGCATAGCTTGATGTGATTTTTTTCCTAATTATGTTGTCGTCAATTTTTACTACCTTCTCAATATCATTTTGAGTTAAAATAATTTTTTTTATAAGGAAATTTCACAAAACTAGTTCGTATTACAAGATACCTGAATCAGTGCATCGCGATCTGTCGAGTTGTGCTATTGGTCTCCCATATCTCTAACTATACAACATATACAAGTTCATTAGTAATAAGATAAAACGGTACTCAGTAACATAAATACATGTATTTCAATGTATTGATAAATACTCGAAAAATTTGATCACTTGTTCTATTGACCACTGCATAATAATTAGAATTAATTTTTTCTAAATTGCATGCAACACAAAATTAATATTCTGGCAAATTTAGGGTGTGTTTGAATCAGCACTTAATTTTTTTAATATTCTACTTAAGGCACAACTCAAGATGAATATGTACTGAGTACAGAAATTGTGTTCAACAATTTTTTTTCTCGGGTTCAATCATAACATACAAGAGAAGTTAAAAGATTCTAGATATTTTTATGTAATATTCATAGATGAAACCAAACACATTTTTATTACTGTACAATTTTGTAAAATTTTACGCTTTTGAAAGAAGAAAGGTTTTAAGATTTGTTATGTACTATATTTTTGTTACCACTTGACGGGGCATTCTGCAGCCGCAAATCTTTCCAAAGCATAGATCTAGTAGATTTTACTGTCACCAGAACATAACTTCATGCAGAAAAAACGAAATAGTAAGACCATTATGATCAATGTCTGTGGTGGCTAAGGTGGTTTCCCATTTTAGATTTCGCAAACATTACCCTTCATTTTCGAGATCAAACTAGATATCATTAGTATATATATATATATATATATATATATATATATATATATATATATATATATATAGAAAAGCTATTAAATCAGATAACTAAGATTCCAAGTTCTTTTGAGCCCTATGTTGCTTTTACTATTAAATAAACTTTCACCCTTACCTCTTGACGCACCCGATGAACATACAAGAAATGACAATTGTGATGAAGGTCCTATTGTAGCGGCATTGATGACTTAAAACTTGACAATGAGACATGCTGGCTCAATTTTTGTCTGAAGAGACCCCAAAAAAAATCCAGGGTGTACTTTCTTGACTCTAAAACAAAACTGATACCACTAGATATATTTCAGCAGACTGGACTGGAAACCGTAACTAATAAAACTTCAGTATGGTAAAAAAAAATGGTAGATCAGGACAAAAACAAATGGGTAATAAACTCATTTGAGTTATAGATTACCTGGTCTGGATGGGATTTATCCAATACTTTTATGAAAGGGTAGATACTACAGGCTAATTTAAGACTGGAGTATATACCAAAAACATGGAAGCTCATGAGTGTAGCTTTTATACCCAAACCTGATAAAACAGCGCATGAAAAGTCCCTGAGACCAATAAGTCTGATGGTATTTGTACTGAAGTATCTAGAAAAATTGCGCAATAGTCACATTAGCGATGATATATTGATTAAAAGTCCGATACATCAGGCATGTAGAGTAGGATTTTCTATGGAAAATTCACTGCACCACCTCGTACAGATAACAAACTAAGTTCTGGAAAAGCAAGAAGTGGTACTTTTCTGCATTTCTTGAAATAGAACGAATTTTTGCCCACGGCAAATTTAATGGCACATTCAGAGATAGGCTCTGCCTGTAGTTACAGATTTTAAATGTATCCAACATAATGGAGGAGAAATTTAAAGGGATTTAGTCCTCTAAGCCTGAATGGTAAAGTAAAGTACCTTAGGGTAATATTAGACTCCAGGTTTACTTAAAATCAGTAGATAAAACTAATAACCAAGAGAGCAATGATTGCGATAATGGTAGCCAGGCGCAGTCATGGAAAAATATGGGTTTTAAAACCAAACACGTTATATTGGATTTATAACATGGTGGCAAAATCAATCATTACATATGCATCAGTGGTATGGTGGCCAAAGAGGCAGAAAAAAGTACCATCTTTAAACTAAGAAAAGTGCAGATACTTATTTGCCTCAAATTAGCTTTGAGGGCTCTGAGGAGCACACCAACAGTAGCTGTAGAGACCCTATTGGACCTCCTAATGTTGGACATCGTTAGAAAGGGAAGGCTAAAATGGAATATTATAGACTGTAAAAATACCTAATTAACGTTAAGGTTAGATCAGGACATATCAGGGATACCGAATGGATGATGACTTCTGACCAAATACTACGCAGACGTAGGCCTAAAGTACCTTTCCAACTAGACATAAGCCCGTGAGAGGGATAAGGCATAGAAATATAATAGAAATATTCAGTAGTGGTGGAAATATAGATATTGTTATTCCACTAGGAGCAAATACCTAAGCAAATAATGCACATATTTAGCAACGAAAGAGCTAATGATCTTACCAGAAGATCAGCTAAAAATACTTCGGCCCAGAGCCGAAAGTAGAAGTGTTATAAAGCACCGTCCGCGATCGGAAAAAAAGCCTCGATCTGAAGACAACATAACTCTAACTGCAAAAGTAAACTCGGTCAATCACATGGCAACATGTATATTGGACGGATATGTGCCATAACAGAAATATTGTTCATGTGCCAGTCAAGGGATACTTTCATATAATGAGACTATTTCGTGAAGACTTAAGCTGTAGACTCTGTAGACGAGAAGCTGAGCCAGTCAACCATATCTTGCATGAAAGCGAGTCATTAGACCTCAGTCGGCAAACACTTTTGGAAATTATTAAGTGACTCAAAAACATGGTGCCCATTCACTAGACCTTTAAAACCTGCTGCAGGGTTACACAATTCTGGAATGGATATTATGAATGAATAAAATCTGTACAATGGCTACAGTACGCCCGGTGTTTAACAGACGGCTTCCGAAAAAAAAGCAAATCTGAAGAGGAAACACAACCCCAAAATCTCAAACACAATATCTCCTCACAGATACGTCACTGAATGAACACGAGTTTCTCATTATTTCACCTGCAAGCGGAGTCCGGTAATGGTAAATTGCGTTTGCTGTATTTATCTAATATTGCTTGTGAGTTGTACAAATAATTGCTGCCTCTGCATTTCTACGTTTTGACGTCATATCTATGTCGTTTTTCTGCTACCTATAAATTTCAACGAAGAGGCCTACATCAGATAATATTTTTTGATAAAGTGGGTTTTTCCTAATGTCTTTACCTTACAGTCAGTTGGATCAGCTGTGGAAGATACAGAGGCTGCTGATAGCTCTAAATCTATTGTCAAGTTGAATTGTTCATCACGATTCATTAACTCTTAAAGCCGTTAATATTTTCGTAGTTACTAGAAAATGTTAGTGTTTAAATTAGATCAGTTATATATTGTACAATTCCAATAAATTGTATTTTTGTAAAAGGTTTGTTTTTATTTCGAAGCTTCAAGGGACAATTTTCATAGCTCTTGTTCAAATATTAAATACTCCATTTTAACATGTGGATTCTCCCTTAAAACTTAGCAAGCGAAAGTATATTAAAACTTGTCAAGACATGATGTCTAGCGATCATCGTACTGTTTAGGAAAATTGATAGAAAGTGGAACTCAAATTTTCTTAAACATTACCTTCCTATATTTACATATAAGATACTTAAATAAAAAAGCGAGACTGGATCAGTTAAAGTTCAGAGGAAGGCGAAATGTGGGAAAAAACTTCCAGATATGAATTGTTTATTTTAAGAATGAGCAAACTGAGCCTCAGAGGGAAAAGTTATGGCCTTCAGTAAGGCATAAAAAAGACTGAAGTGAAAATTTACGATTCAAGAAAAGAAAATATGCTCATTGGACATAAGAACACTAGAATAATGTCTTGTTTTCAGAGGAGACATAATTTCTGGTGCAGATGTAATAATCAAAGTTTGTGCGGAGAGGTATGGACAAACAGTGTTCATCTCACTTCGAACAAACAGTGAAACGTACAGTCAAAAATATGTTTTGGGTATGTTTTTGATATCAGGTAACACAAAAACTTATTCCCACCAAAGGAATAATAAATAGTGAACAATAAATATTAAGAGATGATGGAAGCTTGTTAACTAGAGAACTGAAAAAAGTTAAGCAGTTCTTTTTCCAGACAGACAAACCAATCTTCCAGCAGAATTCAGCAAGGTACCTATAATGTTTCGAAAAAGTAATCAAATATTTCTAAGACAAAAGGCTACCCTTCTAGACTAACCTGTACACTCACAAACTCACTTGGTAAATAAAAATTAAGATTATTGAGGTTGTAATTCACCTGTGGTTTCGAGATAACACAATCAAGGAAAATTGCAAATAATTGGAATTGAACCTTTAACAAAAGCCAAAGAGAAGACATATCCATTATTGAATAATACTAAAATATTTTATAAGATTCGATAGATAGATAGATTCGATATCTGTATCTTGAATTAAATACAAAAACCAAGCTGTGTAAAATGCTTGATATTGCCAACGAACATGAAAGACCGTTAGTAAAATTCTCTGCTAAACAAGTTCATTAGAAAATACAAACAGACCTGAACCCGAAAAAGTCCTCTGGATATGACCCGATTACTGTTAACATATTTAAAGAACTTTCTAAAAAAGAAACACAGTACTTAACATAGATATTTAACGCCACTCAGAACTGGCTACCTCTATTATGGAAAATTGCACAAATGATCGTAATTCCTAAAACTGGCAAGCCTACGGAAGGCAGTACGTCTTATCTCTACTGCTAATGATGTCAATAATTATCTCAGAGCGCCAAATAAAACCCAATCGTCAGTTTTACTTCACACACCAGCATGTCACCACTAGGGATTGCAATCCAGCAGCATTTTGAGTCCAGCTGGATCCAGCAAAATGTAGAATAAAAATAAAAACACGATTTTAATGTTTTTTTGCTTTTTAATACAAACAAATAAAATAAAAACTCAAAATAAAAATTATCTTAGGTTTATATAATCAAATAAGGACGTATAATCAATCGCAATTCGCAATCAATCTTACCTCTCTTTAACTTAAAATGGCTAGAGCAAATGCCACAATTATCATGAGATTAAATAAAACTCGTACTCAGTAAGCCGTGGAAGTGAAATATAGGGCTTTGCTTGTGTCGGCTGAGTATTTTCACGAATGAAATTTTATCCAAATGAACTTATCTGTTGTAAGAGTAGTTCATTCGAAGCAAATTTTATTGATGGCAATTTTAAGCTGACACAAGTTAACTAATATGTTTTTCTTCCATGACTTACTGAGGACGAGTTTTTTTTGATATCATGATAAAAATCAGTTTGTATTCTAAATTTCTAAACAACAGAAACATGAATTATTTAGTTTTTTGGAAGTGAGACCTTAAAAAACATATTTTATCTATCGTCTTATCGCCTAACCTACTTCGCACAGATCTGCACATACAGCCGGTTGCGGAGAAAGCCCTTTTGGTCTCTACGCTGGTCGGTTTTAAGGTCATCAAATAGTCATAAACCATAGACAAATGATCGCCTTTTACTCCTTCGGTCTCATAAACGGTCATTTCCTTTTTCAAAATCTTTTCGTAATCTTTTTGAGAACCAGTTTTTTTTTGGTTATAAAAGTTTTCTCTCTCTCGTTTCAGTTCAATCTCAAGTTCTTGTTCTAAAGTAAAATTCACGGGCTTCGGATTAGTTGCCATATCTTCTACTTCCATTATGTCCTCTTGCACTGTTTCCACAATCACTTGTTTATTTATACGACTTAACAAATTTTTCATCTCTTGTCACATTGCATTCTTTTTCGGCATGGGAAATAACCAGGATTGTTTAGTCCTTCGTCATACTTTTTTGGATTTTGTAAGTACACTAATGTACCTGTAATTTCAGAGAGGCGCCGTTCAGCGATTCTGTTGCTAGTCCGATAGCTCGGCACTGAGGCTAGAGTCCTGGCTATTTCGTTTGTCTAAGACAAATTTCAAGGTTGTGTCGGCCGTTATCAAAGTGGACTCTCTTCTGCAAAGAGCTTCTACAGCCAGTTTCACCGGTTGAAGAGTGGCGATCAACTCATTGATTATTGACCACTCACCAGCAGAGAATTTTATCGCAGAATCAATGTCTATCAACGCTTTATCGATGCAAACTTTTAGGCTGTAGAAACGTTCCAGCATACTGAGCAAATTGTTCCACCTGGTGCGGCAGTCAAGAATCAAACTTAATTCTTGCCTTTCTCTTCCTTGACATATTTTTGCAAGAACATGTCGTCTTTGGTAGGTGATTTTTTGAACGTTTTAACAACTTTTCGTATTTTCATGAGTAGATCGCTGTAACAGGGAATCAATTCAACAAGACTCACCGATGTTGGTTCGATTGTTATTGCCAATCCTTCATTCATCTCTGTTTCCATATCTTCATTTTCGTCTTCATATTCATCAGCGTCATATATTGCTACTTGTTCTACTTCTCTTTGAGGTTTCTTTTTATACAGCACGTCTACTACAGCCAAATGAATTCCATGTGCATAGCACAGTTGTTGATAGCAAGGCATGCTGATAGCAAGGCATGTTGATAGCAATCAATAGTCTTCTTCGACTTTTTGCTCGGAACTACTTCCTGATTATCTTAATTTTTTGACGAGGTTGCTTTGGGGCATTGGAGCCGATATAATGGTGCTGGTGCTGAAACTTGAAGAAGAGACGTTGTGTATCTTTTTCAGATGTCCTTTTGAAGCCTGTTGTTGAGCGGTGGCTAATCAACAATTTTTTTGAGCATAAAGAGCATCTTGCACTTCACTCCTCATCCAGTTTTGTGCAAAAGTCCCACAATTTTTTTTATCATCTTTAAGAGACATTTTAATTAATATTGGAGTAACTGGAGCATCATTAAATCTAAAAAGAAAAAAAAAACGTCTGTGAAATAAGTTGTAGGTATAACTTGTCCAGATAAAGAAACAAACTGTAAATGTCAACGGCTATCTGAACGTGAGCGTGAATGAGAAAACAAGAACGTCTGATATATGTGTGAGCCTTAATGTGAGCGAAAAAAAATATACATTTTTGTTAATTTCACAGTAATTTTTCGCCAACAGCCTTTTTCTTACGGTGGATGATATGTAGTCTACTTCATCTGAAATCAAAAAATTAAAAATTTTCTTGTAAGTTTGTACCTCTGGCTAGTGAATAAACGAAGGAATTTTCATTAGGTCAAGTCGTTTTTGTTTTATACGAAAACAAAAATACTTTGAAAATGGTCAAATTTGAAAAAATGAGTAAAAATTGGGTCGAAAATGTGTTTAAACTTATGTAGAACCTTCAAATTTCGTTTTTTCTTAATTATTTCATATGTTCACTAGCCAGAGCTATAAACTACAAGACAATTTTTTGACTTTTTGATTTCAGATGAAATATCATGGCCACCGCAAGAAAGAAGGCTGTTGGCGAAAAATTGCTGTGAAATGGCAAAAATAAATATTTTTGTAAAAGATCGCACTCGCACTGTGATAAGATCGGTGTTGATAGTTAAGAAGGAATTGTTTACTATTGACTGGCAGTCATTATTCAATTAACTTACATAAATCATCAAGTGATGTTCTAATCATAAATTATGCTAAATTATTAGATATTTAGTCAAATTACTTACCATTCAGTTTCCAAACAACACACACGGCAGTACAGCAGATTGAGAGAGGCACTTATTAGGCGTGAAAACACTTTTACTGGCGAGAGCATAAAGTCAACTAAAAATTAGATAAATAGAAGAGGTCTAAAAGTCAGTGGGAGGCGTAGGTGGTGCAGTCGAGAAGAGAGGGCGACGCGATGTTGCAGTTCAATCGCACTTGTGGCACGTCCTACCTGCTAGCGCGATAGAATGGCAAGTTGCCAACTCACGGCTTTCAATAAAGAGGCTAATGAAGACATGAAGTAACTTATTTCAAATTTGACACGTTTGCGGATCCGCGCTGCTGGATCCAGCATATAAAACAAACGCTGGATCCATCTGGATTGCTGGATGCTGGATGCAGCAATTGCAATCCCTAGTCACCACAGAGCAAATTCACCGCGTCTGTATTTTATTAATGAAGCTCTAGAATATGGAGGGCAATTGCCAAGGTTAGCAACCTACCAATCCTAACTATAAATACTGCTTAAAGAAATAATGTACATCCTCGGAACCGTATTGACATAATGAAGTCGACTATGGTCAAGAATTAGAACATGGCACATCAGATCGCTCAACACAAGGTATGGTGAAGTCGACTATGGTAAGAATTAGAACACGCCACATCAGATCGCTCAACACAAGGGATCAATAAATAACATTTGCATTCTACAGGAAACAAAAAAAAAAAGGAAAAGAACAATTAAAATTAGGTGAATACATACTAATCCACAGTGAAGTAGCAAAAGAGAAACAGGACCAAAGAAGATTTAGTCTTACTAATTCACCAAAGATAGCAAAGTCACATTAAAGTGTGTCAATACGTATCAAAAAGGATTGTAACAGTAAAGATCAGAATGGAGAAGGAAGACCTGAACATCATCAGAGTATACGGCCCACAAAATAACAAACCTAAAACAAAAAGGGAAACGTCTGATGGCGAAATATAACAAGTAGTAGATCAAGTTAGGGGAAGATGATAATATTAGGGGATTTTAACTCTCGAATAGACAATCAGTAATACCCGGAATTAAGCAAAAACACAAGAAGAATGTTAAAAAACGAAAAGGAGACTTCTAAAAGAGCTGCCCGTCACATCCCTCTTTCTTTTTAAGTCTCTTGTTAAACTCAAAACTACTGTTGGTTGCCTAAGTTTAAAATTAAGTCCTTTTGATAATTCTCTATTGAAGATTTCAAATAGTACATAATTAAATGTTCCTTGTGGAGTTGGCAACCTAGCCACTTTTCTTTAAATTAAACTCCGTGAGTATAAATTTTTTACATTAAGAACCTTTTGTACACTAAGTTTATTCTTAAAGGTTATGTATTATTTTTTTTTATTTAAAAAAGACAAAGTCGTATCCACCCGAAAGTTATTAAACAACATACCTGTAAAATTTATAACAATATTAAGTTAAATTTGTGTACAATCAATCATTGTAACAATTAATAATTAAAATGTGTAAACAATTAAACATTTGTAACAATTACCTAATTAAATTTAAATTAATTTTAATTCAAATTTAAGTTAAATTTTGTGTAACATGTTTATACATTTTAAGTAACATAATAAATTGTCCAGAACAAAATTTTTATCTAGTAATACTTTTAGATTATTTGGAAAATTGTAAGAATGTCTTTGACTTACTTATTTAGGATATGTATATCAACAAGAGTCTCATCTCTAGTGTAAGGGAAATGTGAGTCGATAATCTTGACAAGCGTCTATTCATACCTTATTACAATTCGTCTTCGATGCTCGCGCATCCATGTAATGTCAAATATTTTTTACGTTATACCAGATTTGATTTGTTAATATTTTGAAATTACAGGCTATTTAATGATTTTATTCGTTTAAATCAGAGTCAGAACGATAATGATAGAAAATATGCGATTAAAAATATTGCCTAGATTTTACTAGAAAAGTTCAATTGCGATTTCCGCAAGTGGTGTGGTCCTTAGATTAGCCGTAGATTCTACATTTACGATTTAAGCCAAATTGCTTTAATAAAATGTTGATATTAAGAAAGATACAGAGTGTTAAAGTGAAAATTTAAAATTTTAATTTTCGCTATAACTTTCATGTTTGTAAACATTTATGTATCAAAATTTATAACTGGTTCCTATTGAATATCAGAAATTATAATTTGATGCATATTTTAATGTAGCTGATACAGAGCGCTACATATGCCACATATGTTGCATATATTTGCACTTAACTTTTTTGCTCTTTAAGTTACTGGTGTTTGTGATAAAAAATATTAAGGACACATTATTTTAACAAAAAAAATACTTGTTAATAACTTCAAAACTCAACAGTTTTCGAAATAATCGCATTTTACGCATCAACTACATAATTCAGATTTAACGCAATTACTTCAGGCAATGAAAGAAAATTAGACAAAAACTTCAATAATTCTGAATTTTGGTGTAAAATGCCTTTAATAAAGTTAATAGTTAACAAAATATTCAATAAAATAAATATATCAGAGGATAGTTATTAGTAGGATTTGACAAAATAACAGAATAGTTGGATTTTACATCAAATATTTTACGTTTTGTATAGTCATAATCAAAATATTTTAATTACAAACCAAATTAAGAAATAGTTAAACTAAATAACATTAAACTTTTTGTCGAAGTAAGTTCTTCATTTGTCAATACATTCCATAAAAGAACGTCTCAACTAAATTCTTAACTTTACTTTAACAATAAATTTGTATTTAAAATTAAACTTTAACAATAAATTTTAATTACAATAATTACAAAACACATAACCGAATTAAATCGTATATTAGAACCTTATCTAGGAATAAATCCTATGAATATGAACAACAAAATTGACAGGCATAACCTATTTTTACATTACATGGATGCGCGAGCATCAAAGACGAATTGTAACAAGGTATGAATAGACGCTTGTATAATCTTGCTGCTTTTGCGTGCAATGTGTAATAGAAGAATAAAAGTGTTAATGGTAATTATAGTGCATATCGAGGTAAGTGCATAACCTCGATAAATTTAGGAAGGCGAAGGAAATTTTATTTACTCTCAACACAAAAAACTAAAAACACAACCGCCCAGGTAATTAACGCAACGCTATAATCAGTTTTAAAAGCTAGAGGTGGGCGTTGCCACATCAAACCGTTCCAAAGTAACTGACAATTATTTTATTTGAAAATTAATTTATCCAGGAAAAAAACGTGAAAATAAATTACTACAAGCTACTGCTTGAGAGAACCATCTTCCTTCGACGCGTTGAGTGGGGGTTGGTTCTATTCGCGAGTAGTAGCAGTAGAAATATGGATTCAGATGATAATACATCCGATGACAATCGGAAAAGAAATAGAGAAGAGGAGGAACTGTTATTTGGTCCCAGTAAAAAAGTACAAAGAAGTCCAGTTAAAAGTCACAAACATGAAAACAAAATAGATCAAATACTAAATATGATAACAAATTTAACAATAGAGTTACAAGAATTAAAAACTGATATAAAAGAAGTAAAACCGGAACAAAAACAATACAGAGAAGAAATGAGGGAACTCAAAACTGAACTAGCAGAACTAAAACAAGAGAATAGTGAAATCTGGAAAGAACATGAACAAATCAGAAAGGATCTGAATGAGACAAAAGGACGCCTTGAAAGGCTGGATAGAATAAGAAAAGAAAATAATATGATAATACAGGGAATGACCACAGAAACTGGAGATAGAAGAATACTAAAAGAAGTAATAGGAAATTTTATGACAAAAGAGCTTAACATTACCGTAAATACAGAAGAAGCAGTGAAACTAGGAGATAAAACATGTTTAGTCGGACTGCCAAACAAAGAGGCAAAAACAAAAATTATGGAAAACAAAAGTAAACTGAAAAAGTGAAAAAAGAAAAAATATATATAAACATTGATCTAACGACAGAGGAATTACAAATACAGAAGGAAATACGAAGAATAGCAAAAGATGAAATAAATAAAGGTAAACGTGTCCAAATTAAAGCCAACAAACTTATAATAGATGGTCTAGAAAGGAGATGGAATAGAAACACCAACCAGCTGGAGGACCATCATAGAGGTGGTTAAAAAAACTAGCAAGGGATGAGAGGATTCATTATTCGTTGACAGACGAGGCAAAGAAACAGGAAATGACTGCAGATAATCCCTGATACAACAAAAGTGAAATAAAGAAAGATAGACAAGAAAACAAAAATCAAAGACGAAGACAACAGAACAAAAAACATAAAGAGTTGAAAATAAGCACATGGAACATAAGAACTATGCTTGCTCCAGGAAAAATGCTATAAATAGGAAAAGAACTCAAAAAGTATAAAATAAATATTGCAGCACTACAAAAATTACGCTGGGAGGGACAGGGACAGATTGATAAACAAGACTTTACAAATGTTATATTCAGGAGAAAAGAAGCAAGGGCAAAAAGGCGTGGGATTCATGATACTGAGGCACCTAAGAGAGAAAATTATAAATTTCAAGCCAATATGCGAAAGGATGGCCTATGTTATAGTCAACAGCAAACTATTTAATATATCAGTCTTGAATTTATACGCCTCCACAGAAACAAGCAATGCAGACGAAAAAGAAATCTTTTATGATAGGGTCGAAGAGGAGATAGAAAAAATACCCAGTGCAGATGTCATATTTGTACTAGAGACCTCAACGCCCAGATTAGAAAAGAGGACTTTTTACAACAAATTTCAGGAAAGCATACAATACACGAAAAGACGAATGACAATGGGCAAAGACTATGTAACCTAGCAACAAGAACAAATTTGTTAATAAGCTCAACAAAATTTGAACACCCTAAAATACATAAGGTAACATAATGATGTTAATAAACGATAACAATCGTCAATAAAAGATGTAAGAACATTCAGAGGTGCGTGTGCAGATTCAGACCACTACATGGTCACAGCCACTATAAGACAAAAAGTTAAAATTGAAACAAAGCAAAGAAACCAACATAAAAAGTGGAATGTCAATAAAATGAGTAATGAAGAAGTAAGAAAAAAATATGAAGAGGCAGTAACAGTTCAAATAAAAGAGAAATATAAAGCAGAAGATATAAACACAGAATGGAGACGATCAAAAAATCAATAGAAGAAGGTGCAAATATGCAGATGGTAAAAGTCAGGCTAAAACATAAAACGGATGGTATAATCGAGAATGTAGAGAAATAACAGGAAAAAAAGTGCAAGCCAGAAATAAATGGCTAAGAACAGATAAAGAGGAATATGAAGAGGATATGACAGAGAAGAATATGAAAAATTAAGAAGGAATGCTAAGAAAGTGATAAGGCAAAATAAAAAAAATGGGTAGACAAAAAAATGCAGGAAATAGATCAGGAAAGAACAAACAGAAATACGGAAAGTATTTACAAAAAGATTAAAGAACAAAACAAAAAATACAAGGGCAAAACAAACGGAATAAGAAATAGAGAGGGAATAGTGATAATAGAGGACCAAGAATACAAGCAAGTATGGAGAGATTACTACAGAGAGCTCTTGACGGAGGAAACAACAGAAGAAGAAATGCATAACGAGGAGGAAACGGTGCACGAAGAACAAGCAGATAAAGTAGATGAAGTAGACATTGAAATTTCAAAAGAACCAACATTAGAGGAATTGGATGAAGTGCGAATCGCTCAATACGCTCATAGCGTTTTATGGATCTTTTCTTTAAATGGGGGTAAACCTGACTGAGCATATCGAACAAGGCTGTGGTATATTCTTAAATCATGCTTATAGGATCTGTTGATCCAGTGATATTCATTAGTAGCATGTTAAGTTGGTCAAAGTTTAGAGCGAAAAGTGGAGAGTGATTTTCTATGAAGTTTTTAGCAGGTTCAAGTAAGAGTATGCAGAAGTGCTTGCTGAACTAATTTTAGTTTTTTTAGCTTTTGCTTGGACTTTAGGTGTTGGAAAGATTGTTTGAGATGACCTGCTTCAGGTGAAATAATTTCATCAAAGCTACGTTTTGGTTGATTATTTATGTGACTGTCCTTATTTGACGCATCTATTTTTTGGTATCTCTGGGTTATTAGAAATAGACATTTGATCACATTGAGAAGGGTTTGTATTATTGGGTTTTTGCAAAAATATATTTGTTGTACTGGATAACGATGTTTCATTGCTTTGATTGGGGGTTATTTAAGCTAGTGGTTCGGAGCACTGTGATAAAATGTAACCTGGCTTCTTGCAGTTATAGCAAACTAAACTGCCTTGAGAGATGAATATTCTATATGACCTGTTATCAAAAACAAGAGGTAAATGACTTTGGTAGTGTTAGACTTTGCGGACTGGTATATATGTATTTGTCTTCGAAAACTAAGAATGTGATTATACTCCGGCATAGAAGCACTAATTTTTATAAGTGTCATGAGAGAGACAGAAATTATGCCGATTTCTTGTAACTCATTGATTAGCAAGTCGTGTGGTATTGTAGGATATACGTTGGAGGGTACAAGTCCTTCCGCTGGTGTAACTAACCTTCCTTCTCTGACAATTTCATCTTGTATTTCTATTTGGCCATGATTATTCATAAAATCATCCACCATTTGTTCGTTTATTGGATAAATTTATACATATGCGATTATTAGATAATCTAGAAGAGAAGACTATATTGTTCGGTTGAATTTTATTTCCCAGTGGGAAAAGATAGTCTTGAAGTTTGGTGTTTTCTAGGACACTAAAAATAACTGTCTGTTCTTTGGAAGGAAATTGCAGTCTGACGCTGCCGAAGAATATGCTTGTGATGAGTTTATTTGACTTTGATGGTTTTGAATTGTAGAACTGTTGTACACTTTCAGTTTATTTCAATATATCACTATGATTCACAATATATAACGTATATTAAACTTCGTTAATTTAAAAAATATTAGGATCCCACATTGTTGTGTATTATTGTACATATAGGATTAGCTTCTATGTTTAAAGCTGGATTTATAGTTTGACGTACTGTAGACGTAGACGCACTGGAGACGTAAGAAACGGACTGTAAATATTTTTCAATTTATAAATGGACGTAGTGGAATTTTTGCGCATGAGTAAAGACAAGAATTGGTGACCCACACCGATAGATAAAGAATTCTAGTATGACCCACAGTGCCCACAATTCAATATAACCTATAAATTATACAATTATAGGAATCATAATTCATAATAAACAAAGGGTGTGTGTTTATACTATTGTTTATTATAATATTTTTTTTATCCTTTTTGCGTGTTAGAATGGATTGTGAAATATACGAAGGTATGCTCCTTGGCGCTGTAGGATTGCTGCTGTGTGCAGTAGCATTGCAAAAACCTAGAGGGACAATAATAAGGCGACCAAGACGTTATAAAACAAGACCAATAAACCGTAATAGAAAAATAGAGAATGCTTATAATTATTTTTTAAAGATGAAGACAGCAGATCCAGATCAATTTTTTAAGTATACAAGAATGACTGTTCCAGTATTTAATGAATTATTAGGTCTTGTAAAAAGTAAAATTTCCAAGAAAAGAATAAAAGACGGGATATCAGAAGAAGAAAGGCTTGCCATAACATTGCAGTAAGTAATTTAGCTTATTTGTTAGATAAATATCTCAAAATTATTCAAACAAAAAACTTTTCTCAACAGATTCCTATCACAAGGAGGAAGCATGCAAAGTTTGGCATGGCATTATCAAATGGGCTTAACAACTGTTCATAAAATTATTAATGAAACTTGTAATGCAATATGGGAGGCACTTTCTCCAAATTATCTGAGAAGTCCTTCGTCTACCCAAGATTGGAAGAATATTGCCAAGAACTTTTTTGATCTCTGGAATTTTCCCAATTGCATAGGCGCCTTAGATGGGAAACACATAAACATACAAGCTCCTGCAAAAACTGGCTCTCTTTTCTTTAATTATAAGAAAACTTTTAGCATCGTATTGATGGCAGCTTGTGATGCTAAGTATGTGTTTACTTTGGTAGATATTGGTGCCTATGGATCTCAAAGTGATGGGGGTATTTTTAAACATAGTGTGTTTGGTAAGCGCCTTGAGTCAAAAACATTAAATGTGCCTTTGCCTTCTGAAATTCCCAACACTGACATTAAATTTCCCTATGTGTTCGTTGCTGATGAAGCATTCCCCCTAACAGACTACATAATGCGTCCATATGCAAAGAACAACATGACACTGACACAGCAGATTTTTAATTATAGACTTTCGAGGGCGCGCAGAATTATTACACATTTGGAATTTTAGTTGCCAGATGGCGAATTCTCAAGGCAAACCATAATTGCAGATGTAAAAAATGTGGCCAGTATTGTAAAAGCATATGTGGTTCTCCATAATTTTTGCATGATCAAAACTGAAGGGACAACTGATACAACTCATTATTGCCCTCCCGGCTATGTAGATTGTGGAGATGAAGAAAATGCCATATGGCGGAAAGAAATTGATGAACCACTACAGTCAGTTGGACGTTTATCCACCAACAATGCTAGACGGATAAATATTGAGTCACGAAATACCATGACAAATTATTTTGTATCACCTCAAGGAGAAGTTCCCTGGCAATTAGAAAAAGTATTAAGAGGAAGAACACTCCAATAGTCATAGTCATACTTTATAGATCCTTTAAGACATTCAACAATTAAGACAGTCACTACAGAACTCAGCATAAAAAACATTAATGTGTATAATACAATATTCACAGTGTAACAAAATTAACAACATAAAATATAAAATAACATTTTTACAGTAAAATATGAAGCTACTGCAGTTTGTCGTCAAGATATTCATTTATAGAATAATATTCTTTTCTTAAGAGTAAATCTTTTTAACATTTTTTTTTATTTAGAGGAAAGTGATATTTCTTTCACAGTTTCTGGCAAATGATTGTATAGGGTCAGTCCCATATATCTGAAGCAATTTTGATATTCTGTGTTTAGGAACTTGTTAAGATTCAGCACTTCTTGTATTGTAATAGTGATTGTCTGAATTTACTGGAAATGTATTGATTTCCTCTTTTACATAGAATAAACATTTGTAGATATATAGGCAGTACTAGGCTTATTTTTTAGTTGATCGATTGTATTTTTTATTTCAATTGGAGTTAAGGGTAAAAAGAAAAATGTTTTGTTAGGTACACATTTTTGAGGTAGTACAAGAAGGTAATGATGTGCCAAAATGAGGTTGAAAATTGTATTCTGTAATTTTGTAGCAAAATATGAGTGAAACAAATTAGCAATATCACAAGACTTGTTAATAATTTTATTATCATAATGTAGAATAATATCAAACCTGTTCTTTTACCTACTAGTTTCACTGTTTACTAAATTCCAAATTGTTTTTGGTATATTGTAAGATTGATTAATTAATTAAGTCATTATGAAAGTTTTTTCTTAGTATTTATTAATAGAGAATTATATTCTTTTTTTGCCTGTTTATAGGTATCTTGAGACTCGAGACTTCCTATATTTTTTTGCTATCCAGTGTAGATTTTTTAGTTTTTCACTAGCGTGTCTTAACTCATTTGTTACCCATGTAGCCTTATTTGTTTTATGTGCATTATACCATGTTTTTATTGCACAATATAAAATTAGATTGCAATATAAAATGCTAACAAATGAGTTTGTGGCATATTCAGCATTCATTTGTAAATATACCTCATCAAAAACTGTAGAAGAAATCCTTGCTTTAAACATCAATATATTTTCATCTGAAATATCCCTGTAACTGATGGGTTTTTTATCTTTAATGGGTGAGAAATCGCACAGCACTCACACACCATTTCTTCACTAAAGTTAGAGACATCTAATGTTTTAATTTAATATCAGCTTTGATGTCGACGATAGATCCTCCAGAGATATGGAACTTTCAACAAAAATAAGAGGCGATGTTGTATCCATTCAGAGTCATAAATTGGATGTTTTCTTCAGTACACCAATGTTCTGATAGACAAATTATATCAGGTGTTTCTTGCACTGTTATGACTCCAACTTGAGTAACTTATTTGTCAAAGATTGAGCATTTAGCTCCAATATTTTTAAACAACTGGCTAATGATGATAAAAGTAACGATTCTCTTGGATTTACTTGACTAAAAAAGAGTCTGGTCTATCTTCTCCAGTTGTCAAACCTCTACTGTGATGCTCTCAATTAAAAATCTTCTTCTAATCTAAAGTTAAATCATTCAATGCCAATTTTTTTCAGCCAAAAAGCTGGACTGTAAATTTCTTCCCTTAAGTCAGGTAGCACACCTATCATAAAACATTGATTATCGCTTCTTTTATGGTCAGTTGGTAACAATGTTACTTGTATGTCCCCACAGTTTGTCTTAGTTATTATGAAACTCTTGACGTGGTCCGCATTTACACTATCCGGAACTTTTGAGATGAATAGCCACAATTTTTTGTCTGGTTATTCAGATTTTCCCTGGAAAGCCTTATGATTGATTCCAGTTCTCATTATTTTCTTGCATCCTTTTGTCACAGTCTGATATCCTTCATGGTTCGTGTTATTCTCTGAACTCCCTGTTGTGATATGATTAAGATTCATTTTTGTACTTTCCTCATTCTAAACAGTTAAATTTGTAATGTACTCACATGTTTGTTTGGTTTGAATTTCCATTAATTGTACATTTAATTCGTTTGTAGTAATTTTTGAAAGCCCTGTATATTGGAATTCCTTTCAACATGTTTGGTGCTTTTATCATTAAAATATTTATTTGAGTCAGTGTCATTGTTTTGTATTTAAAATTCGTTAACTGGATGTCTTATCTTTATTACATTGAGATTTTAACCATTTTTTATGAGATGTTAATCATTACCATGTTGGCAACATATTACAAGTGAATCCCCTATTTTGAAGAATTTCACAGCACATGAGATGTGATAACTATTTCCACATAATATACAAACGAGTGTTATATTAGGCTTAGTTTGACAACATTTAAATGTATTCTCTTCAAAATCTACCTCTCTTACTACAGATAGAGGTGACGGCACATTTTTACTTTCCGCCATCTTGAATCATAATGTCTAATCTCTAAATAAATAAGGATTCATTATTTTATGTGTGTAATATGATAGGTTACTTTGTTAGTTTAATTTTATGTATTTTATTAACCAAAACAAATAAAAATTAAATAAACATGCATTTTCTGTAATATTTTTTATTAAAAGATAATATTTACAAAAACTATATAATATCTAATCATCATCTTCTAAAACTTCAAGAAGTCTGCGTCTTTTATTTTTTTGCTGCTCCGGAGTCATTTCTTTTAACACACTAGCAATATACTCCTACCAAGTATCTGCTGAAGTTTTTGGTTGTTTCTTCTGAATTTTTTTTTTTGTAGAATTAGCATTAGAATAGTGTAGTCAAAGGGATACAACCTCAGGTACAGTGTTCTTACATTCAGTGGTGATTGTAATACCTAAAACAATAATGTTTTTATCATTACTAAAACTTCCCTACTTCTAAACTTAATAATAGCAAGTTTTCTGCTCCTTAGAATTTATTGATTAAAACAAAAATCTTTATGTCATCTGCAATAAAAACAAGTTGGAAATACTTAATATGGATACTGGGTCTGTCCGATATACCTACTCTAACAATCTACAAACCGACACACTGGTCCAAAATATGGAGAGATATTAAAGTCCTTGGAATATGAAATGAAATAACACTATTAAAAAACACTTCGAAAACTTTAATTAGTAAAAAATCATGTCAATATTACTGATTACGAAATCTTTTTCCCTAATAATACATGATTTTTAAAACTTTTCATATAAAATAGTAGACACATTACAACTATTATACGATGTAGAATGATCATTGTTTTTTATTAACAAATCAAAACTTTTTAAAAACTGAATTTGCAGACAACCCTTACGGTAGAATGAGGCCTAATAGAGAATCTACATCAAATAGTTTTTTGAATGCCCCATAAGGATCATTCTGGGTTTGACGTATAACAAAATTCAATTATATAAATTATAATCACAAATTACTATATAAGTATTCTAGTAAATAAAGTTAACTAAGAATCAGTCAGCATTTTGATAAAATTCCTTTCAATTAATAAATTATTAAATTTATAATTTACCATGCTCAATATTTTTTGTAGTGTTTACTTACATAACCTATTAATTATTATTAGATTTTTTTTACAAAATTACTTGGCACAAGTAAGTGGAATCATATTATTAAAATTAAGCCTCACCTTTATCAGCAACCTGCGCCTTTTCTGAATTTACAGTCACTCTTTCATCCTCTGTCTCTTCCATCTGGATAATATTATTTTCTTCATACATTGAATGTAGAGACATTTCCATATTATAATCCTGTATCGGACAGTCTAAGGTGCTTTCAACCATTGTGGAATTTTACCATGCACTGGAGCAGCTTGGTGAGTCAAAAACCGGTGACTGTAAAGGTGGAGCATGTTGATTTAGGGCTGTCATTGTTTTTGCATCTTCTGTTGTTGTATGTGTACTAAAAAGTTGGGGTAATTTTTTACTTTCTCTGTTGTTTAAAATATAGCCTTTTTAAGGCCACAAATCATTTTCGTGATCTATGGTCAAAAATACATGTTTAAGTAATCCTGTACTTACTTTCTGGGCTTAATGTATGTATTAAGAAATGACATTGAATCGAAGTACTCCCATTGTGGGGTAACAGGAGCTCCGGAACCAGAAGGCAACGCTTTCTTCTCCCTTCCATACTTGTTTCTTAAATTTATCCAAATTCTCTGGCAATCCTTCACTGAAAAAGTATAATGCAAAAAAAACACATTTACTAGTAGTACCAAACTGCAATTAGGCAGTTTACTTCGAATTACACAAGAGAAACATACCGGACATTTGAAGTTCTTCGGAAATTTTCTTCCAACTGTTTACTTTCATTTCTTGGTTTTTAAAGTGCTTGTTGGATTTATCATAGATGTGTGGGTGACCCCGAATTAGACCAATTAACAACTCATATTTATCTGAAATATTGAAATTATACTCTGATATCCTTTTATTATTTTATAAATTATTAACTTACCGTCCATTGTATCAAATAATCACCAAAATTCGAAAATATAAACAACAAACGTAAACAACTACAAAATCAAAATGAAAGACCGGCCACGCTTTGGTTGACAACTGACAACACAAAATTCTTTCTTTTGATTGGCCAGACGTAAGAAACGCACTGTAAAAGTTGAAAGTTGACCAACTCTTCCGTTACAGTGCGTTTCGCTTACGTCCCGTCTTGCGTTTACGTTTATTTATAAATAGGAGTACACAAAAGTCTATGTTGATCTTTTTCCAGTGCGTCTGTGTCTACAGTCCGTCAAACTATAAATCCAGCTTAACGCTGATAATAACAGTGATTTCGAAAGTTGTCCTTCTTGTTCTTAGGGTGCATGTCCGTTCCGAACGTTGGCGATCCTTTTGGCTATGATGACTTTATTGGTTGCACTACGGAATAGCTGTATTGAGATCTTTCTATACCATGCTCTCAGGTTAGCAATCCAGGAGATTCTTCTTCGTCCTGGGGCCCTTTTTCCTTCAATTTTACCTTGCAAAATGCATTGGAGTACTGCAGCTACAAGTACTGCAGCTTACGGCTCTCCACGATGTTGACCGCGGTTGTGTTCATCCTCCCCAGTACTTCATTGGTGACTTTGTCTGTCCATGGTATCTTCATGATCCTTCTGTATAACCATAGCTTAAAAGCCTGAAGTTTCCGCAGAGTTCCGTAGAGTTTCCGCATTCAAGATCCACGTTTCTACTCCGTACAGAAGAACTGAGTACACGTAACATTTAAGGAGCCTTATTTTTGTTTCTAGGGAGAGGTCATGGCTCTCGAACACAGAGCTCATAGTCAAGAATGCACTTTTTGCCTTTCCGATGCGACATTTATTCTCTTGGGTATGGTCCTACGACTAATTGATTATAGTTCCCAAGTAGTTGTACTGTGAGACACGTTCAATTCTCATTTGGTTCACATACAGATTTGCTCGAGTTATGTTTTTCTTGCTGATGATCAGTAGCTTGGTTTTGCTGGTGTTTATATCCAGTCCATATGTTCTACTTGTTTCCGTTATTTTATTCATTCAGTTTTGCAGCCCTTGTTTGTTATTGGAAAACACTATTGTATCATCTGCATACCGCAGGTTATTGAGCTTGACTTCATTTATTGAGATGCCTTCATCAATATCGTTTAGAGCCGCTTCAAAAATGTGCTCCGAGTACACATTGAAGATCAGTGGTGAAATTATGTACCCCTGTCTCACTCCCCTTAAGATTTTAACCTGATCTGTATATTCTCCATCTATTCGGAGCACCGCTGATTGATTCCAATACAGGTTAGCTATTATTTTTAGGTCTCTCTTCATCATTTGTTTTTGCCTGACTCTATCGAAAGCCTTCTTGTAGTCAATCAGGCATGCAAAAATATTACAGCTGATATCTCGACATTTCTAAAACAATACCTGCACGTAAATAAAGTTCCATCGTACCAACGGAGTTCACAAATCCAAACTGATTGGGTACAATTTGTTCCTCACATTTCCGCTAAATTCTTTTGTGGATGAGTTTTAAAACCAGCTTTAGCAGACGGCTCATTAGGCTTATGGTAGTATAGTCTTCACAAATTTTTGCTTCTGGTTTTTTGGGCAATGGTACGAATTCCGATTCGAGCCACTCTACTGGTATTTTTTCTGCCTTGTATATTTCATGAAATATTTTAGTTATTATTTTTATTTGTTCTGCATCTAATAGCTTCAGCAGTTCTGCAGGAATTTCATCAAGTCCCGGTGCCTTTCTATCCTTCATTTGTCTGTCGGCTGCCGTTATTTTTTTCTGGAAGGATTTCGGGACCTGAATTTTCTTCAATGGTGGGCTCTTGTATTGTTCTAAGGTCATGGAAAAACTTCTCCAAGTATTCTTCCCATACTTTATTTTTATCTTCTTTGGTTATGGCAAGATTGCCTTCATCATCTGTTACTTTTCCACTGTAGCGTTTTCGGAACTTTTGAGCCATTTACTTCACCTTTCGATGAATATTGAAGTTATCATATCGACTCTGATATTCCTCTATTTCTTGACATAGTACCATTTTTTGTTTCTCTTTGGCTTCTCTTATTTTTCTTCTGACGATGGTTAGTCCTCTCTTATATTCTTGGTGATTTTCTCTGATCCATCAGGTTTAAATATTTTATCGGTCATCCACGATTTCCGTTTTCCTGTATCTTTCTTCAGGTGTTTTTCTTTTATTTCTCTCACTGTTTCTTGTATGGCTCAGACTTTCATCCATAATTCCTGCATTTCTGCATTTTAGCACCTTTGTATTGAGGTTTTCACTCCCCTTCAGTCAAATATTGGGATCTTTCAGTTTTGTAACATCATACTTCTTTATCGACTTACTTGTAACCTAGATATCCTAGATTGTAGACAATAAATATTAATTTATGGTTTCAATTAAAGATTAGTAATTGTTATTACCTCACAAACCACATTGGGAAAATATTTTTCATTATAAAAGACTATTTGTAGTTAATTTGTATGTTCCAACTATTTCTATTACATTTTTGTACATATAACATGCCTTTTTCTGAAGTTCCTCTATTTCAATACATTTACTGTTCTATCATTTTTATTTTCCAATCCCGACTTTCGTTGTAATTTATTTTCTTATATTATTCGATGTTATTATTTTTCTGTTTTAGCCAATGTTATCAGTTACAAGCTTTAGTCAGTTATCCAGTATTGTTTATGTTTATTAACAGTTTTTTATTATTGTGAAGTTTTCTGAATGATGGCTTTTATCGGATTACAGTGGTCTTCGATATTATGTGTCTTTCCATTTTTAAAAATATTTCTTCTAGCTTCTGCATAATTTATTGGTTATTATTTTGAATTGTGTTTAATCTAAAGTCAGTTGTTGATATTTTATTAATATTACTGAATATGAGTATATCCGCACATTTCCCTTGAATATGAAAGTCTGCATTTATTTTATTAGTTATTTACTAGTGCCACGATCAAACAATTTCTCAGACAGATTGCTTACTCTTTCAGAATTAAAAAAAAACTAAGTAACAATAAGTAGATATTTATTTATCATCTATAAAAATATATAATGTATATAGTTTACTTTGAACTATTATAAATTTTGTTATAAAAATATAAATTGAAATTTTGTCATGTGATGTAAAAATAATAAATTATTTAACAATCTTTGGTATTCATACTTGGCTCTCTGGACCGTTTGTATTTTGGTAAAAAGAGTTTTGTAAATTACTTATGAAAACTGCACAGAGATATCCGTAATTTTTGTGGTACCACTCTGGACTTCTTCCCCTAAAAAAATAGAAATAATTATACAGACAATATAATACAAAGATTTAAAATAAGTTTACTTAGAAAAATGTGGGTATGTTTCAAATACAAACACTTAAAGAATCAAATTAGAAATAGTCCAGACGGGATCAGATTTGTCGAAAAGCAGACCATAATGGACATTTTCTATAGGTGTCTAGTTTTTTGCTGGAATCAGGTCGTACCTTGTATCAATAGTCATGATAATTGGCAGTCGCAAACTTGTGCGTTATTTTTTATTTAACAAAATCTGAAAAAAATTGCAAATTTTTGGTTTTTCCGCCCATATTTCTGCTTTAACTCGAGAGATATTGTAAAAAAGAAGGTAAAAGTTTCATTTCTTAATTTTATATAATATTTGACTAGGAAGAAATTTAAAATTTAATATTTATTGTTTCAAAATAGCAATATCTAGGAAAAAAGTGCAAAACATGGAGTTTTCCTTTAACCCTTAAGTATTGACATATAAAAATATTGGAACACAATTACTGACATGTCGTCTGTGGGACTACTCTACATAAAAACAATTTTTTTGCATGTTATTTTGTAAAATAAAGTTAAATATATTTTAGACGTCTTAATTACATTCATTTGCAATAACATATTTTCAATAAATATCAAAAACCAACACAAAGTAATTGAAAAAAAATATTACTTTGGAAACCAAAAAATATAAACCAAGTATAATACTTAAAAAGTTTACAGTAAAAAAAATATACATTATTATTAACTAATACAGACTTAGTGTTTCTTAGGGGATATAACAAATATGATATGAAGTAAACACACACTTGAAAAAGTAAATTAAACATAAGATAACAAGTATCAAAGTACATAATTTTCTTTACTCTTTTTGCTTTTTTTACATGGGCAAATCGAGCATATTTTTCTTTTTTCCAAGATGCCATTTGACGCAGTTGTTTCTTGAATACCTAATACCCGACGTATAAATTTTTTTATTTCTCTTGGAATATGATTAATGGTTCATGCATTTGTGGTTCTACTAACTTTTTTGTTAATTAATTTAGAAAATATATGGAGCCGAAAATTTGATATTAAACAAAAGACATCAGAGCAGAATTCAGACAGCAGAGATGAAATACCTTAGATGAACGATCGGAGTAAAAAGAACTGATAGCATCAAAAATAAAGAAATAAGAGAAAGACTCAAAATAAAACCGATACTCGACTCAACCAAGGAGAAAAAATTAGCATGGTTTGGACATCTAACCCGGGTAGACAATAATAGACAAGTAAAAAGAGTGTGGGATGCCAAACCAATATGGAAGAACAGAAGAAGAAGACCCATTAAAGAATGGAACAGTGACATTTCGCAGATACTGCAGAGTAAGGGTAAGACTTGGTAGGAAGCAAAACAGATGGCATCCAATAGGAAGGAATGGAGAAAGTTCGTTAAGAGCTAGGATACCTCAGAGGATTGTAAAATATTGTAATTTAATGAATTGTATTATAAACGGCCCAACACCAAAACGTACAAATGGGTCTACTGATTAAGTAATTTAGAAAATTAGATTTTTCCGATATTGTAGGGTTGTCTTTGTATGCCCGATGAACTATTTATACATTGCTGCAAGATATATATATATATATATATAATATATATATATATATATATATATATATATGGAATTCTGAAAAATATTCCCATGGTCCATCTTTAGGTACGACGCCTGCATGTACTTTTTGCACATAGTCAGTCGACTCCTCCTTTGGTCGTATTTTAGAACGATACAATTTCTGACTTGTTCGTTTGCTAATCAGTGTCTTTACAATGGTGCATTGGGGATATAATAATTATGGCTTTTCCTGTATATGACAGGAATGTCATCTGTTCAATAAAATCATATAGGGTGCTTCCTATCTCCCCTTTTCTATTCTGTAGAAAAGAAGGAACAATTTCCTTTTTATTTTTTTTCATGATTTCCATGTAAGTCAAATCATTGTTGCTTAAGAGTTGCATATATTTAAGATTAGTCGATAAAGACCAATTATCTGTATGGACATTTGGGTTGGTTTTGAACAATGGACGGGAAAGTCATAAAATACATATATATATATATATATATATATATATATATATATATATATATATATATATATATATATATACATATATATACATATATATATATATATATATATATATATATATATATATATATATATATATATATATATATATACAAATACCCGTTCCTGGCATCTGTGAGACACTTCAGTTTGAGACCATATGTGTCGGGTTTGTTCGGCATGAAAATTTTAAATTTACATATGCCCCGAAAACGAACTAGTATCTTATCGACACCTATAGTCAAACCAACTGAATATACGTTTTGACAATATAATACAAACTTGTTAAATATTTTTGATATTGGAGCAGTTGGATCAGCTTGCTGACGCTGTTTTCAGTCGTTGCCATTACCAAAATGAAGACATACTAACAGGACCGCAAACCGATCTTTACTCACAATACACCGAAAAATGTCTATTTCATCACCGTCACTCTCTATTTGAGAGTATACTGACGGAAAACTAACTCTTTTATTAATTACGGTAGATATTACAGTTTTAAAAACAGCTCTGGTACTTACAGGTAGACTACGCGTCAGTACTTATGGGTTAAATTATTTTGACCCTTAAACATAACCTACAGTCGTCTTAAACTTATAATACGACTAAAACTTGTGCTAAATTTCGTTAGGATCAGTTTAATAAGTTTTGAGCAGGTTTTACTGCTTAACTGATAAATATACAAGCCTGTATAAAGGCAGTAAAAACGTATACTAAAAATCATCTAACAAATAAATAAACCATCTTTAGATAAGATGAAAGATAGTCTGCCATATTTAATGAGAATTACTCACAATTTTTATTAAAAATATTTTAACGTTTTGATTTCCACTTTGGAAACCGTTGTCTTTCTGACTTCTGTAGTAGAAATCAAAAACGTTAAAATAAACGTATTTTCAATAAAAATTGTGGTTATTTCCGATTAAATATAGTAGATTACATAGAATTGCCACCCCAAAATAGAATCAAAACCAAGTAAGAAATAAATTAAAAATTCGGTTCAATCAAAAAATAACAAATGAATCACAATAGAAGTAATATCTTTTACAGCGGAACATTCTAAAAAATATATGCAAAATGAATGTTAATATATTATTTTATAAAAATTTAACTTCAAAGAGAAAAGCTTTAGTACTTACATGGTGTCTACTCGGGAAAAGTGAATAACTCTAGATTTTCCAGATCCAGCCGGTTCAATAAGGTACCTAGAAGCCAATACAATGCCACGAAATGTATTTGGTATTTGCACTGTTCCGGGATATTCGACGGAAGTTTCTACTATACTACAAGCGTCTTTGGGCAGATCTGACCTCCATGTTCGTATTACACAGTATTCTTCGTTCGGTATGGGTACAACGCTCTTCCTTATATACTGAAATATTTCGGTGTGGTTGTCTAACTGAGCTATTATTTTCGCTGAGATCAGATCGGGATCCCAAATGTGACGTTCTCTAAGGATTCTAAACGTAACTTCTGAAGGAGGTGCTTCTATTTCTGCTGAAATTTTCCACAATCTCAACGGTAACCCATCTGCCACTTTTTTGTAGAAAATATACATTTTTGAACTTTGGCAAATGGTGGGTATTTGGATCCAACCGCGGGATTTTTCTTTTGTTTCTTTTAGTAAGTTACTCTGGCATTCTCTTAAATATTCTCTCCAGCCTCCTATATCGTCTCCTATGTCAGTAAGTAATTTCGGTTTTATCTCTTTCATCTCACTCGAGTTGCACTGGTTAATAAAATCATGGGGAATCTAAAAATGCAATGAATAGAATTTCTTTATTATCATGTCGTCAGTTATAATCTCGAAAGGTATTTGTTGCCTTAATAGCACTTTATACTTCTCAAGAATTGAACTGAAAACATGGCATTACCTTAAATAAGTTCTGCAAATGTTTAAAAAAGAACATTAAACATTCCTGTGCGGCCCTGTTTTCTGCTAGTTCTTTTGGATGAGGTGCCCCTGCAAAGTGTTGGTATTGTTTGGCAAACGACGAAAAATGGAACAGTGTAGGCGCCCAGCACATCGCCAAATTGTATTCATTCATTTGGTTTAGCTCTGATTTGCTGGCTATAGTCAACAAGAAGTTTAACAAAGCCTGTAATACTTGGGAGTGTTCTTCGGGTAACAAAAGAAGCGCACATATAACCGATTCCATGCGCAAGAATGGTGGGATATCTAAAAAATATTGGAATATGTAATATATCGTAATAAATAATGTATATATGTATGTTAGTTAAATGTTGTATTATTAATGTGGTGAGTGTCTACGAAGTGTCTATGAGGATCTGTTGCTACCAACACGTTCTACGTTGTCATGAAGTAAATTCGGTTTAAAACTTAAACATCTTAGAATATTATCAGTAACAATCTAACTTCAAATTAATTTAACTACATTAAAAAGGTTTTGACCCGTATATTTAGTGGCTTCACACATGTATACCTAGTAAAAGCACTGATGATGGACTTGTTATTACCAAAACGTTCTGTGATGTAACCCGAAAGGGTTCTTTTATATTATTATACCTTTTATAAAGAATTTTTTAAATAAAATTTTCGAATTTTGTAAACCGCCCCTTGTCATTTTTATACAACTGGAAGTTGTAAAAGAGGGCCCAGTTGCCGATATCAGCATACCGTTCCAGTTCCAGTCCCGACAAGGTTCCAGGAGGAACCATCTTTTAAGAGAGGGAGAATGTTACGATATATATGTGACTCATAACCTAAACTGTAAATATGTTTTTCTAACAAGTATTTTTCTAGTAGGGCCCGCTAGCGATAATACCTGTCTGTGTTCCATATCATTCGATAGGGTTTAGGTCACCGTCCCGTTAAGGAAATTCCAGAATAACGGTTATTTAATATACAGGGTGTTTCAAAAAGGTATTTCATAAATTAAATCACGCATTCCGGGGACAAAAATAACTTGATTGAATCCAACTTACCTTAGTGCAAAAGTGTACACAAAAAAAGTTACAGCCCTTTGTTACAAAATAAAAATTGTTTTTTTGCATTATCTCCTAAACAACTTAACATTTTATAATAAAAATGGACACGTTACTTTCTTGTTCTGAAAGCATTTTTCATACAAAAGAAACAACAAAATCTAAGCGCACAGAAAAATTTTAAAGGGGGTGTGCAGCCCTAAATCCCCCCAAACTTTTGAGTACGTTCAAATCAAATAAATTTTGTGGCATCATTAGTTTAACAAATTATTTTTAAAACTTTTTTGCCTCTTATCACTTTTTCAAAAAACTAGTTTTTTCCTAGTTGGCCATAAAATTATAATTAGTTTCTACGGTTACAATAATCACAAACAGTTCCATCAATAATAGTCAATAATTTGAAGCTATCATTTATTGTGTGAATAAGATTAATATTAAAAATTTTGATATTACGAGTACAATGGCCTACACATTTCAGGAAATGGCAGATATGCATTTAACTTTGGGTAAGTTGAATCAGATTAAATTATGATTTTAATAAACTATCAGGAATATCGTAGGTGAATGTCAAGGAAATAGTGCAGCAGCCGCAAGGTGTTATGCAATAAAATACCTCAATCGAAATACACCCGATAGATGATTATTTCTGACCATTGATCGTGGTTTAAGGGAAACGAATACATTCCAACCGCAAGTTGCTGGCAATAGTGGTCGTCCAATAATGGATGCAACTGATAGACATTTTAGAAATCATTGAAGAAGTCCCTGGAACAAGTAAAAGGGTAATAACTGCTCAACTAAATGTTCCTCACGTAAGGATTTGGAGGAGTTTCAAAGATCAGCTGCTTAAACCCTATCACTTAACAAAGGTTCAAGAGTTATTGGTTGAAGATTATCCTAAAAGGATTGGATTTTGCGATTGGTTGTTAATGGAAAACACTCGAAATATTAATTTTATTAGAAATATTTTGTTTACCGACGAGACTACTTTCAGTAGAAATGGAATAACAAACCAGCATAACGAGCACATTTGGGTCGACAAAAATCCTCACGCCAAAAAAAAGGACTCATCACCAACGGACTTTCAAAGTTAATGTTTTGACAGAATTGTGGATAACAATCTAATAGGCCCAGTATTTCTTCACAACAATTTAAATGGTTATAATTATTTGTAGTTCTTCCGGCATGTACTGTAATGCGGCGCACCACCGCATTACAGTAATGAAGTCCGTGAATACCTTTGCAGGCAGTATCCTGGTCGGTGCATTGGAAGGGGTCGTGGCGCACTTATTTCTTGGCCACCCAGAAGTACAGGTCTTAACCCCATGGACTTTTGCTCTTGGGGTTTATGAAAGAAAAAGTGTATTCTGTAACAATAGAGGACGAACAACAATTGAGGCTTAGAATAATTGAAGCTGCGAATCAATTTCGTCAGAAAAATATGATTTTTCAGCGCTTTCGGTTTCCTTATTAAAACGATACCGAATGTGTATTGAAAAAAATTTTGAACATTTATTGTAATATCATATTTATAGAGATTATAGACATTTTTTTACTTGTTAATTTAAGCCATTTATTTAGTTGCACGTAATTTTTTAAAGGTTAATGAAAAGGGCCGTAACTCAATCAAAACTGTTTAATTATACCACAAAATTCATTTGATTTGAACGCATTCAACAGTTTGGGGGGATTTATGGCTGCACATCCCCTTAAAATTATTCTGTGCGCTCAGATTTTGTTGTTTCTTTTTTAATGAAAAATGCTTTTAGAACAAGAACGTAATGTGTCCATTTTTATTACAAAATGTCAAGTAGTTTAGGAGATACTGCAAAAAAAATTTTTATTTTGTACCTTCAAAGGGCTGTATCAACTGATTCTTGTTTTAACAAATTTTAATGTTTTAAGTACATATAACGTTTAAAGTAGGTAGTAATAATTTTGCTCTTATGAAAGTATTAGAAAAAAAAAGCGGTTCGGTAAACAAGTATTTTCTAAAAAACGTAACAAAGGAAAAGAAAAAGTTTTGATATTTCAACTTGATAACACAATAAAGAGGAAACTTGCACATACTTTTTAGGTGTAATATATATATATATATATATATATATATATATATATATATATATATATTGTAATATAAAACTTTTACTTACACTGAAATATTAAAACGAAGGTTTCGGATAATTTACCAGTCAGAAGGATTTCAGGTAACTCTCGAAAGTACAGCTTCAACATGTCGGCTACATCGTAACACTGTTGGTCACTGTAGTTAATTAATGAATTTGTTTCTATTTTGTTCCGTAACATTTGGATCCTGGATTTAACACCCGATTTCCTAAATATCCCTACCTGATCCGAGGCGTTTTCTTGAAGCCAGAGCATGGCTTCTTCTATTTCAGAAGGTAAAAATTTTCCAGATCTTTGAAAGATTATAGCCAATGGTACTCCAAAAATGTTTTTATCTAAAAATTAAAAAAAAAACTTAGTAAAAGAACATTTATGTAACTTGGATGTACTATGGTAGATATCGAAAAAAGTAGTCATCCCATATAAGTGAAATTTTTTCTTAAAGTGGGATAGTTTGCAGTGGTCTATATACCAGGAACATTTCTGCTTGAAGATCACATAACTCAAGCTGTAAGTTAGGTGGTTGATCATCAATGGTTGCTCCAAGAGAGTTATTATAAAGTAGTACAATGCTTTTGAGACTTTCAATTTCTTCAAATCTTGTATTGAATTTATCAATAACTTGTTCAATTTGTGAAATGCAGGATGAAAACTCAATATTTTCCTCACCGTTGAATTCTTCTGCTATTTGCAGACAGCTAGGGAAATGTGTCAGGTTGCTCTTTTCCAAAGCACGTTTAAACACGTTCAGCTTATTCCGGAATCCGTTTATCATTCCGATCAAATCTGCAACCGTCTGGTTTCTTCCTTTAAGACTCAAGTTTAACATGTTAAGATGATTAGTCAGATCTGTTATAAAAGCTAACTGTCTTAAGAATTCTGGATCCTTAAACTTCTCTTCCAGTTCAGTTGTGTCAGATGAAACGTATTTGTTGAGGAATGCAGGGATTTCCGTTCTTATGGCAAAAAATCGTTCCATGCACTTTCCTGCACTCAGCCACCTTACATGGTTGTACATTAGCAAGTCTCCATACTCAGCCTCTGTTTCCACTAAAAACTGCTTAAGTTGCCTGTGTAAAAGATATCGATTTCCACCTCTAATCATATTTATAATCTTAATCACGGTTTGGAAAACTTGATCTTCCTTGACTGATTTTCTACATAAAACTCCCTGATATATAATACAATGAATTATTGGGCAAGTGACACCATTCTCTCGAAGCAGGCCCACTAATCCAATTTTTTTACCTGTCATTGATGGGGCCCCGTCTGTTGCTATGGCTGAACATTTATCAAAGCCTCCAATTCTGTCAACTGTTTTCTTCACAGCCTCATAGACGTCTTTTCCTTTTGTTGTTCCATAAAGAGGACAAATATCAAATAACTCCTCTTTACTGATAAAATCATCAAAAGTAGTGCGCACAAATATTAACAGCTGACTAACATCGGTTTGATCAGTGCTTTCATCCAAACAAGGTGAGAAATATGAATTTTTCTTAACCTGGCTAAGCATAGATTTTTCTACTTGCTCATCCATAGCAACAATCCTTCTTTGTATCGTTTGATGTGAAAGTGGCAATGATAAAGCTTTGGCCATTTCAACAGCACATTTTTTTTTATCAAATTGCCATCAGTGGAAGGTTTTTTTGGCTTTGCCAGCTCAAGCGACACGGCATAAGATGCATGCAAAGAATGCGTTTGAGAGTGTAATATTTTACTGAACATACCAGTTTGCTGTTTAAGCTTTTCCTTCAAATCTGCAACTAGGGCACGTCGACTTTCATTTGTGTACGTAGCATACTTATTTTCATGCACTGTTGTGTAATGTCTTCTCACATTATATTCTTTAGGCACTGAAACGAAATTCATGCACACTAAGTACTGCAACTTTCCAGTATTGTTAGCAATCACTCTCCCAACTTTCTTTGCAAATTCTGTTGTCACTATCAATTTTCCGTTTTACTGGTTTTACACTCATTATTGTATAAGAGGAACCAAGCCAAGAATTGATGAAGTTCACTGTTCACTAGCAACGTAATAGATTAGCCGACTAGCTTACGTGTCAGTAGCACACTGGCACGATGGCGGCTGGCGACGGATGGTAAGCAGTGGGAGGTGTGGCCTGCGTGAACTGTGATGCGCAGTAACCAGTGCAGTTCTCATTGTGGTAGAGGATGATTGTGTTCGTTACACGTCCGCGAAGCGGCACACGGTACAGTACTTGTGATGTAAAAACAATGCCAAACCATAAAATATAAAATAAATTAAAACATCTTTTTTCAACAGTGACAGCATTTAAAGAAAATATATGCTTTTCGAAAATCTTACGTGGGTCACAACAAATAGCCTCGTGGGCCGGATGCGGCCCGCGGGCCGTTAGTTGGACAACCCTGCTATATACCATAGTTAAAAAAACTTTTACTTTTTACAAATATACTAATTACTTTTTCAAAGTAATTGGTATATTTGTTAAAAAACATAAAAAATTGAAACATCCAAACGGATTTAAATTGTTCAAAACGTTTTCGGTCAAACTAACATAAGTGAAAATTTAAGTACTTGCAATAGCCCTTCATAAATCAGTAGAATCGTTAAATTTATATTTTAAAGATTGAACATATTAAAATTCTTGCGACACAATGTCGATGTCAATGGATTGGATTTATTTGAAAGTGAACATATCGGTCCTTACTACAAACGCAACCCATGTGTGGGTCTGACAGTAGTCACCAGCCAACTAACTTAAGATGCCGGAAATTATTTATGTTATCAGTTCATTTGGTTTAAGGTTTGCCTGTGATTCTTTAGTATTTTCTAGTCGCCATTAGACAATCCACCTTGTCCAACGGTTGTCTTTCATTCTACCTACGTGACCCGCTCAGTTCCATTTTAACTCAGTAGTCAATTTTTGGGTTTACCATTTTCGTACATCCTGATGTTGAAAGAACCCATTTGCAATTTTTCTTTTATTTTGTTCATATACATTTATTGATCTATTACCTTTATCACTTACAGAGTTTTCCTCAAATCGACTTATGAATGCGTTGTGGTGTCTTTTTCTAGTTCTACTATTTAAGTCGCCAAGATTTTAAATTGTCGAGTTGACTTTCAAAATGTCTAAATACAGTTTATCAATGAATTTTTTTAAGCTTTTACAGTTTTTAGCGTTAACGTGCAATCATCATTCACTTCATATACTAAAATTTTTAATTGTGGTTTTCTGATATATTCATTCTTATCAGTTTCTCATTGATGGCCTCCCAAGCAGTTATATATAATATATTTCTCAATTTCTTCTGCATCAGTTCAGCTACACTCCCTCTCGAACCCTTGTCCTTTCGTAATATATACTTAAAAGAATGATTATATTCTCCAATGTTTTCTGATGCTTGGCAATTTCGTTTTGTTCCAGAGATCATTGTAATGTTCAGATTAAATCTCTTCATTTCATGAATTATTTTATTTAAATTTTTGTTAAAATATTTTACGTGAAATATTTGAAAATTCGTGACCCTTTTCGTAGCGTATCTTGTCGTTTGTTGATCAATCCATTTCGAGGAATATTATCTGTACAAATCTATAATATGTACACAAAACTTTCGAATCACCTTGTATACAAGTAAACAATGCAATTAGCCATGTGTCTGCATCCTACAGATGAACTTTCACGATTATCTTTATTTCGCACTCTTGTTATAAAAATTATAATGAATGTGAGTGACTCATAATCGTTTGCAGCATTTTTCCTACACACTGTATTATTTGCATTAATTTATTCATACTACGAACTTGTAGGAAAACACAAAACAAAATCAGTATATACCGCATCCGGTCCTGCAATTTGGGTTGATTAGTGGTCCGTGTGTATTTTAACTGGAACAAAACCAATCTATCGTCAGTAAGTTGTTTAATTCAAAGGCGTTTTGAACTTAAATAACCTTTTTAACAAGGGGGGACCATTTTTTTATTATGCGGTGTTAAAAATTTTTATTTCAAATTCGTAGCACAATTTTTTTTAACAAATCAGCTCCTAGTTTATAAATCTTATACCGTATTTTTGTAAACGAAAAGGAAAACAATTATTCCTTCGAAATTTATTAATTTACAAATTTAATCTAAAATGTTTATGGACTTTAAATGACGCGTAAATTGTAAAGACGACAGATGTATAAAAAATAAATATCAGCAAATACCAGAATGGAGGTGTTTACGAGGTAAACTAAGAATTAGGTGATTGGATCAAGTAGAAAATGATCTACGGAAGCAAGACGTAAAAGGATGCAAGTTAGTGTTTCGTATTTGAAGAGCATGATCTTAGAGTAATTGGACAAATTATTTTAAATAACTTCTTCCTCCTAGTTCCTTTATAAATATGAGAAATTTGTGTTTGTGGTCCAAACGTCCCTATTTATGGTCCAAAAATGTCTTGTTTATTCTAAGTTCCTTATTCGTGCAGAAGTTGATCATCAGTTCTCCATTTTCGTTTTTAACATTCTCGTTATGTTTTTGAAAACTCCGGGTATTACTTGACTGCCTATTTTAAAATTAATCCTATTTTAATTTATTAAAATCCCACATCAAATTAAAATTTGAAAATGATTATTAGATAAATATTTTTAAAGTTTTATTTCCAATTGTTCCTAAATATGGTTTATGTTTATTCATTTCAATAAACTCTAGTAATTTGATATATGCCAGACAATTATTGAAGAAATCTCCTTTGCCTATATCTACTAATAGAATATTATATAATATGAATCTAGTACTTAAATAAAGTATTTTTCTTATATTGTACCAATATTTTAACACTTACCTTTATACATCGGGTATTTATTCTTTTTGAGAAACTTGGGTAGATCCCAGTTCCATCCTGTTCGGTGAGCAGGACAATATTTTTCCATATGAGATGTCAACTTCAATAAAGCTAACTTTCTTAAGACTTGCAGTTGAGAAGCACATAATTGGAATATGTAAGGTCCATCGACTTCAAATTCGACGTCTTTTTCAGGTACATCCAGTTCATGGTCAGGTCCTTCGTGCCATAATATTCTTAAACAAAGTTATTTTGCAATATATAACCATGTCTCCTAAGCATTGTGGTTTTTGTTTCATGTCAAAATATGCCTTGGTTCATTTTTTTGAGCCAAATGAATTTGCCACCCACAATTTAGGACTTTTTAAATTATGATTATTTTGGAGTTATTTTGTAATACGACGGATTGCTTTGGTGACTGTTATCATTATGTCATATTGACACTTACATTTTGTTTACCTATGATTGATCATGGTTCTTAGTGTCGAAGATTGTGCGAAAGCCGTTCCTTTGTTTGCAGATGGGCGAAATTATGAATATGTTGCTAGAGTACTCCACGTTTTATACGAACTGGAGCAAACAAGCGTAAAGCGGGAAGTGTCAGGAGGCGCAAAACTACCGCTTTAGATGATCGTTTTATACGAGTCAACGCTTTGCAGAATCGTCATTTAACAGCGGTGCAAACAAGAAATCAGTTTCAAGAGGTTCGAGGCAATAATGTAAGTGTATTTACAGTCCGTCGAAGATTACATGAATTTGGTTTGCAAAGTTGCAGACCAGCAACTGGGCCCAAATTACTTCCACGGCACAGAGTAGCTAGACTACAATTTTCTAGGGAACTTCTACATTGGAATTTAGGACAATGGAGTAATGTTCTTTTTACGGATGAGTCGAGATACTGTCCTCATTCATCACATGGGAGAGAACGAGTATGGCGTCGAACGGGAGAGAGAGTTGCGGAGTGCGCTTTCAGTCCCCGCGTTAGCCATGGAGGGGATTCGGTGATGGTATTGGCAAGAATATCCCAAGAGGCGCACACTGAATTGCTATTTATTGATGGTTCGTTGACTGCACTCCGGTATATTGAGGAAATTTTTGCGAATCACATAGTACCCTTTTCTCAATATATCGGCGATGATTTTCAATAAATGCAAGATATTGCGCGACCCCACTCTGCAATGTTTGTTACACAATATTTAGAGGACGTTGGTATTAATAAAATGAACTGGTCAGCGTGTTCGCCAGATCTGAAAAAAATTGAGCACGTTTGGGACATGCCTGGTAGAAATATTAGAGGTCGCGAAGTCGCACCAGCATCAATTAACGAACTTCGCTTGGCTCTAGAAGAGGAATAGCAGAACATCCAAAAAGATGATATTCGCAACCTCATAGACAGCATGAGCCGATGTGTACAGGAAGTTATAGAGACCAGGGGGTATTTTTAGTAGTTTTTCTTTGTTATTTGCGTACTTAGGTTAAGTTACATTTAAATTGTTTTTTATTTTTTGTTGTTATTATCATTGTTCATTAAAACCAAGATCATGTCGTTGCTTTTAATCATTATTTAAAGACAGTGCTTCTGGGATGTCGATATGACATTTCTTCGATATCAGTCACCAAAGCACCCATCGTCGTATTACAAATTAATACAAAAGATAATGGTAATAACAGAAAAAGTCGTAAATTGTGGGTGGCTCATTTCGCTCATTTCAAGTCATTTCGCTCCTAAAAATAAACCAATCCATATTTTCACATGAAACAAAAAACAAAATACTTAGAAGACATGGTTGTAACCGAAAAACAATGTTTTACGAAAATCCGCTAGCGGAATTATTCGACAGGATCTTTCAAAGTTAGGATAAAAAACCACCTTTCGATTAACCTCGTATAATAAGTTAAATACAAAATTTTATTAAAAAACTCATCCAAATAGGGCTAAAATAAAAAAAATTGAAATACTTTGAATTTGAGCAAACTTTTCTCGGTTGCGTTTTTTTGCATCCGAGTATATATATATATATATATATATATATATATATATATATATATATATATATATATATATATATATATATATATATATATATATATATATATATATACAGATTAAACGAATTTAAAACGGATCATACAATTTAATATATGTCCGTTTGAACTGCATTTGAAATAGTGGACCAATATAAAACTTGGACAAAATTAAATCCATACCTGGGTATAAATATTGTATAAAATATCGTTCAACTATCTGTCTCGCAACAATGTTACAATGTTGTTTGCGTAAAGGAAGCGATCATAATTCAGGAAATGAAGCTCGAAAAAAGTTAAAACTTTGCAATTTTTTCGTAATGCATGAATTGAGTTGAAATTTTAACAGAAGGTAGGTGATAGCCCAAGGATCAAAATCTATATCGAACCGAAATGCGCTGAAGGGTTTTAGGGGTGAAAACTACCCCTAATTGTCAAAAATTATAAAATAACATATTAAACCTGAATATGGCTAAGATTTGGTTTGAATTAGTTAAATAATGATTATTTTATACTTTTGAATAGAGTTCCATCATATTTCAACCCTTACAAAGCAACCCTTGTTAGAGATTAATGTAAAAAAATTACTAATTCTAAAAAATGATTTCGCTTTGGATGGATTTGGATAAAAATTTGGATTTAAGCTCAATTCACCCACTGCTTTATAGTTTATGTCATGTAGACGAACCCTAATTGTTCTTAGGGGTGAAAACTACCCCTAGTTGTCAAAAATTATAAAATAACATATTAAACCTGAATATGGGTAAAATTTGGTTTGAATTAATTAAATAATGATAGTTTCGTGCTTTTGAATAAAGTTCCATCATATTTCAACCCTTAAAAAGCGACCCTTGTTAGAGATTAATGTAAAAAAAAGTAATGCGAAGAAAATGATTTCGCCTTGAAACGATTTGGATAAAAATTTGGGATTAAGCTCAACTCACCCACTGCTTTATAGTTTATGTCATGCCGATGAACCCTGATTGTTCTTAGGGGTGAAAACTACCCCTAATTTTCAAAAATTGTAAAATAATATTACAAATCTTAAGATGAAAAAAATTTGGTTTGGATTAGTTAAATAGTGATTTTTTTATACTTTAAAATACAATTTCATACATTTTCAACCCTTAAAACTCAATTGTTATGAGTGCTATATATGAGTTTTTATAAACTAATTTAATAGATATAAATTAAAAAAAGTAGAATTAAATACAAAAAAATTTATCAACATAAGAAGGCACCATATATGCTTATACATTTACATAAATAGTTTATTTACATTTATAACAACAACAACAAAAGTTCATCGGGTGCAGGTTGTTTGTTCATGCGTACGGGTAATAACAAACCATCTTTGGAATACCTTCCCCAATCTGTTGCTCTGATATTTTCATTGCCAAGCCATAGACATATGAGTAGATGTTTTATTCTGTTGTATGGGATTTCAAAATAAGAACGCTTAAAATTTCGAATGTATAACGCCCCACTACCTAATATACCCGTTTTGTAAATTATTATGCTCCGAAATGTACTGTACTATACTAATGGAATTTTCCGGAAAAAAATTAATTGCTTTTTTTAACGTATTTCCTTAATTTTTAACGATAGAGTGTTTCTTAAAAAACGGTTTTGTAGAGGTTTTTAAGAGCTACAAAGATCTGTGAATTAAATCTTTTTGGAACCCTTGGTTTTTAAATGGGGTGAGTTTAAAGGACTCGAAAAAGATGGTGCTTGATCGTAAATCGATGTTTTAAACGGCTATATCTCGCCAAATATTCATTGTACAACAAATCTAAATAAAGGAAAATTTTAGTCATTAAAAAAGCTACAATTAAGTATATTTTTATTTTTTGTTCACATATTCAGTATTTTCGGGGATATTTAAAAAAATAAGGGTAAAAAATATGAAATTGTAATTCGTTTCTCGCTTTATGCTGTACTTTTTCTAAATCTAAGCATTTTAAATGGGTCAAACTTCTTGGACGTATTAACAATATATGTACAAAGAGAATTGCAGAAGGTTGAAGATCGATTTTAATTATGTGGGTGGTTAGGGGGTTGTTTTCATCGATTTTTTCGTAAAAAAATGAGGTATTGGCCTTATTTTTATCATAACTCACTCAATTTTTGAGCTAGAGTCTTTTTTTATGATAGGTCTATTTATGATTTTTAAAAAAACGTTCTGTTAGTTTTCTTCCAAAAATGCATAATTTTCCCGATATTTGACTTTGAATCTTTCAAATTTGGCATTTGAAGAAAACCGCTGAAAATTGATAGGCCGTATTTCGGTTCCTGTTATATCGCAAAAACATTTTAAAAAATGAATTTTATTTGTCTTTTTAAAAGCTACAAATTTGTTCTATACAATTTTTTTGATAAAATGGACCAAAAATCGATTAAAAACGTCGATTTTTTCGTCTAAACGTTGTTACTTTCAATCGCGAATAACTTGAAAAATATCAGTTTTACAAAAAAAATGTATAGAACATTTTTTGTTTAGAATCACTTTTTTAATCGAAAACTGTACCCCCGAAAAACCCCCGAGATGGGGTGGCAACCACCCCTAAGGCTTTGGCGCACTTTGGTTCGATATAGATTTTGATCCTTGGCTATTACCTACCTTCTGTTAAAATTTCAAGTCAATCCACGCAGGACGAAAAAATTGCGAGGTGAAATGCTTCATTTCCTGGACTAGTGGTTTGACAGCATAATAAAATCGTAGATTTATGTGCAGCTTTCAATTTTTATGATTTCAGAATCCAGCAGCCCGCTGAAGTATTGGATTTTTATAATATAATTATTTGACAACCTTTTGTTGGTCAACCACCTACAGCAGAATTGAGCCTAAATACATAATATTTCGTTTGTTCCGAATTTATTTCGTTCAATCTATATATATATATATATATATATATATATATATATATATATATATATATATATATATATATATAGGAACTAAACCTAGAGCTAAGATTAATACTATTACAAGAATTATTATTATACTCCACACAGTCTTCCGCGTCCATCCACGTCGATTATTATTGCACCGAGCTTTCGACATCCTCTTTGATGTCTTCTTCAGGGCTTCCGAGGTCTCAGTCTCCCGAGCCTCCAGACACTACTACTGTATTATTGTATTACATATAATGTAATTAGTATATAATTTTAAAAATTATTTATTTTTTAAAATTCAGATTGCAAAATTATTTTGAAAAAACTATTAAATCTATTTTAAAGAAATTTTGTGTGATGAGTAACCATATTAAAAAGTTTTCCCTTTCGAAATATGAAGGTCCTAAGTTTGATTTTAGTATGGGAAATAAACTCGCAAAAAACCTTTTTCTGACTGTTTTTTTTTGTATTTTTTAGTATTTTTTCAATAAAATTTTTTCAATATTCTGTTTAATAAAAAGTTAAGTCCACATTTTACAACTCAAGCATAGTGAAATTATCATTTGTAGTTATATTTTGGAGCGATTTATTCAAAAAACCGCGTTCATTTGCTTTACAGTCAAAATGGTTATTTTAAACAGATATCGCCTAGACTATAAATATAATAGTAATCAAAAAAGGGCGAGACCTCGAAGGGATTTATAAAATATTTGAAAATTCAATAAAAACAATTTTTAATGGCTACGCCACTGGCAGTAGTACTATTCTTCCGACAGCGCGTAAATGAATTTTAGCGTTATAATTAGTTTAGTAGCCATAAATTTTACGTTTTAATTTGAAGTGTTTAGACATTAAAAAAATAATAAAAATTGCAATGTGAAAAAACTTTTCTTTTCCTTATTATGTTATCGGCGATTTTTCCCATATATATCCAGTTCTCATTTGTAAGTAACTAAGAATACACTTACCGATTGATTTTAATATTAGATGTAGACCAAGTATCGGTCTTATCCAGAGACAAAGTCCTGGAACGCCTCGATGTTCTCGGCGTAGCTTCCGAATCAGAATTATGCCGGATATCGGAGAGCTTTATGCTTTGCAACTGGGTGATTTTATCCAGCAAATTGTTCTTTTCACATACCACTATCCCTTCTCTACGCTGGCGGTTTTTGATGCTTGCTTTCTTAGCAGGAGATTCTTTTGGACTTGCCGTTGGTTTGCTTGGAACTACTACATCTCTATTTGAAGCTTCTTTATTTATTACGGACGTTTGCTTTGGAACGTTATCACTAGAATGTTCTGAAATAGAAAAGTATCTGCATATTCCATATATCTTGTAAACCATAATAATTAATATACAAAAAAGCCTCACGACTTCAATAATAAAAAAACAACTTTTAGACAAAATTAGACCTTATTCTTTAACACAGTCTCCTTCAAGGGCCATACACGAATTCTAAGACTACTCTATAAATGTTGTGCATTTTTTGAATGAAGAATTTTGTTTGTTTTCGCAATAACCACCCCATTTTCTCCAAATGTCTTTCCTTGGAGCGTTCTTTTGAGGTCCTAAAAAAAACCAGTGCTGCGGACAGAGTGGGAAATTTAAATTTCAATATAAATTTCAAAATACATATCAATTTCATTCATTTTGTAGCAATTTCCTTCTTCAAACAAATCAATAACGCTATATAATACTCGCTAGTGATGGATCTCTGTTCATCAAGTTAACGAACAAAATTCCTTTCCTAATCCAAAATATGGAGGCCAATACCTTGTTTTCCAGAAATAAACTATTTATAGCTAATCCATGAAAATAAGCTACCTGCCTCTTTGAAGAGCTTTCGCCTGATATATGTCCTATATCACATCTATAAAATTTGTAAAAGACTAATTAAACATCGCCTCTCAGCTGCAATAGAGTCACTTATCCCATAACAAGTTGGTTTTTGCAGGGGAAAAGACCTTACAAATGTTAATGTTTACCTTAGTATATTGAGAATAGCGACAAAAATTTAAAAATCACTGGTGGTGTTTTCGTAGACCTCACTTTCACCTATACTACAATCAACCAAAGACTCCATCAAGAGTGCAAAAGGTATACTCCATCATGACAGATGATACACTCACCTCGGCCATTAGAAGCATTCTTGCGAATCATAGGTTTTTTGTTAAACTTCCAAGATGATAGTAGGTGGCGAATACAGAAAACGGTCTTTCAATAGGCAGTGTACTGATCTATTAATCTTTTCAATATTTATACCAATGAACAACCACTATCGAACGATATCACGTTTTTATCGAACTTCATCTATGCTGATAACACAGCCATGGCCATCCAGTTTGAATAGATTGAAGTTGCTATCACAACGGCCTTGCAGTGTCGAACAGTACTGCTAAATTGCATGCCTCTAAAATATTTAATTTAACATTGGTCTATAAACAACACTGTACCAACACCAAAATGAAGACTGGCAACGGCCCTGGCAGTCTCTTTTTCTGCTAGCAGCAAATACTGCCTTTAGTGCTGACAGCTGGCCAAACAAGTAGATGTAGCTTGCTAAATAAGTAGACATAGCACTTAATGAAATTTGTAGGCTTATTACAGGGAGTCTGTTGATAAAATCTATTCAGTGGAGCTGGAATCGCTCCACCGGAAGTTCGCGGTCATAATGACTCATGAAAAATCTAGAAATCTCTTAACAGATTACGGACTGGGACTACCAGATGTAAAGACAAGACGTTTAGCGATGTCCAATTGACACTACACATCTATTTATGTCTACAGTGTCCCAGCCAATATGTTTTCATATATTATTGTATAATATTGTATTGCTCATTCAGTGTAGTTTGATGCTTTGATACGAATAAAAACAAGCTACTCCTATTCTTACTGTGTCTAAATGAAATACTATGCAATACATATCAAACGTAAACTTACTTTATTAAAGCTTCGTGAATAATCTACTTACGTGGGGGTGGTTGGTAACTAGTTCTAGACCATCGCTTGATATCACTTTGATAGGTCCAGTTATCTGATAAGGCGCAACACTCATCTTCTTCAGAATCATCTGTATTGACCAGTTTCTGTTGGTGTAGATGAGCGCAACTGTTCAAAATTTGTAATCGTCTAAAAAGGGAATGTAAAACATCTGCCTCTAATAAAGGATGGTCCTGAGATACTGTAGATATATCGATCGGAAACTGATTTTCTGAAAAAAAAAAGAGTATAATTAAGCAAAATGTAATGTTAATGTAAAACAGTTTTACAACTTTATATAAATATTAATAAAATATTAAATAGAAATTATTTCCAAGTCGTACTGGTAACCCCATCTAATTGCTGGTAGAATAAATCTAATTACTTGATATGGACAAGGAACGAAAAGCGATAAATCAATACTTGGTACCGACGAGAAGGACAGTGGACTTTTATCAATACTCAAGAGCCCGGGGTTGGAGTTCTTATCAGTTCTCCGGTTCTATCTCTGTTGCGATGTCGGTGGAAATGAAGGCATGCAGAGATATGGCAAGTCGGCGACAACCACTGGTGGTAGTGCTACCGTTACATCGAACACCTTATATTTAATAACATTTTTGAATTGTTTTTATAAAATATGTTTCCTTTTGTACGAGTTTCCTATACAATTTAATATTTTCTAAAAATGTACGGTTTTAGAAAATACTAAATATCTACCGATCTAAGAATCAGACACAAATTTGTTTTTGGGCATTAATAAAAGGCTATATTACGTACAAAGTATTCGCAAACACTGGCGATAGGCCTAGGCAAGATACTAAACTTGAATATTTGTGCCTTTTTGTCGAAGGTCTTTCAAGAGGTAAAACAAGCCGAAACTTACAAAAATGAGTGATATCTCAATCAAAATACTTAGTATGTACGTAGATTAAATACCTTATTGAACGAAATATCCATTCACATCTTCAACACTTTTTAACGTAAAGTAAATGTTTAATTGCAAAATAAGGATATTTTTTTATTTAAAAAATTTTTAATAAAAAAATAGACAAATGAAAAATGCAGAAAACAAAAAATTTAATAATAAAGAATTGAATTAAAAAGGAATTGTTCAAAGTGACCCCCATCTTATTCTAAACAAAATTAAATGCGTTTTTAAGAAGATCCTTTCGTCTTTAAAAAGTGTTCACTTGTTGTTATTTGAAAAACAGCTCTTATAACTCTAGCTTGTATCTCTAGCTTGCATAACTTCTGGAGTAATCGATGGGATGTTATCCACTATACTTTATAGGTACCTATCCTCAAAAAAAGGCTATCAGCTTTCGGTTAAGCCTGGAGATCTTGAAGGATTTATGTGGACCACTTCTTTTGATCCATGTATTACCAAAACTACAGTTTAAGTATTGCCGTACATCGAAAATGTTCGGTGACACCATCCAACTGCCTCCACACTTTAGGCCTAATACTTAGAGGTACATCATTAAGAAGGCCAGATAATTTCCTGTGCAAAGTTTAAAACAATTTCTGCCATTAAGATTACCATAAAAAAATAAGGACCTATAACGTGTACGTCTATTATTTCTCTCCATACGTTCACGGACCACCTGTGACGATGATCGAGAGTACGATAGACGTGAGGATTTTCCTCGTCGTAATAATTAAGGTTATGTCGAATAACAAGTCCAATAATATGGAAAGTGCACTCATCGGAAAACAAAAATAATCAAAAAAAGGTTCATCGGATACTTTCTATTCAAAACCTAAAAAAAATCTGACTCCAGTTTCTCTTCTAATGGCCCGATGACTTAAGTGTGGCTTTTTTATTAATATGCCGTACGTCTATTAGGCTTCTCTTGATTTTGGTAGTTTTGCCCATAAACTCTAGATGCCAATGAACACTTTTTATTGCACTGACCAAGAACAAAAATCATATCAATTCTTCTTCTTTGGAATAAGTTCTCATATTTAAAAATCGTTTTTTCGTATACTTATTGTCTAACTTACTAAATAAAAATGTCAAACTGACATTATACAATTAAATTAAATGGCTACTTTAATGTAAATGGGCGTTTTGTATAAACATTAAACACATTAAACACATTAAACGCAAACGTCAACGGATGCGTGATATCAACCAGGAGAGTACATAGGTAGAACATAACCATTTGTACCGCTAATTATACAAGAGGGTAAAGAGCTGTTTTGGAGCTATTTCAAAATGAGCACAAATATTTTTTAACACTTTGTATTTGTCCCTCTGATCTCATAGTCCTGGACGTTGATGCACACTATTAACCAGCTTCTCAATGTCTATAGCGAAAATGTTTAAAATAATAAAATATTATTTATCACAACTTCACGTGGAACTAGGAGCTTGGGACAAATCGCAATGTGTCTTGCATTTTGCATTGCGATTGCATCAGACAATTCTCGTGACACCTCACTAATGGGCTCGGCTCGGAGTGGAAACACTCCCAATCAAAATAGGTGAGCGGTTTATCCCTATAAGCAGAGCATAAACTTACTAATTTTTTTAAATTTCTATCTAACCAAATCTATTTTATTCAAATTTATATATTTTTTCATTTTAAAATATATTTTTTTTCCAAGTGGGTCAGAAATTATTATTAACAAATAACTTACAACAAAAAAAAAAACAATTTCCCTTATCGCTTCAAGTAAAATTTCTTTCGGCGTCTATCTATCTAGTTAGCCTTCTTCGGTCCATCTTTTAACATAGGCCTCCCCAAACCTTTTCCATTCTTCTCTGTCTGTCGCTACAGTTGTCCACCTAGAGCTCACGTGCTTCTTGATATCATCTGCTTATCTCATTTGGGGCCTTCCTCTGCTTCGTTTATATCCCACGGTCTCCAACTTATAAGAATTTTGTTCCATCGGTCTTCTTTTTGTCTTATATTGTGTCATATGTTGTGGCAAATCTCCATTTCAATTTTGCAACTTTTTGTCTAACATCCCTCACTTTTGTCTTCTCTCATATTCACTCGTTTCCCTTTTTATCCATTAGTCTTATGTGCAACATTTGTCTTTCCATTACTCTTTGGGTTTTTATGATTTTGTCCATGTTTACTTTTGTAAATATCCACGTTTGGGAACCATAAGTGAGAACAGGGAGTACGCATTGATTGTATACTTTGGTCTTAAGATGCTGTGGATATCTTTTATTTTTAAAAATGTAGCTTAGTTTGCCGAATGCCGCCCATGCGAGTCTAACTCATCTTTTATCATTGCTGTTTGATTTTCTTTGTTAAGTTTTATAGTTTGACCCTAACTATATATAATCCTTAACCTATATAATAATCCTAAACTTGTTGTATTTCAGCTTGTCCGATCCTCATTGTGATGTCTTCATCTGTATTTGTTATGATTTTGGTCTTGCTGTAATTCATATTAAGGCCTATCTTTCCAGCTTCTACGTCCAGTTCTAACATCATTCAATTCATTCATCAAACAATTCTTCTTTTTTATCAGTTATCAATACGATGTCATCAGCGTACCTTAGATGGTTCAAGCGTTGTCACAAATTTTTATACCTTTTTATCTTCATTCTAATCTTTTAAAAATATCGTCCAGAGCCTGATTGAAAAGTTTCGGTGATATTGTGTCACCCAGCCTCACGCCTCTATTTATTTGTATTGATGTTGTTCCTTCATATACTTTAATTGTTGTTTTGGCTTCCTTAGTACAGTTCCTATATATATATATTTATATATATATATATATATATATATATATATATATATATATATATATATATATATATATATATTGGCTATTAGTTCCGTATATCTGTGGTCTATTCTGCTGTTAATCAAAGAACTTTTAACTGCCCAATGTTCGACACTGCCGAAAGCTTTTCGAAATCTATGAACGCTATATACATATGGAGAAATGTGGTATTCATTTGCTTGTTCTATAAGTATTTTCATACTTAGTAAATGGTCACTTGTGCTGAATCCTCTTTTAAAACTAGCTTGTTCTTTCAACTAGTATCCGTCAAATTTTGTCGTCAATCTATTGGTTAAACTTTTTGTTAGGAGTTTATACATTACATTGAGGAGTATTATAGGACGGTAGTTTTTTATATCTGCTTTGTCCCCTTTCTTGGGTAGGATAATGGTTACGGATTCCTTCCAGTTGTTTGGGATTCTTTTTTCTTTTAATATCTTGTTACAAAGGGGATGTAGAGTATTACTTACCACTTTTCAGCACATCTTCAGTTAGTTCATCTTTTCCAAGCGAATTGTTGTTTTTCATTTCTTTCAATGCCTTCTTTATTTCTAATTTGCTTATTACTTGCTGTAGCTCTGAGTTGACATTTTTTATTTTAGCCTTAAGTTGGTTTCTAATTTCTTCTAGTGGGTCCTTTTTGTTTACTTCTTTTACTTATACTGTATTGCAATTCTATAAAAAGTTTTATAATCTCCAAACCTTTAACTGCAAGTAGAAATATTTTGACACTTGGGAGAGAACTAATTTCGCCAAATAGCGAGGAAGAGTTGAGCGCATACACGAATATGTCATAAAGTTGGGAGCAGTTAGAAAAAAAAAAAGAGATTGGAACAGCTGGAGACATAACTACTTGTCAAATTTACAACAGCGATATAAGTGGCAAAAACCCGTTACAAACCTAGAAAAAGAAGAAGTGGTGATAATAAAGGAGGATGACACCTCGCCGGGGAAATGGCCACTAGCGAAGATAATCAAAATATATCCCGGAGCTGAAGGTTTGGCAACACTTCAAAAGACGAACGGAAAAGTAACTACTCGTCCTACACACAAGTTAATAACAATAGTACGAGAGCCCATCTCACGAAAGACAAATAGAGCACGTAGTGGAAATAGTATGTGGAGAAAATTTATGTTTTGCATCCTATTTTTAGTATTTTTGAAGCCATCAAATGCAGATTTGTACAAAATGTATACCCCATCCCCGGATTATATTCAGAGCATCTAAGCAATGTATATATAGATCGAGAGATATTTAAAATAAAAACTCATCTAGAAAAGAAAAAAAATAGATGGTAAACGAACGATAGATTTAATGGTAAAACGTTGGAAGATATGTGTAAGACAAGCAATATAATAAATTGGGATTCACTATCGAGCCAGCTAAAAGAGGAACAAGAACGAGCAAAAATGAAGTCGAGCATTAGATCTGGAAGTTAAAAGAAGGCCGAAGAGGGGTCTTCTAGGAACAGCTCTCACATCAGTATTTGGGGTAAATGATTAAGTATACAGTGACATAGATTCCTTGGACGAAAATCGGAAGGATCTAATAAAAAATTCAAAACATGAGACAAAGCTGATGTTACAAACAATAAACTCGATTAACTCTACAGAAGAAAGAATAAACGGACATTTCAATAGGTTTAAGGACTAAGGTTTAAGGTAAAACTAAAGAAATTTCCAAGGGTTTAAGCGATGTCTCATATAGAGCTGACACGTAAGAGAAAGAGTACATACGACTTAAAGGGGAAACGACTTATAACCGTGCAATGGAATATGCAAAAGAATACGCGAACACATACGAAAAAATATTAAATCTTCATTATAATCATGGACACTTCATAGATATTATAAAACCCGGACAAATATAGCCAATCATTTCGAATGGTTCAAGGAGTAAATATAAGAAGGCAGGCAATAATAGATACGGTCGTACAAAATGAAGAAGGAGACATCGTCATTATTGCCTATTTCCTAATAATTAACAACACTAGATACAACCTACTGAGAGTCACAGCTCTTCCTTTGTCAGTAAGCGGTGGTGTTGTGGGCTCGTTATTGGTCCCAACGAATCTACTTGTAGTAGATTACAATAACTTACACTATTTTGAAGTGACATATGCAGATAAGGAATGGTGTATAGAATTAAATAAAGGAGAGTTGGCATGTTCATCCATGGGAATCATTAATATGGATACTCAGCCAAACTGTATCTTAAATGAATTATATGATAGAACTACCAACACCACCTGCAATATAATAGAATACACGATAAAGGAAGCCAGTTTGTTGAAAATGAGCACACCGAACCTCTGACTACTCATTCCACCATACGCTATAAATTTAGCTATAATGTGCGATGGTTCTCGATGTGAACATATAATCAATTAAACGAGTTTTATAAAGTTGTCACCAAAATGATTTGCTCAGACTCGAAACATAATATTACTCACATCCAGTAATAGATTGAAAACAGCAATTGGAAGTTATTTAAAGACTCCCGTCAGTCCCATTGAAGAGCTTAGGCAGAGGCCAATCATAAAGCAGAACAACATTCCCAGACATAATATAGATATTCGAGGAGATGAGTTGCCAAATATTGTACTTGAGGCAGAGCAGTTTGACCAAGATATATCCGAACAAACGTGGAAAACGATTGCTAACCATCAGTGGATTCCTCTTAACCACGGGACTAGTCACTGTATCTATTGTTAGGTTGATTGTCATTATATGGAAGGTAGTCAGATATATTCGAAACTCCAAGAGAGCCCGAAAATAAAGACATCAAGGTTCTTGAATCCAACCTCATCCAGCGCCTCGAACACATATGTTATCACAACCAAATTTAAGTAAAACTTTAAAGAAAGCCCTTCCTAGATCAGTTTCACTTAATGACATTAGATTATAATTGGATAGTCTAGCTGAATTATAAATTCTAAATATTCAAGATATAGGTAGCACTGCTCGGGTGAGATAATAATTCAAATATTGAGTGAATTAGTATGATGATTATTGTTATATTATTAGTATTTTACATTTTATATGTGTTTAGATATTTTCTATTGATCGTCTGTTTCTTTTATATAGTGGCCAATATGTTCAATCACAAATTAATCCCTTAATTTGTAATCTCACATTATTCTTAATTTCTTAACCTTTTATAGTTTCACCGTGTATAATTGAAACATTGTGAAAACTATATCGAGTAATATTTTAATAATTAAAGTCCATTCACCTGCAAACCTGCACTTAATAAACGTCAAATAATATATTTCCAAATTGAACTTTCTAAGTGTTTAACTTGCAATAATGGCCTAGATTAAATTGTATTTGTAAGCTCATAGTTCAAAGTTTGTTAGTATGATAGAAGCATTAACTTCTGTGCTGAGGTATACAATATTTGTGAAATTATAAATTGAGGATTTGAGCTCATTTGAGCGCAGTATATTATGGAAAGTTACCTAACCAACATATATAGTGTAATTATTAGTAGCTGTAAATAAAACCATAATTTTTACTACACAACTTCAACGTTTTATTGTATTTATCATCGTCGATCGAGCAGAAGCGGACAAAGGGAAATTACAAAACGATTTGATCCTTATACCTACGTTCAAATCTGTCCAACCCTGTATATTTTCATATTATTTTAACGTGCTGTGAGGTCTAATATGAATAATTCAGGGTACAATTTTGAAATTATAAAGTGTGGAAATCACTTAGGAATAAAATTGTTTGTGTGCTTATTTTATAAAATTATAAAAAATGCTGGGACACGTCAACTTTAAATTCAAATGTGCGCTTTTTAAATATAAATTTAAATGTATAGGGTAATTCACGCAAGTCTGGCACAGTCCATCATCTGTATTTTATCTCAAAAAAAGTTATCTCATAAAAGTACAGGCACTAAGTATAATTTTCATAAAAACATTAAATATTTAAAATTTTGAAATGAATAATCTATCACCCTTTAATAATGGTCTCTTTTTTAAATAACTAAATACAGACATCCATTTTGTAAACTCAGTATATCAACATATTGGACTTTATATTTAATTTCTTGACGAATATTATACATAATGTCAAAATTTCACCTTGTATTATCTAAAATAACTCTACATAATATGGTTTGTTAATATCAAGTTGTTAGTAGCTTTTAAAAACAAACATATACCGGGTGTTCCATTAAAAATAAAGTGATGGCCTATGATAGACTTAATACTTACCTATATTTATGTTTAAAAAAATGCAAATTTGGATTTTACAGTCTACGTGCCCCAGTGTTATTTATAAATTTCTAAAATAGGGACACAAACAATTTTATTCCATAATTGGTCGAGACAGAGACAGTTTCACCATGCTAATCGCCAACGTAAAGGGTACTTGATAGGGCACGTTAAGAAGAAGAAGAAGTGGTTTCCACACTGTATAATTTTAAAATTTCACCCTGTAATATTCATAATAGACCCTATTCATGGGTTTTAAGAAGCTTTTAAAAATATAAAAATATACAGGGTGTTTCATTAAAAATAAAGGTTATGGACTATGTTAGGCTTAAAAACGGTTTTATTAGGCTGCTGCCATTTTTTTGGAAACCATAATTCAGAAAACAGCGATTAGTGAAATTATTAATCAGTGGGGTCTAAAACGAAAAGTACATTTTGCAGTAACTGATAATGCCTCAAATATGTTCAAAGCTATTTTTAGAATGAAAACATTTAAGTTGTTTTGCTCATACGTTAAATTTATTGGTTGAGGACGCACTTAGATGCTGTCGTATACAAATAGATAAAATAAAAAGTCCTTTTTTCGACAATTCTGCAAAAAACACATTTAAAAAAAGTACCTTATCTTCAGAAAGGCTTTTAAAGTATTAATTACGACATAACAAAGTTCCCAAACGGCCAATCCAAGACGTGGAAACTAGGTAGAACTTCACCTATTACATGTTAAAAAGAATGACTGAGTTAGAAGAGGCACCGTTCCACATCGGTATTAAATAATACAGACTAACACCTAGACCAAATCTAAATAAAGAACACTGGATTATTTGTTCTCAACTTTCTCAAATTTTACGGCCGTTTAAAGAAATAACAAGTAGAATGAGTGACCAAAAATACTTGAAGGGTAGTTCAGTGATTGTTATGGTACGCTGCCTACAAGAATCTCACAATAAAATTTTAGCAAACGGTAACCTTACATCCATAGTATCCGACGTAGTACAATTACTAATATCGGGTTTAGCAAAAAGATTTAAAGGGATAGAACAGAGTGGCACATTGTCATTATATACATTTATGGATTCACCATTTAAAGTGCAGGGTTTTTCTGATAAAAATGAAGCTAAAAAAATAAAAGAAAAAGTTAAGAAGCTGGTTACTTCTATAATTAATGAACAAGAAGATTGTACCATTGAAAATCAACCAGTACAAGAAAAAGAAACCAATAAAGATGACTTAAGTCCATGGTGTATTTTTGATCAATTATTTGGAGATGACTCATCTACACGTACACCTGTATCGAGAGTCCATTACAACGGTGGAAAAACCATCGCCATGTATATCCTAACGTAACCACTATATTCATAAAGTATTGTAAATGTGAACACATGTTCAAAATCTGGTTTAATTTGAAATAAAAAAAGAATACGGTTAGTAAGAAGTAAAGTAGAAGAACTTATGTTTTTTAATGTCAATTTAGACTATTCGCGATTTAATAATAACGTACGATTTACTATTTGTATTGCTTAGTTTATTGTTCAAGTTATAATAAATATATCGTTAGTTTCTTTCACTTCAATAAATATACACATAAACGATAATAGCCATTATGTTTGTTTATGTAGGTACTCTATTACTTCAAACTACTTTTAAACAATCATAGTTACTTGTTTACGAAAATTTAAATTTTTAAATGCATTCATTTTTTTTTGGAATCCTGAGAAAACTAACAAATATTTTTGAAAAATTTAAATGCATACTATTAAATTATTACCGAGGGCCGAAAGTCCCTAAGAATAAACAAAAATCACACTAATTTTTTTTCATCCCTATAACTTATTAAAATAAACATTATAGAAGTTTTCACGGGCTTTTGGCCCTCAGTAATAATGTATTGTTTCATTCTGCGTTTAAATTTTTAAAAAATATTTATTACTTTTCTCAGGATTCGAAAAAAATGAATGCATTTAAAAAATATTGGCTCGAAATTTTGTGCCTACGCTCTTAACGATAAAACTACCACGACCCACCTCTACTACTCGTGACTCGTGATTAGACATACGTTGCCAAATAATTATTGTATATGAATATTTTTTAATGTGGCGTTATTGTATGCAGTTTATTATTTCATATTGGGAATAAGGCACAATGTGACTTCAAAATAAGCTTATTTTCATGTTTAGATTTTTAATTCGGAAATCGTACTTAAAATACAAAACATTAATAAATTGTATTTATACAAAACGATTTCCGAAGTGGAAATCAAAATATTTTATTAGACTTATTGTAAAGTAAACTTGTGGCATATTCCCAATAAAAAAACAGTAAGCTGCCATTTAAATCAATTTCGCCCAAATTTGATTATCTTAGAACATTGTTCAAATGCAAAAAAGACAAAAGGTCAAATAAAACCATTAAGTTTGGCAACGTTGAACTTTCCCTTTTTTATTATTTCCAAGCTTGCATGTTCGGCGATATAAAGGACGGACCTAATATACCTCTCTCTTTCTAAACAGCTGTTTCTCACTCCATCTCACGTAAGGTCCATACCGACCATAAACATTTTCCTACACTGTATATATATATATATATATATATATATATATATATATATATATATATATATATATATATAAACGTCGGCGGGTTCTAGCGTTTTTTATATTTTTTTTAAACAAGGACAGAAATAATATTATTCTAAAGTGGTTTCCACACTATATAATCGAGAAAACTCAATAAAATCTCCACAGCTAGACTGCAACAAATGATATATTTAAATAAAACCTAAATCAAACTGTGATATACTAACGATTTAATTTGGAGAGTTGCTACAAAATCACTTGAAAAATTAAGTAAAAATTCAAAGAATGAATTTCGGTAAAATGAACATGACAAACAGATAAAATGAAATTTCATATTTTCCGGATGTTCAAGCGTTTAAAAGCTGTTTTCCGCCAGCTGCAAATCTGCTTGTGTGCATTTTTTGGCATACTCCACGGTCGTAGGTAGTCCGGTTGGTCGTAGAATTCAGGGTTGGCTTTACCCGTATTCTCATTTGTTGGTAGTTTATTTATTTTTATTGGTACATATACAACCTCATATATATTACTTAGAGTTTCTACTCAACGTGGAAAGTTTTTTGTTACGGAAGGATTTTTATTTTTTGGCAAAATCAACTTCGATTTAAAAAAAAATATAATAGCTGCAGGCACCGGACTAATTTCTAATATCGAGTACTGCTACCTCTTGCCACAATTACAGCTACAGTCTTCGGTGCAATCCTCTTATTACATTTTGGGAGATTTGGTGTGGTAAATTTCCCACTCCTCATGCTCCAAATCAGCTTAAGTTCGTTAAGGAGGACTTCTATTGCTGATACGTCTTTTAATCATTTTCTATTGGATTCATATTGGTGCTACGCATAAGCATATCGCATAAGCGCCAGTCTAAATTTGTAATTCTCATTTCATCAAGGTACCTACTGAGCAAAATCCGTGCATTAAGTTATGCATTATAATGCATAGCACAAAACTCGCTGCTATGTATTGAGAAAATGGAAATATAAGTTAATCAAGGATCTTCAAAACATACCTGTAGGCTTAAGGGCAGGTCGCAACATGCACCAACTCCGTAAGGAGATCATGGGCTATATCTTTCAAAAATATGAGACACTCTCCAGCAAATTCCGAAAATTTTCAGGTAATTCTCGTCTCGTCTAAAAACAAGACGCGCTTCCAATCGTATAAAGTGCATCATACGTATTGTCTGGAAACTCTTAAACGACTACCACGTTGTTGTATGGTGAGAAGAGATCCGGTGGCGGGTCTCCTATTACTCAAATTCATTTCGTTGATATGTCTTTTAACTGTACAATCAGAAATATCGGTATGGCGTACTCTAATCAAATCATTTACGCTATGTCTGGTGGAGGATCTATATAAGGCGCAAAAAATTATGTCCCTAAGAAGCTCTATGTTGTTCTTGTTCTGGTCTTCATTTTTGAGTTCCAGTTTGCCGAAATCATTGCAATGATATACTGATCGTTGTGTGTGCCCACACCAAATAAAATTATTTCCTCTTACTTATAACAAGTTTGCTTGGTGTGATCAATTTGATCAAATTGAAGCTAAAGAACTGCTTTTAACTTATGTATCTGCTTATTCATTTATAAACACTTAAATATTGTTTTAAAAACGAATTTTCTTGTTGAGAAATCAACAGATATGATTTGGATAATGAAAGAATATATATGAAACTTTTTTATTAGTACAAGAATTTAACAACAGAGATATCCTGAACGACCACACGAAAAATCATCGTTGGATAGGTCAACAGATTGTTTTACACGTACGAGTTAAAAACGTTCGAAGAATATTTCATAAAAACAAATATCAATAGCACTAAATATCAGCCTAAAAATAATTTAACATAAAACAAAATACACGGTCTTTCCAAAATAGGAACAACGGAGAAAAAGGCAAATTATTAATACTGGGTGTGCCAAAAACGGGGGACGGTCGAATATTTCGCGAAATTTATATTTAATCAACACGTGTTCAATATTTTTCTCGAGGGTGGGATTTGTTGCAAATTTAAAATATTAAATAGAAACCACTATTTTTTATGGTTTCTTTATGCAAAAATCGGTAATTTTTGTTCGAGGTATTTTTCGAATAGTTGATAGATGTCGCTATAATCGAAAAAAAAAACGATTTAACCTGTTATCCTATGAAAAATATGGAAATGGTCTAATACCTCAAAAGATACACTTCGGAATGAAAAATTGAAAAACACGTATAATATTTTTCAAAAATATATTGAATCACACCAAACTGCACCCCTCCCCATCCATCTCCTGGGGCAACTATGAAATCCTTAATAGGAACTCCCATTTTTTATTGCAGGTTCAGATTCTGCAAAAAAATCTTAAAAACTGTATTCAGTACCATAATAATTAGTTTGCAGACTTCTAATGTGTATTTATTTTTCAATTACAGCGCCATCTATTACTAATCAAAAAAGATTAGATAAGACTTGTTTACTTTTTCACGTAGAATTCTGATCTGCAATAAAAAATGTCGTTTTCCTTTTAACATTTCAAAATTGTCCTCTCTCTGCTCTAGAGGTTGGGGCTGGAGGTCATGTTTGGTATTATTTGACAGATTTTTAAAAAATATTAAAAATGTGTTAGCAGGTCTGCTAGAACAAATAAGTAGACATAATAGTGAAGTGATAGTTAAGCCTGAAAATAGTACAGCAGCTAGTTGCAATTTGCATAGGGCTCCAAAGATGAACAAAAATATATCAATTTTAATCTAAATTTAACACAGACAAAATCTAAATAAAATCCATTTTTCAACAGAAGTGGTCGAATAGTAAATAGACCAAAAAGATTTTCGTTTTCAGAAGAGATATATTATACAAAATATATTTACAAATTATATTTTATATTGGTGGATGGATTTTAAGGGAGATTGGAATAAGAGGATGGAGAAAACAGACACTCTACAGGGAAGGATGGAAAAATGTTTTGAGGGAGGCCAGGGCTCACGAAGGGCTGCAGCGCTACCTGATGATGATGATGATGATTGATGGATTAGTCAAAAATAATCGTTACGAACATATTTGCTATGTTTACTACAATTTACACAGAGAAAGGAATAATAAATAGCAAGGCAGCAATATGGTTTCACAAACCGTTTGTATGGTTTAAAAAAAGTGGGAAATAATAGAAGAAGCTATGAAGGAACCAGCTCAAAAGCGGTTAGCTCAAGTAAAGAAGGGGATAGGTAAAGAATGGTTTGATGCCGATTGCAAGAAAACAAACGAAACGAGGCAAGACTAAAATATATGGACAAAGCAAGTGACGAAAATAGAAATGAATATGAAGCAGAGAGAAAACACGCGAAAAAAGTGTCCAGGAGGAAGAAAAAGGAGCATATGGATTAGCTCCAAAAAATTAAAGGACATTATATTAATCAAAACGTAAGAAACTTCTACCAGGAGGCAAAAAGGAGCAGTGACAAAGGCGCAAGAAACACAAGAATAAAGAAGGGTCCTTAATAGGAGATAAGCAGGAGAAGCTACATAGAAGGCAGGAGCATTTCAGAGAGCTGTTTAATGAATAACCGGATGGAAATGATGAGGAGGAAGTAGAATGGTAAGCGAAGTCAACGACTAGGCGGAAAAAATAAAGACTCTTACAATAGTAAGATTATAAACAATAATTTAAAGATTTAAGTTAATAAACAATAAAAAGTGCAGGCAGTATTGGTATTCTTGCAGAACTAATCAAGCATGGAGCAGAAGCAAATATAACAGATATGTAGACTACTGACGAAAATCTGAGAGAGAATGCATGGAGAGAGGCAATAGTATGCCCCATTCATAAGAAGGGAGATAAAGCAGTGTGCGAAAACCACAGGGGTATTACTCTTTTGGATGTAACATACAAGACACTCTCTAGAGTCATAAGAAATAGACTGAAAAGGCACTTAAACGAGCAGGTTGATATAAATCGCCGAATACCAGGGATGATTCAAAAAGTGCAGATCCATCACAGATCAAATATTCGTGTTAAAAATAATTCAGAGCAGTACGTACGAGCAAGAGTTACAGCTAAATCTACTCTTTATAAATTTCAAACAAGCTTACGATTCTGTGATATGATGGCGTTTTTTCCATGCCCTAAGAGTACTTGGAATTCCGGAAAAAATGATAAGACTAGTAAAAATAACCTTAATGAATACCGATAATAGAGTAAAAATTGAAGGAAGCCTAATAGAAAAATTTTAAATAAGAATGGGACTAAAGCAGGGAGATACGCTGTCCACAATACTGTTCAATTTCTTACTGGAGGCAATAATGCGAGAGAGGGGAATATGAAGGTGTGATTTATGACAACAGAAGCCAGGTGGAACTGCTGGGCCAAGAACTTAAGAAGTGCTGAGGATTTTTTAACTCTTTGAAACGAAGGCTAAATAGTTTAGATTGATTATTAATGAGCAAAAAACAAAGCACCTATATGGAAATGGGACAGACCACATATAAAGACACACAATTGAAGACTACCACAAACAACACGAGTAAAGAGTATTGCTTCAAAAAGGTGACGGAGTTTGAGTATCTAGGAGATACCCTAACAAGTATAGGGGAAGAAAGCCAAGAAATAGAGGCAAGGATTTCGAGAGGAAGGAAGACGGTAAGAGCTCTACATAGTGATTCAATCCATGCTCTTGTACGAAAGCGAGACATGAGTTATGAACAAAAGTCAAGAAAATATGCTGAACATCTGGGAACGGAGTGTTTTAAGGAAGGTATTCGGGGGAGTAAAAGACTATGAAGACGTTTGGATGAGACTGACAAATACAGAGATCAGAGTGCTGGAAAACCAGAAATTAGTCAGATCATCAGGACAAAAGGACTTAGATTCCACTTACAATTACCACCTCTAAGACTCTACGCTTGGAAATCTCCAGCTGACTGTCCAAAAAAAAAACTGATTAAAAATCAGATTGACTACATCATTATCAACAAACGATTTCAGAATTCCGTAAAATCCACAAAAACATATCCGGGAGCAGATGTTTTACTAGGACGTTTCAAACTCCATATGAAAAAAGTCCATAAAAGAAAAGCCCAAAAACGTCCGGACATCCAGAAGTTGAAAGATAAAACCACAAGAGACGAAGTCAAAGAGGAGATCAACAACAAAATAAACAGCATGGTTATCTCAGATATTAATCAAGAAAACATAAGTGTGTATGATATGTAGAATAAAATCAAAAATATCTGCCATCAAAAAAGAAACAGCCGTGAATGAGACAAGAAATATAAGAGCTAACGGAAGAACGAAGACAACACAGAAATAAGAATGAGGAAAGGTACAAAGAAATAAACAAAATCATTGAGAAAAAGATTAAAGAAGCAAAAGAATCACGGCTACAAGATCAATGAATATAAGTAGAATCCCTAGAACAGAAGCATGACACTTTTAACCTACATAAAAAGATCAAGAACTCTACAGAATTATAAACTTAATGAGCCATGTACTCAAAATCCTTCTCTCTGTTGTTCACTCTCGCATATATAGAAAACTTGAAGAAAACGTTAGCAGTGTTCAGTTTGGGTTTAGAAGCGGACTGGGAACGCGAGATGCCCTATTTTCCATACAAGTATTGATACAAAGAGCTCGAGACGTAAATTGCGAAGCCTACGCATGCTTTATAGACTTTGAAAAAGTATTTGACAAGATGCAACATCAAACATTATTTCAGACACTGAAAGAATCTAGTATTGATGACAAATATTTACGCCTAATTAAAAATGTATACTTACAGCAAAGGGCAACTGTACCAGTAGACAACGAAACCTCACAAGAATTCACGATACAACGGGGAGTACGTCAGGGCTCCATTTTGTCACCGACGTTGTTCTATACTTACTTGGAAATGCTGTTCAGCGAAGCTATTGATGGTTTAAGAGAAGGTATAAAAATCAATGGTGAAATCATAAACAATTTAAAATATGGGGACGATACGGTTTTGATTGCTGATAATGCGGAGGATCTGCCAACATTATTAGACCGTGTAATGGAAGCCTGTGACAGATACGGCATGAAATTAACCTGTAAGAAGACCAAAATTCTTGCAGTAAGTAAAAACGACGTAATAAAGCACCAATTCACAACTAATAATGAACCCTTGAAAATAGTCGACAAAATTACATATCCTGGATGCAGCCTAATTAAGGAATGGGACCACTCACAGGAAATAAGATGTCGTATAGAAAAGGCGAGAGCTGTTTTTAATCGCCTCAGGAAGATTTTATGTAATACACACCTGAACATTGATATAAGAACAGAAGTCTTGAGATGCTATGTATTTTCTACCCTTTTATATGGAGTCGAAGCGTGGACCTTCACGGAGGTAACATCCAAACGATTAGAAGCCTTCGAAATGTGGTCAACGTATGAATAAATATCTGGAAATTATGCGTATCGTGAAAATCAGAAAGATGACATACTTAGGGCATGTGATGCGCAATGAGAAGTATCAACTAATTCAACTAATTTCACAAGGCAAGATCTCAAGGGCGTAGAAGGACATCGTGTTTGAACAACATTGACATGTCAAATCGCATCATTGATATGTCACGCCATTCAGCATGTTGACTGCTACTACCGACCCGTTTAAATAGCGATTCCATAGCCTCCTTAAATTACGTTTTTTCGGTGGCACTATATTTATATAAATATAAGAGGGAAGGAAAAACAACCTACTGATTAAGAAGGTTACCAGATGGAAGCCAGAAACTGGAGAAAACCCAGAGAAAGATGTGAGGACTAGTTCATGGAAGGTATCAAAATTCTGAAAGTGAGAAACTGGATGGAACTATGCACAGATGGAAATGAGTGAAAGAAAATTATAACGAAATCCAAGTCATACAACAAACTCTGAAAATGCACAAGAAGAATGAGGAGGGGTTCATCGCAATAAGCGAATCTGCGAGCTGTAAGTAAGAGCACAAATACTCTATCAGGAATGAAAGGCCTTGATGAATATGATATATAAAAATATACTCATAATAATATTTTACTCACCTTGATAGAACTGAGCATACTGTGGAAATCCTGTTGCACGTAACCACTTACAGGCTTCTGCTGCTTCAATTTCTGAGAAAAAACCAAAAAATAAGTTACATTTTGTACTATTCAATGATTTTAGATAACTGTGTTTTAAATTTAATAAAAATTCACCTAATAAATTTATGTTTGTACGTGGTACATTTTTCCAAAACTTAAACATTTTTCACTTTTTTAATATTAAAACCATTGAATCAACTTTGGCAACAATTTGCACTCTTACGCGTATGATTTAACAATTACATCTAAAGATATTAACAGTCCCCACTAGGTTGAATTTTCCGAAGTCGTTTCGGTTATCTCAGTAATGATTGGCGTTTTATTATACTTCCATTGTGAATATTTTCTGGTAAACGATTCGCAGAAAACATTCCTATTTCATTAGGGACTTGTTTATACTTTTGTTATTACCATGTGCTATACACATTGTGAAAGCTTGTGAATCACTTTTGAAACCAATTAACAGGTGTGATAACATATATTTAAACTAAAAAAGTAAAAAAGAAGCATAACTGCAATCAATTTAAAGCTTTTCAATGTACTGCTAGAGAATTTTCAGGTCCAGTTTCCAAATTTTTCTAAAAAATTGCTTCTATTCGTCATGATACATCTTTAAAACCGTAACGACAAACATTTTTCTTCCAAAATTGTTCAAATTTTCTGGACGTTTTTGATCTTTTTCGAGGTATAATCGTAGCGAAGCAACGAGAGAATCAACATACTCCGTGACCAATGACAGCTGGTGCTGTTCAATAAAGACAACCAACCATAACAGTTCTTGTTGTGAGCTTACTGCCCACAGCAAGACGGTAACAATTTCCTTCCTCAACAAATACTCACAAATGAACCTCTCGGGTGGTTAACTGCCAAGAGGTACGAGAAAATGTCCGCCTGAAAATTACATGTTTCAACGTTCAATAAACTCCTCTTTCGTGTCTGTTAAGTAATAGAAATCTCTATGCAATGAAATGTTACATAATAAAATAATTGGAAAACACAATTGTACTTTAATCTTGTTGCAAAAACACTCGCATATTATTTGACAATTGGAGCGTCTTTACATGCCGCTGTTAATAGGGGAATAATTATTAAATAAGGAATAGTCTGACAATTATGGCTCCAATAACAAATGTTTTTGATTATCACGAATATCTTTCAAACTTCTGTTCAGTCCCTGTAATGACATCTTGTGCGTCAATGTACATTAATTCCAAACGATTAATTTGCTTACCTATAAAATCTTCGCAATTGCGCTATTTTTGACGATATTGCGATCTGGTATATCATTAATTTGTATGTTTAATGGTAATTTCAAAGCAAAATGTGCAATTCGTCTGCCTTTTAATAAAGTTGCAGATATTCCAGATAAATCCAACGAATTTAATCCTTGCCAATAACAATAAAATTATCAATCAAGGAAATAAATTTCACCAGATCAAATATTCACAGCTTCTATCAAAGTATCGTACATGTATCCCTTGTTGTTGATTCAATTATAGAAAATTTGTATGAACTATTTGAGCAAATTCTTCAGTGTCGAACTGTTGTTTTCTTTGTAACTGTTCTGTTCTTTCATAAAGTCACAAAGGGAATAAATACCATTTGTCAGATATTAATGGTGCGTCATAAATATAATTTTATTCTATTTGATTCCATCTTATTATATTTTATTTTACTCTATTTTTTCCTCTTTTTTTCTTTAGTTTAATTTTATTTGTATTTGTTTAATTTTATTTGTATTTTATTTGTATTCTTCTATTTTATGCCATTTTATTCTAGTTTATTCCAATTTATTTAATTTTGTTTTAATTTATTTTATTTTACTTCATTTTATTCTGTTTTATTCTAAATTATTTTATTTTTTTTATTTTATTTTAATATAATTTTCTTTTACCCTATTTTATTCTATATATTCTATTTTATTCTATTTTATTTTAATTTAATTTTGTTTTATTTTATTTGTTGCTGTTGGTAATCATTCAGCACTTTGCGTTGTGTTTTGTCTCGTGAAATAAAGTTGTTATTTATTCACCAGGTGAACATCTAAATTAACTACAGTAGGATGACTGTATGAAAAATGAAGAGATTCTCCAACCCGCTTCATTGACATATCTTCCCATATGATATGTTGAAACTTCATCGTTATTATTTGGAGCCAAATACAGCTATGTCGTTATGTCAATCTATCAATACTGACAGTTATTATCCTCTCTCCTGCCGACAAGAATGTAGCTTTAAGGCTCATCCTCGATAATCCTAACGGTAAATTTCAGTTTGCTATCTCTATTTCAAAAATTTCTTTCTATACGAAAACAAATCTGTCATGAAGTAATATTCTAAACTTCGTATCTCTCTCGAGCCCAGGTCAAAAATGCGTTTACCTTTTACTCGAGCCGATTATACACCGAGACAACCCCTGCAGTGACAGGTTTTGGCTTACAATCAGACCATAAATCTCTTTAGTGGTCTTTTGAGTAAATATAATAACAGATCAAAGTAATATAATCTATTCATAAATTTACAATGTAACAAATGTACATACATAATTTATTTGTTATTTTTTTTACGGAAAAATTGGCTGTCTGAAGTTTAACGTAGATGAAAGTTTACGGAAAATAAAAATTATAAAAAAATAGTACATTGTTTACCGGGTAGGAAAAGCTTAACATTCCTGGACGACTGTGAAGATTGTTAAGTCGAGGCGCAAGCCGAGACTTAGCAATACAGAGTCCAGGAATGTGGCTTTTCCTACGAGGTAAACATACTATTTTTCCGCAAATCGTTTAAAATTCGACAGATATTGATTGATTTAAAAAAAACGCGATAATTTTATTCCCAAATAAATGGTGCTTTGAAATTCCTAATAAAATTACTTGGGTTACTATGGAAACGTATTGAGGTTGAATTGTCAAACTTGACGCTTATAAATTTAATTGCTGGTTAACACTAACAACTGTACGGAAATATCATTTCCTTACAGTAAGGAAATGACATTTCCTTACAGTAAGGAAGTCCTGACTTTTTCTTCAAGAAATTTTGACAGGAATGTCAAAATTTCCTGGCGATTTGCGGAAAAGATTATTATTATATATCATAAAAATTTGATTAGTATCGCGATCATTAAACTTGATAAAATGAAACGATATAAATATAGAATTATGTCTAATGTTTCTTCAGAAATTAGAATTATGTATAATGTTTCTTCAGAAACATTATACATAATTCTAGTATGTAATAGAAATCAGTTCTTTTTAAAATTTCTTGAAGGAAGGAATAATTTAATTACGCTATCATTTCCAATATTGATTTTTGATATTGAATTTGATAGGTTGTGATTTATTACACCAAAATCTAATAAAATATACCATGACACAAGAAATAGTTTCAGAATAAGTTTGATGTGTTGTTTATTATCATTCAGTAAGAGGCTAATTTACTTCTTACAATGCTAATCTAACAGACAATTATTATTGTCAAATGAAAGAAATAAGATAATTTACTTGTGTGCTTGTGGTTAGTAAACGTCGGCCCTATGCAACTAATTGTCGATAAAGAACGGAGTACAAAAGTTTAGATTTATGAGATTTATGAGGTGCATTAATGAAACTTAGATGTATACTGAGTACTTATTTCAAAAATTTACAACTAAGGATTTAATTTGTTATATGTAAATATACTCCTAGATCTAGAGAAAATGGGAGTGCGACAATGGGAATTACTGGCACAGGACCGACAAACATGGAAGGCAATAGTAACCGCGGCAAAGACTTACGAAGAGTTGTAGCGCCATTGATGATGATGATGATGATGAAATATACTGTATAACTATTTATATGGATGTGAAATATGGATCATGAAGGATAATATGATGGACGTTTTAGGATGTACGTTGAAAAATTAAGGCAAATATCGAGCACAAATTTAATAATCAAATCTTGCAAAAGTACTTTCGCTTTCTACAGCATCATCAGGGGCATCTGAAATAAGCCAAGAAAAGTTTTTTTTAAATGAAGAAAATTAATAAACTTCGATAAAAAACTCGAAGTTAATGGATGATAAAAGTTTTTTGTGATTAACATTTTAGACTTACTTCGTCAAATTTGGGCTATCCTGCAAGTGCAGATGACCCTGATGATGCTGTAGAAAGCGAAAGTACTTGGGCAAGATTTGATTATTAAATTTGTGCTCGAAATTTGCCTTCATTTTTTAAAGTTCATTTATTCGAGCATTCAACCTTATATCAATAATTTAGGATGTGACTCAGGTATATGATAAAGTATGGCAAAGACGCCAAAACTATAAACTAAGACTACATTTACCAAAACGATACTCTCAAATAATTGACTCCTGCATCTTGGAAAGATATTTCAGAATTAAACAGGAAGAAACAAACATGGAATTGACAGATATTACAGCAGGGCTGCCACAAAGAAGTGTCTTTACCTTTTGTATACGTGTTGTATTATTGTCCTAGAAAATATACAATTGCAACATTTACCGAAGATATTGCTATCATAGCAATGTGCAAAACCAGCAAGGAAGCGACAAAGAAATTACACAGATGTTAATCAAATATATACTCCAGGGAAATAAGCAAAAAATAGACCATGTTCGTGACACTCAATAATCCAGGTCGCTGACAAATTTTTTAGTTATTGTAGACCTCTAGGAAAAAAACCTACTTGTTTCTTGCCTTGAATCTGGAGCTGTTTTTTAATTATTGACAATTTAATGCAAAAAAACGCGACTGTTTCTATGATTATTGATACTACTATTAAAAAAAATAGATTTTTGGAAGAAAATTGTTTTGCACGAATTGTTTAAACAAACTAGACTATTTATTAATTAATTAATATATAAACAAATTACTAATTCCTAATGTACGTAGAAATTACATACAAATTAAAAAAAGAATGATCAAAATCCATTGAGTAGATCCGAAAATATAGAAAATTTTATTAGTTTGAAATTGCTTGTTCGGTATGGATTTGTAGGTTCTTCCTAGTCACCATTTGAACTACATTTTTGAAAATTCGTAGAGGGTCCTGTAAAGGTACAATGTTTGTGCAAATTTTTTAACAAAAAATACAAATCCTATTCCTTAACATGGCAAAAAATGAGGTTCCCTAATTATTATAATCAAATTAGCTGTGAATTATCATCTTTTCTTTGACTTGATCTACTACTTGTTGTAATTGGTCGTAAAACACTTCCCTTGTTGTTTGAGGCTTATTATTTTCTGGGCCGTATACTCCGATAATGTTCAGGTTTTCCTTCTCCATTCTTATCTTTGATGTTACTATTCTTTCTGATATGTATTGACACTCTTTGATGTAATTTTGATACCTTTGGTGTATTAGTAAGGCTACACCTTCTTTGGACCTGTTTTCTTTTGCTACTCCACTGTAGATTAGTATGTATTCACCTAATTTTGATTGACCTTTTCCTTTATTTTTTGTTTGCAGTAGAGCACAAATGTCTATTTCTTTCTCTTTCAACACTTAGGTTATTTCTTGGTCCCTTGAGTTGAGTGATCTGATATTTAAAGTAATTCTCATCTGGGTTTTGGATGTTTTTCGCTTGTCCTTATTTCTTGCCGTAGTCGTCTTCATAGTATCAATCCGGTTCCGAGACTGTACATTGTTTCTTTGAGCAGTATTTGATTTTACGATTGGTAGGTTGCTGAGCAATAAATATAAATAATTAAATTTCATATTCAAATACTGCAAAATATTTGGTTATTACTCTGAGCTCATGTAAAGAAGAAAAGAAAATAATAATTCTGATTGAAATACAAAAAAAAATGTACTGGATGATTGACCAAAACTCTACGCTGTTTCTATATAATAAATTATTATTATATAAGCAAATACTGAAACAATTGTATTATTATAAAAACAGTATAAATATTTAGAAGGAAAATGGAAAATCAACAGAAAATATTTCTATTCATATAAAAATTTAATAAAATTATAGGTACTTACTGCTTATTTATATAAAATTTCCTATTTTAAATACAATAAACACACTGGTTTGTCAAAAGTCGAAATAAGCCCTAATAATGTTATTCAACTTTATTTATCCTCCTCCGAGGGTTTTACCTACCTGGCGAGAATCCAAAAGCTACCGACAAGGACACCCTGTGCTGACGGAGAGAAAATTGCATTTAGCAGAAATTTGAAATTTTTTAAAAGTTTATATCAAATAGCTGCTTTGTGTTACACTTTATGTTAAAAATAAAAACAGATTCGGAAAGTGGGTCAAATTCTGTAGTGCCCTATTTCAAAAAAAAAATTTTTACGTTTATTTTAACCAAAAATATTTGAAAAAAAAATATTGTTTAAACAATTTATTAATTTACAACCAAATAGTGCACTAGAACTTTTTTAGACCTTCCATATAAAAAAAGAATCATCTCAATATCTGCCATAGTTTTTGCGTTATTTGATATAAACTTTTACATTGGAATTTACCTATGCCCAGAATCGCGAGGATCGGCCTTAAATAATTTTTAAATAATTTTTAACTGTTTGTCCTTGTGTAGTGTAGTGTTTGTACAATTTTATGTTTAATGTTATGTTTATTACAATCTGCGCTTGTTGGATAGCCCAAAACTGACGAAATGCCCCTGATGATGCTTTAGAAAAGCCAAAGTACTTGGGCAAGATTTAATTAATAAAATTGTGCTCGATATCTCCCTTTAAGTTTATCAAAGTTCATTTATTTTGTTAATCATAGTATGGCGGCATCTATTAGTTATATTACGATTTAAATAAATAAAATAAGAAAAAAAAACTGTTTTTACGTCTTTCGTTACAATTTTTCGAAAATTATCTTTTACACAAACCTTCTTCTGATAATAACAAATACAACAAAAAAATAATTATCCAATTCAGTGCACTCTTTCTGAAGTTATGCGCGTATGAACATTTCGGAGATTCGTTTTTATTTATATAGATTACCCAAAAACCAGTGAAAATTTTCTATCCATTGTGATGTTGAGGATTATAAAAATGCAAATTGGAACCTTTTCAAATTATCGAACAAACAATACCACAGTTAGGTAATCTTAAATAAAATGAAAACTGAATACACGTATATATGCAACCGACTTGTGGCGGCCAAGCGTTCATAACGACGTCGCTTTTTGATCCTTCGATGTCAGCTCTTCCTATCATTGCGAAGCAAAATTCGCTAAGCGTAACTGATGACTCGTCGTTGCGATAGTAATCCTGCTCAGTACGAGAGAAACCACAGGGAACCGTGGGATTGTGCCTGAAAGCCTCTAAGGCCGTATCCTTTGTAGTCCAAGGTAGTAACGATATCTCTTGGAGTTCCGAGAGTCGAAAGGCTCAAAATAATATGAATTTACTCGGCAATCGTAGGTCGCTACGATTGTCACGCGAATATTTCCGTTAATATTATCGGTTTACGAATGAATCGATTCTTGCCAGTAGACCAGATCTTTAGACGGACGAACATGGGTAATATAATCTTCTCGATGTTGGAACTTGGAATTGTCTGTAAATCGTAGTTGTTGGAACTCGGAATTGTCTGTAAATTGAATATACGCAACAGAAAGTATGTAAATATGACCAACGCTAATAAATGGCGCATGGTTACTTTCAGAGTGGACTACCGAGACGGCGCGGCGGCGCGTTCTGGAGGAAACGGAAAATCCTAAACAATAAATAGTATATTAAATAGCTCACCAAATTCTCAATTCCGATAATCAAGATATGTAAGCTTTCAAATCACGCCTCTAAAGGTATTTCACTTCGGATGACATTAGATTTGATCTTGCTTTCCACGACATCATTAAGAAATTAATGCAACATATGCTTAAAAACCTCCTTAATTCACAACACGTCCATGAAACTTAACTGGTAGTCTCCAAAACCTATGTGAAACAACTCTCCAGATAGCACTCTGAACCTGAGTAACATAGTCAATGCTTCTCTCAAATTCGGCACATGCCGATATCTCTTCTTAACATTCTCGCTTAAGCATGGATTCTTCGAGATGATCCTTAAGGATGGGCCTTAGAATTTACCACAGTAAACAATGTTTTCCCTTCTAATTAGGTCTTTGAGAAAACACCACGAAAGCCTATATTCCTTTATACGATATTATTAAGGTAAAGGATAAATTGAACCATTTTCAACAGCAAATATCTACATAAAACATAACATCATACAGCGATGATCAAAATAAGAGTTATTAATGAATAAAATAGATAAATCAGACCAACATAGCAATTGCTACGTTAAAACATACAATCCTACTAACTTAAAACATAACTTCAGCTACATTTGCACAAGGTCTGTGATAAGTTATCAAGTTGTAGCAATGACTGGAGAATTAAGATATATGAAACAAAATCAGTAAACAACTTGTTTTTAATAAATGAATCAAATTAATTGTAACTTCGAATAGCAAAGCAAATAACTATACAAAAACCATGCATATTTTTAGGATGAATAAGATACAAAGATAAAAAGTTTATGTAAAAAAAAAGATAAATTATATAAATGAGCTTCTGGAAAATCAATCAACAATATGTGAGAAGACTCAAGAGCATAAAAATACTTGCTCTAATGAAGTGAGAGAAAGAAAGTATTAAACAGGAAAAGACTATCGTGGGTAAGAAACATCCGACAATGGACAGGGCTAAATTTTTGAATAGCTAATAAGAACAGCTGAAAACAAAAAAAAGTTTGTAATTGTAGTAATTAAACTCCATTCAGGAAAAGGCACTTTAAGAACAAGAAGAATGAAGTGTTAGTTTTAAAGCAGAGCAATATGTGTGAGTGAATGTCAACATTTGTATCATCAACACTATAAATTAGAAGGAACGCCAGAGGGAAAAAATTATGTATCAAATTTATTAACTGGTTAAATTATATTAATGGTTGGTTTAGAAGAGTCTTAATTGTACTTATATCTGTTAATTGCAGTTATTAGTTAAAAATAAAAAAACCGAGTTGGTTTTCGTGCCTGGTGGAGGAAGTTTAACGGCATATCGTTACATAAGAGATATTTTGGAGGAACATGTGGTTCCATACGCGGGATTTATTAGTGATGTATTTATTTTAATGCACGATGCCATACCGCACTAGTCACCACCACCTCTCTGACTGAGATAAATTGGTTTGCGTTGAGCCCGGACATAAATCGAATAGAGCATGTTTGGAATGAGCTTAAACAAAGGGTCTGGGACGGAAACCATGCACCCAGGAGCATACTGGAATTGAAAGCTGCGCTTAATGATGAATGGGAAGCAATGCCTCAAGAATTTATTAGAAAAGTTATCCGATCCAAGCGAAATCGATTGGAAAGTGTAATTAGCAGTAGAGGTGGTAATATCAAATACTAAAAAATTAAAGAAATTCATTTTGTAATTAATGATTTCTCTGTTCATTACGTCTTTCTTGCGTTAGTTCCAATGATGAATATTCCAGAAACTCTATAAGGAATGTATTGGTTTTGTTTCCATATAATAAAATCCTCTTTTTACTAATGTGTTCTTAGAATATTAATCGATTTTCATTATGAAAAATATGTGATATTAAAATAAAGATGATTAAGAGTAATTTTTAAACAAATGTTATTAGTTACTTTGTAGTATAAGTTTTGATCGCAGCCAAAAAAATATCGCAAATGTTAACAAAATTTTCCGCTACACCATATAAATAAAAAAAAATCATGAAATTGGTCCATATTTAACAAAGATATGACAAATTTTTCCAAGCACCGGGGATTTGAAGTTTCAAATTAAGTTTTTTTCTAGCCAGGCCGACAGGAAAAGAGTTGTCCTACCACCGAGCCAATTCAGCTACTCGAAAAACAGTCAACTTTACTTATTTTTTGACTATAAATGGCGATTTTTTATAAAATAAAAATTATATCCTCATAAAACATTGGCCTTTAACTATTGAATGACGCTGATTTTAACTCTTAATTGTTATAAACAAAGTATCTGTATTTATTTAAACAAATTAAGCTAACTCCAGTTCTATTGGTCGTACAAAACATTTTTTTTCTTCTTTGTCTCGACTTTAGCTATCAGAATCAATAAGCTAAAATTGCGTGTAGGTTTATTAATGTATAACGCAAAAATTACCCCTAATTCAAGGCTATAAACAAGGGGTTGAAACATTTTTTAAGAAAATAATTTTATTTTTACATAAAAATATAATCGACCAAGAAAAGAATCCATCTAGAATTAGATCTCTATCTTAAAAAAGATCTGGTACTGAAAAATTATAGACTTTAAAGAATTTTTATAAACAATTAAACGTATCTCAAAAACGAATTGACCGATCAATCTACCAAAGCATCATTCAATTTGTAATTAAAAAAGCTACAACATATTGACTTTTGCATAAAAAAGAAGAATTTATATCAAAGATATTTAAAAAATAAAAAGTGGTGAAAATTTGACATTTTTGGACCTTTAATCATTAATTTTGCATAAACTATTAGGTCAAATTTAATGAAGCATAGCTCAAATTAAAGGGTTTTTATGTACTTTCATAATATTCTATTCACTTTATTCTAAAATTTAGGTTTGATATAATAAAAATAAAAATAATCCAAAAACACCGTTTTTGCACCTTAAAAGTGTCATATCAACAGTTTGGACTTGCACACATTTGGAGGTTACACCAGACATTGCTCAAATTAATGTTCAAAACCATTCATTTTTGTCTCTACAGCTTGAATTAGTCATATTTTGAAAGGGAGAGGGAGGTTTTGTTTTATTTTTGGTAAGATTGGTATAAATCTAAGGTGTCTGAAAGGGGTACTAACAGAACCAACCTGCGATTTTGTGCGTTCGCATCTGGCGCCATAGTTGCTCGGCCTTGCGGACAGGCCAATTATCATTTACTTTAACACTTAAACTACGGAAAAACTTGTATTCCTTAACACGAATGGACATATTAGTTAAAGCATCTACTCACCAGCTAGGTGTCGATCGGACTGTGAACGGCACTGCTTGTTCACCTGAAATTATAAAATTACTTAAGCATGACCTCCCATCTGGATAATATCGCTACTGAGTTTAGCAACTTCAAAGGCGTTATATACTACCTAACTCATTTACGCATGATTAATGCTATCTAACAGGGCGAATCGTAAATACATTTGTATAAATCGTTGCAAAATATAATATACAATAGAGTTAAAGCAAAATAATTATCCTTGTACTTCATAGATTCAACTCCTTCATAGGTAAATAATAAAATACAATTCAATGTATAGTGGGTGATCACATTATTATGATCAGTCACAAAAATTTAAGTTTTTCATATTTGTTCAGAAATTTTATAATAAAATTATATGCTGATATACGATTAAAGTATGCCAATATATTTTGTCACTGATAACATTACTTTTTTGACGTTTACCGCTCTAGAACTGTCATTTTTGTCAAATTACGTGACAACATACAGATTGTGGTGAATTTACGCTTGGAGTTTACAACTGAATTTGTATGTTTTTGTATTGTTTTTGAAAGATTAGTATCGTTTTATCTTTGTAGTATGTTTTATTAATTTATTAGTGGTGATTGTGAGTGAAAAAAGAATATCAGTTTTAATTTTAAAGACATTTTCAAAACATTTCGACTTTTGAGAAGAAAATCATAATGGGTAAGGCTAAAGACGTCCCTGTGTCTAAAATGGTGGAAATAAAGACACTTTTATTGAATACAAAGCTTTCCCAACGTCAGATAGCTCAACAATGCCAAGTAGCGCAAGCAACAGTGAGCAATATCAAAAAAAAAATTGAAACCAACAAACCCCTGATTCACCAGCGTGCCCAAAAATGTGGTCGAAAGCGTGTCACTACACCCAGAGACGAAAGAAAAGTGAGGTATATATTCGTAAACAATCGAAAGAAGCCAAGAAGAATCCCCACGGGACTTATTCGTGAAGCTGGTATGCCAGTTTCTGACATGACAGTCCGCAGAAGGCTTACTGAGCAAGGTTTCAAATCATGTCGCCCTGCCAAAAAACCAAAGTTGACCATCGTAATGATGAAAAAGAGACTGGAATGTACCAAAGAACACCAAAATTGGACAATTGAGGATTGGAATAAGGTAAATTACGTCACTACTAAAGTTTAAATCACTATAACCACTGTTTTTATCCTAAAAAAAATATCTTATAGTTTTTTTTATTCACAGGTTTGTTTCTCTGATGAGTCTACAGTGGAGTTACTCATGGATAAGTCGGCCTTCGTCCGAAGGCGAGTGGGTGAAAAATATTATAAGGATTGCATAGTGGAGCGAGAAAAGTATCCTCTCAAGATTATGATATGGTCTGTGATCAGCAGTAAGGGCACAGGGAGGCTGTACATTGTAAATGGAATGATGAATCAATATCAGTATATTGAAATTCTGGAAAAAAAACTCATGCCACAAATCAAAGACTGGTTTGGCGAATCGGAGGATTTTACCTTTATGCACGATTCAGCACCGTGCCATAAGGCAAAAAGAGTAACATCGTACCTGGAAAAAAAGAAAATTAAAGTACTGAAGTGGCCAGGTAATTCCCCAGACCTCAATCCGATCGAAAATCTATGGGAGCTTATGAAGAGGGGCTTGCCCAGGAAATTGTCACAAATAAGCAGCAGTTAATTGAGAGACTCATTGCCACCTGGCACAGAAACGATAAAATAAAAGAAAACTGCCTGAGAAACATTCAAAGCATGCCAAGGAGGATCAAAGCTGTCATCGAAGCTAAAGGAGGTCACACAAAATATTTAAAAAAAAATGTTATTTAAGGTCAAAGAAAAAAATATTTTAAAATTTTGTAAAAAAACGTGTTTATGATCTATTTTTATATTATATTCACATTATTAGACACTCATATGTAGTTTTATTCTTTATTAAACAGTAAAATATAAAGTTTTTTGAAGTGATCATAATAATTTGATCACCCACTGTAGGTCGCCTAAATTTAGATACTTATATTAAATAAAGCTGTGTTATTTTATTCCAAATGGGAACTCTACATTTCTCAAAACAAATCTTTTTATACTTCTTTCATATAGGCTCACAGTCTAGTTATTTTTCAATGTGTCTCTGCTTTTTTATTAACTATTATAAAAAATTTAATTTTTGTGATTCCTAGCATTTTCCTTGCTCTTACTGTGTGGAATATTTGTGGTTTCCGCAGCGTAAGTATTTGTTGGTCTTTTGGTAACAACTGTTTTGTAAATTGGGCCTTTAACTGTTTTCCTTAAATTATTATTCCTCTATATTGCATAATTCAGAACAGATCTTAAATGATTAATTTTTTTAATTAATTGTCTCTACTTTACTATATCCATAGCCGTAATGTTCCCATTCCGTATTTTTTGTTTTTGTAACTGCTACTTACAAGCTTTAAGCCACTTTTACAGTCAAGTTAATATTTACATATTTTTATTTTCTTCGCTTGGGTTGTTTAGATACTTTTACTTGCCTTTTGTCTTCTGTTCAGATTTTGCGTATTATTTGCTTCCAACCATTCCTTTTCCGTCTTTCTCATTTTCTTTAATCTAATCTAATCTAGGCTATCTAATATAATCTAAAAATCTAAGCGTCAAATCGCTTCTTCTTTGACTTTTTCCTATTATGAGTTCGCTGTTGTCGTCTTTTACATCACTTTATTCTCCCAGTAACCTTCTCTCAGGTCTCTATCTCTCATTGCATTTCCTATGTACGTTTTCCCTTTTGTAGCATTTCATTCTCCCCATATCCTTACCGGTGGGTCCCAATCTACCGGGCTCACCGAACCCACCGGTGAGCCCGGTGGGTTCTGCTCTGTACTGTATCTGTTCTTATTCTATTCTCTCTGATGATTTGTAGACATCTTCTCATAAAGTCCCATTCAACTGTTCATATTTTATTTCGTATGGTTGGTGTCATTGGCCATAGTTCCGTTCCATATCAATCTATGGAGTTTTTTCGTAGCTTGTTTTCTCTGTGCTATTTTCATTTCAATATATTTCATAAAATTAACATCTTGGATTATCATTAATACTTAAAAGTCTTACAGGACTTACTTCTTCTAAACTTAAGTTTCAATCTGCAACCTCGGATCCAATACATAATTATTCGGTCTTACACATATATATCCCCCATAGCTCATATTCTTCCCTTAATTTCCTTGTCATATATTCCATTATATTCCATCCTCCCTGATAGTTTTCCTGATCTTTATATATATATATATATATATATATATATATATATATATATATATATATATATATATATATATATATATATATATATATAATAAAAGCCATCTTCTCCCTTTCAGTGATTTTTGTACAGAGGTGCCACCTGCTTTGGCGGCGAAGAACTAAGAATTAATTAAATTGTTTTTTGTCATCTGGCCTGCAAACAGTATTTAAATCAAATTTACGAAATACTTTAAAGGCAAAAACTTTTGTTCAGTATGTGCTAACGATCCTGACATATGGAACTGAAACATCAGCTTTTAACAATAATATAGTACATAAACTCCAAGTAACTCAGAGAGCTATGGAACGGAGAATGCTCAACATTAAGCTAACCGATCGCAAGTCCAATGAAGAAATAAGAAGACAAAAGTTACAGATGTAATCCAAAAAGATTCCCATGTTAAATTGGAACTGGCCAGGCACATGGACACAATGAAAGCCAACCGTTGGACAAAACAAGAGAAGTAGAGGAAGACCTCAAACCAGATGGACTGATGATATCAAGCGAATGGCTGGTCACGAATGGATGCAAAAAACAACAAACAGAAATGAATGGACACACCTAAGGAATGCTTACATCCGATAATGGATGGGATAGCTGTTAATGATGATGATATGAGCGGGGTAGCTGACGAAGATGTATTAATTTTAAAGTCTACCAGATTTATAGTGAGCCAAGTCTTGTGTCACAGACTAAAGGATAAAAGATGAAAGGAGCTGCATTTTATCCACTCCAATATTTAACATGTACTTTGAGTTCGTTTTCAATAAAGCATTGGATAGTGTTCAGTGTTGTATCAAAATTATTGGAATCAATATTGATAATTTGCTAACTACTACAAAGAAAAGGTGATGGTTGTCTTTAAAATGCCAATACAGCTACCAGCTACAGGTAACAGCTTAAGAAGAACAACTGGAGAGAACCAACAGTATAATTTATCTTGCTTGTAATCTAAATGAGAGCTGAGATATGGGCAAATAATGCTCATGTCTCAAACTTTGATACTGCTCGTTAGTCTTTTATATGGTGTCGAAGGTTAGGGGATACACTTCTAAGAAAACTTGATGACTTCGAAATATGCGTGTATCGAAGAATTCTGCGAATGAGTTAGGTAAATAAAGGTTACGAGGTTGTTTTGCAGCGGATGGGAAAAGTTACGGAAGTGGTCAGAACAGTTAAAAATCGTAAACTGGAATATTTTGGCCATGTTATGCATCATCCAGAGAGAAAATAATATATTTCATTTAATAATAAAAGGCAAGTTAGAAGGAAGAAGCGGGACAGGTTGAAGAAGAACGTCATGGCTTAGAAACCTGAGAGAATGGTTAAACATATCCTCTACATCCATTTTACGAGCTGCCGTCAACAAAATTAGTATATTTAATAGCTAACGCACGATATTAGAGCAGGGACCAAGCAAGGGCACGAAGAAAAACAAAGTGAGAATCCAATATATTCTTCCAATATAACTTCATATACCTATGTATAATACACATTTAATAAAGCTTTGAGTTGATTCAAAATACTACCGTTGATGGAATATCCGAATATATTCCGATATTCAATCAACGATACTACTGACTTTCAGCAAAGTATATTTTTTAACTAGTAAACAACTGATTCACTCTGTACCTTATCATATTTAGTTTTCAACACCGGCGTAGAGGAAAATTTCGATCCCAATATTGTTTTCCTTTCGATGTTTTTCACGAAGGTTGGTAATTGAGACGGAGATGGAGAAAGACTATTGATTTCTTCAAAACAGTCGCTGTCGGATTCAGATGCTGAGGTAAAACACGGCGACGAGGAATAATCTGATGCCCATGTGAGACTTGTGTAACTGGGGGAGAGTGAATCTGGTGATGTTTGGGTACTGACGTCGTGATGGACGGTGCGGTGGTTTTCTGCAATCTGAAAAAGATAATGTTGATTTAAATATTAATTAGTCATTGTTTTATTTTTAATCGATAACTTTATTCTAACTATTGATACCATTTTGAGGTAACTAATCTACATACGAGATATTATAAGTCTAGATGTGATTTTTCATCAAGTTGTTCCTGTATTCTTGCTAGTGTAGCAAAATTTGCACTGTGACGAAGTTTTAAGTACGTTATTAACAGACAAATAAAGAAATTAATTTTGAAAATATCAAATGTATGTACTATAACAAGGCTGTAGTATTTTTACCTTAGGTTATGCACCTATTTATCTATTCAAAATGTTAAAACGTCTAAATTTATATAGCTATACATCGTTTGAAAATTAATAAGAGCACAGTTTTTATGACACATTAAACATTATTAATAGTAGTTTTTTGTTTCAAAATTTACATATACACCATATTTATATATAAGGTGAACCCGTCGAAGTGTGAACTAGTTTTCAGTTAGATGATTTTGATGACATATTTTGCATGATTTAGGAGATGTTTTAAGTCATAATATTTTTTTCCTAGAAAGCTTACGGACTTTTTCAAATGATCCATTGTTCACACTTTTCGGTCAATTCGGGGTAAGTGTGACAATAGACTTTAGCTTAAAACAGCGAGTGTTATTTTTGGGGCAAGTGTAAATAATTTAAAAGTGCAAGAAAAAACGAATTTTTTAGTGTTTGAAAAATTTTAATTGATTTATTTTTAAGCAAGTTACAAACTTTTTAAAGATTTAAAGATTCAACCCGACAAAATTTACGTCAAAATTAAAATGATCCCTTCTGTCTTTAACGGGTTCTGGTAAAGTTTTTACGATATTGTCTCCAACTATCATATCCATGTCTTCTATATCAGGCCAAAAAAGGTGTTACTACTCTTTTTATATCTTAAAAAGCAAATTTTCCATTCATTTTCAATCTTGTTATCAATTCTTCCAATAAAATGTTTAATATGTTTTTTAGATGTGTACTCTACAACAACCCAAATACCCAGCGCGATTTGAGTCTTTTCCAACTCTCCAACTGGTGGCACTTCTTTCTCAATTATTTACTCGTTTTCTTCAAGTATTTCAGGATCTAAATCATCTTTTCAACATATTCTACCAAATCTTCTTCCGATTCTGAGCTACTAAAAGTTTCGTCTTGTTTCTTAATCCTCTTCGGTTTTTGAATTTTTGCTTCTTTTTTCTTTCTGCGTTCTTCTTCTTTTGTTTGTTTTCTGTTATATTTCTTTTATGTTCTTCAATATATTCTTCTGTAAGTTTATTCATAACTTCTTCGGAAGTAACGACTTCTGCCCTGCAGCTACTTTTTTTCTTTTTGAGCCCGAAGGACTTTGCTTATTTGTCTGTTTAACAGTGTTTAATAGCAGCTCATCAAAACTTATTTTTGAAGAACTACTACTTGGAGTTGCGTCAGAAATATTGGTTGTATGGTTTTCCACAATCTGGTCTTTATTTACCGACTGATCAATATTGCCGGCGGTAATAGCATCCATATTATATATAACTATTGTTTGGTCATCTAAACTCCTTTGTTCTTTCCATCATTTTAGGCTTTTAGGGTGATATTTTTCCTCTAGTATGACATAGCGGTTAAATGGATATGTACCAGCTTTTTTAAACCCGTGGTTAATAGGTTCTATGCTTACGTTTTTCCATGTAGTAGCTATCGTCAGAGAAAACTCTTTTTTTAGAATTTTAAGGCCAGTATTATGTCTCTGCCAGGGTACGAGTTGTTGGTCCCAAACGTCTTTTAGAGACTTAAATACGGCTAAATCCAAATGATGCAGAAGGTGGCTGGTATGAGGAGGAAGTTTGATGATTGTGATATCATTCTATCGTGCTAATTCACCTAGTTCAATACTAATATGGGTACCATGACCGTCATATATCAACAGTACTGACCTATTTTCTCCTAATGCGGGAATAAACGTTTTTTCTTGAATAAATAAGAAATACGTCACTCTCCATTCATCCATTTGGATTGGCTGCATAAGCAGTTCCCGGTAATGAGTTCTTGTTATCTGGTAACCAGGAATCCCAAATATTTTTCCCTTGAATACTGGATTCCAATCTTAGAAAAACTAAACTTGTTCCAGACTACCAATTTTTCTTCAGGTTAAAGCATAGGACAATTGAAAGGCCCACAAAATAGTAAAAAAATCTCCTACACGCTGGAAAGTAAATTCTACCTCTAAGCAGCGTTTCTGGACATCAGTCAAGCCTTCGATAAGGTTTGGCATGAAGGACTACTTTATAAAATAGACTAATAATTGTCATATCCTTTCTTTCCACTCCAAAAATCCTACCTATCAAATAGACACTTCCTGGTAAAGCAGCACGATGAATGCACTCAGCTCCACCCTATCAAACATGTGTTCCACAAGGTAGCGTACTAGGACCTATTTTATTCCTAATATATACTGTAGAACTGTAGATCTCCCATCCAGCAACAACACAGAAGTTGCTACTTTTGCAGACGACACCGCAATGCTGACCATGGAATCTAGTTCCATAAAAACATCAGAAAATTTACAAAAAAAAATTAATAAAACAGAAAATTGCAAGAAATTAAGTAAGGAAAACGACAAAAAATACTCAGGTATCCACCTTGACAAACGAGTAACCTGGCAGAAGCACATCTTTACCAAAATAAAACAACTGGGTATTAAATTTAAACATAACATGCATTGGTTGATTAGTCGAAACTCTACTCTACTCTGAACATATGGTATTCAGCTATGGGGCACCGCTAGCAATTCTAAACTTGCAATCCAGTTTCCAGTTTCCAGTTTTAATGTTCACCGTCATATTTTTGTACAGCTATTGGACTGCTTTTATATTATTTTTATTTATTCCTTGTTTTTCCATTGATACCCAGAGCAATAAAAGTGGTATACTACCTTATGCCTTACAGAACGTAATGCAACGCCTTAATGAACGCAGTCATGAGTACGGACTGAAGATAAATTTAAAGAAAACTAAATGCATGATCATGACTAAATCTGCACATGCAAATATCCAATTGACTATTAAAGATACTGCAATTGAGAGTGTTAATAACTATAAATACTTAGGAACATGGATAACATCAGATGTGGACCAAACCAAAGAAATTAAGACACGTATTGAAATAGCACGTACATCATTTATTAAACTTAAAAAGTTTCTTTGTTGTCGGGATATAAGGTTAGAACTACTCCTGAGAATGCTTCGATGTTACGTGTTCTCTACTCTTCTTTATGGTTTGGAAGCTTGGACACTAAACCAAGTTCATCTGAATAAGTTGGCCGCCTTTGAATTTTGGTGTTACAAAATTCTACTAATATCATGGATTCAAAGAATGTCAAACATGGAAGTAACTAGAAGGATAGGAAATGAGGCGGAAATAATATTAACTATTAAAAGACGAAAACTTGAGTACTTGGGACATGTGATGAGAGGGCAAAAATACGGATTATTACAACTTATTATGCAGGGCAAAATCCAAGGAAAGCGAAATGTGGGAAGACGAAGAATATCCTGGCTTAAGAACTTAAGAGAATGGTTTGAATGCAGTAGTGCAGAACTTTTTAGAGCGGCAGTCAACAGAGTCCGCATAGCCATGATGATTTCCAACCTTCGATAGAAGATGGAACTTAAAGAAGAAGAATCTTATGCCTTCTTCGGATCTTTAAAGACTACTTTTATGAGTTAAAAGGTTTTGGGCTAATCTTTTCTCAATAACCTGCTTTAGAGAAAATATGCTGTGTATACAGGATCTGCCTGCACGAAAGCCATTTTGTTCTTCTACATCTGTCATCTCTTTTTCAATTATATTTTTTATTATTTTTCAATAGAGTCTTAAGAGTGAATTTATGACTCTTAGCCCTCTGTAGTTTGAATAATTATTTCTAAGAATTTTTTAGTAAGAAGTTTTGAGTAATGTTTAATCCAAGATCTTTCTTCTATTAAATCTATTCTACTCACTTCTTTTCTGTTTGGTTTTAGGTTTTTTACGGTTTTCTATGCTTCTCTTGATCTTGGCGGCGCTATATATTTGTAGCGCTCTTTGCATTTACTTTCCCAGGAAACATTTTTTGCTTTAGTTACTAGATTTTTTACTTCTCTGTTTGATCTTGTGTATATTTGTCTATCATCTGGTTCGTTTGTTTGCATCCTCTTCCGATATGCTTGTTTCTTGTTGTGCATTAGCGATGTTATTTATCCAGCACAATGAAGTATCCTTTATGTTCCTTTGGATCGTGCCGAGTGCTTCAAAAGCTGCTTCATTGACTTTATTTATTATCCAAACAGATTTAATATTTAAGCAAAGCCAACTGTATTTTAAATACTAATTTAACTATGCGATATGTCATTGTGAGTTTATTTTATTGTTTTTAACTTACATACTAACACTACCTGGCATGATTGAGAGGTGGATTGAGTAGCTCTGCGGTTACCACAGCCGGTCCCAAGACCGGATAAAATGTGGAGGGTTATTGGCAAGGTTAGCAACCTACCAATCGTAAAAACAAATACTGCTCAAAGAAACAATGTACAGTCTCGGAACTGGATTGATACTATGAAGACGACTACGGCAATAAATAAGGACAAGCGAAAAACATCCAAAACCCAAATGAAAATTACTACTTGGAATATCAGATCACTCAACTCAAGGGACCAAGAAATAACGCAAGTGCTGAAAGAGACATTTGTGCTCTACAGGAAACAAAAAAGAAAGGAAAAGGTCTATCAAAATTAGGTGAAAAAATACTAATCTACAGTGGAGTAGGAAAATAAAACAGGGTCAAAGAAGGTGTAGCCTTACTAATACACCAAAGGTACCAAAATCACATTAAAGAGTGTCAATACATATCAGAAAGAATAGTAACAGCAAAGATAAGAATGGAGAAGGAAGACCTGAACATCATCGGAGTATACGGCCCAGATAATAATAAGCCTTAACCAATAAGGGAAGCGTTTTATGATCAATTACAACAAGTAGTAGATCAAGTCAGAGGAAAGATGATAATATTGGGGGATTTTAACGCTCGAATAGGCAACCAAGTAATACCCGGCATCAAACAAAAATATAACGAGAATGTTAAAAACGATAATGGAGAACTGATGATCAAGTTCTTCACGAATAACGAAGTAAAAATAAACAACACATTGTTTGACTACAAAAACCAACACAAATATACATGTAACAATACCCGTAGACAAAGATCTATGATATAATGTATTATAACCAACAGAGATATACATCCATCAAAAATAATCGACGTAAGATGCTTCAACTCAGCAGATGTAGGTAGCGACCATAATCTAGTATTATGTAAAATAAGAATAATCCTGAAATACTTTCGTCCAAGAGAGCGGCGCCAACACAAACAAAAATCAAAGTCGAAGGACTAAATACGGAATCAACGAAATACTTATACAGGAAAAGACTATCGGAGAAGATCGCTGTGAATGAAATATTCGAAAACGATAACATCGAGGAAAGCTGGGAAAAACTCAAAAATAATATTATTAACGCAGCAACAGAATCACTTGTAGAGAGGAAAGTAACGAACACTAACATATCAAAAAAGAAAACATCATGGTTTAGAGAGGAAGTGCAGACAAAATGTGAAGAAAAGAGGAAAGTCTTTTTACAATACAGAACACAACAAACATAACAGGAATACAACCACTATAAACGAATCCGAAATGAAACGAATACTTTAGTTAGATAAATAAAAAATGAACACTGGCAGAGTTTCTCAAAACAGATGGAACACGATTTCTACGGAACACAAAAAGAAATATGGAGATTGATCAGAGGACAAAGAAAAGAGATAAACGAACTAATAAAAACGAAACACATTCAGAAGAAAACATGAGTAGACTACTTTCGATCTCTGTTTGCTAAAGGTGACGATGACGAATCACCAACACCAGAGGTGACGTAAAACGAAGAAATAAATATTGAGAAGGAAGAGGTAAAGGAAGCATTAAGGAAATTAAAAAATAGAAAATCGCCAGAAGAGGAAAGAATACCGAACGAACTCCTAAAGTACGAAGGATCAGATCTGACCAAACAACTATTAAAACTAATTAAAAAAATAATAGAACAAAACAGAATTCCTCAAGAATTGAGATCACCTCTCTTCAAAAAAGGAGACAAATCGAAACCGGAAAATTACAGAGGAATTAATTTATTAAACAAAACACAAAGTGATAAAAATTAACAACCAAAGTGATAACAAATGAATTGAATGAAATTATAACACTAGCAGAAGAACAACAAGGTTTTAGGTCGGGAAGATCATGCACCGACGCTATATTTATAATGAGGCAAGTGCAAGAGAAATCATTAGAATACAACAAACCGGCATATTTATATTTCGTGGACCTTACAAAGGCATTTGACCGGGTCAAATTAAAAGACGTTATCCATTTACTGTATGCAAGAGGAACATGTATTACACCTCTAGGAATAATCAAAACGATCGAAAATATCTACCAAAACAACACAATAAAAGTAAAAGTAAAAGAAGAACTAACCAATCCTATTGAAGCTGGCAATGGGATAAGACAGGGAGATTCCCTGAGTCCTCTATTGTTCAACCTTATTATGGATGAAATAATAAAAAAAGTAAGAACAAAAAAAGGATACCAAATGGGAGAAAAACAACTTAAAATAATCTGCTATGCAGACGATGCAATACCATTCTCTTACAGTGAAGATGATTTACACCGTATGCTGCACCAATTTAATAAAACCGCCAGAAAATTTAACATGTTAATTTCCCCAACAAAGACAAAATGCATGGTTACAACAGCAAATTTACTAAGATGTAAATTGGAGCTAGAAGGTCAGATAATAGAACAAGTGATGGAGTTTAAATATCTAGGCATCACATTATCTAGCTACGGAAATCTCGAAACCGAAGTGAAAGATCAAGTGAATAGAGCAAACAGAGCTGCAGGCTGCCTAAATGAAATAATATGGAGAAATAAAAATATCGGAAAAGAAACGATAGGCAGAATTTACAAAACAGTCATCAGACCAATAATGACATACGCGGTAGAAACAAGACCTGACACAAAGAGGACAAAAAGGATGTTAGAAACAGCAGAGATAAAAACACTTAGAAACATTGATAGTAAGACACTGTGGGACAGAGCTAGAAGTACAGATATACGACATATATGCAAGGTGGAGAACATAAAAAACTGGGTAAGAAATAGAAGAGTAGAATGAAACGATCATATAAGCCGAATGAAAACAAGTAGACTAGTAAAGACGGCAAGAGGCAGTTCCCGAATAGAAAGACGATCAGTAGGAAGACCACGAAAACGATGGAATGACAACTTATTGGAGGCACATTGAAAAACAGACAGAGTCATGTCTATATAAAAAGAAGAAGAAGAACTTACACACTAATTAAACTACTCATAATAAATTAGCAACCTTTATAGTTGGTAAATAAAGAAAAGAAGGTCTCTACTGGAAGAGGCCCCCACATGCTATTTAAATAAACAAATTACTTATTATTCTTTATTTTAGAAAGTTTTTACATGAACAAAACAAACTAATTTTTTAAAACCGGACATGCATTTTTTTAGTTTCAGACTAATCGAAATAAGCTACGACCAAAAGAAATACCACACAAAATTCACACTCGCCCTGTATATTATTAAAGTACCCGAGCACTTTTTGTTGGCCGACACTTTTTGTTGGCCATTTGAGAACTGGGTATTCCCCATAGGGATCTCCATACTTGAAAATGTAACATCCATTGGCTGTTTGTAAATATCCCGCAAAAAAGTTGGATTCCTAGAACCAATTCGGAACAAAATTTTTATCAGTATTTACTTTTAATAGTTTACATTTATTTACAACACGTCGTTTATCAAAATTTTGTAAGATTCCTTATATGTTTTACACAACCCTAGCGGTTTTCAGGTGGCGCCATTAAAAAAGCCATTTACGAATGTTAAATAAACACACAATATTTAATCGTTATTTTTAGCTAGCTTCAATAATTTTTCGGTAATTAATTATTTAAAAACATGCGAAAAATATAATTTTTGTGGTTTTGTCATTAAAGATAAGTTTAATTACATTAACTAAGATAAGAACAGCGACTGTTATCGCTAAATGGAAATATAAACTTAACAATACTGATAGGGTTACCTACTTTGTGTGGAAACTACACATTTAAATATTTTTGGTTTTAAAAGTCGTAAACAGAAGCTTACACCAACAATAGACGTTATTTAAATACATAATATTTATTAACTTGGCAAGTAAATAGACAAACAAATATAGCCCAGGCTGTGGAAAAAAAGGGTGATTTTACACTGCAATCTAGGAATTTATGTAATGTGGCCTAGGTTAAAAAGGGCAACCTCAGGAGCAATCCTCCAGTTCATTCAACAAAAAATGTTTGGTTATTGTTTATTTATGAGCGTTTATAGGTGCAACATACGTATTTTTTACGTTTTTTTTTCATTTTTTTTTGCCTAAAGTAAGTAGTGTAATGGGTAATTTCTGTATAGATTATTAAACCACTCTAAAAGGCCTTTAATTTGAGCATGTATACGTTCAATTTAATTTATTTGTTATTGCTAAAATGACAAATGAAGGTCAAAATTAAAAAACGTAATATTTATTGCAAAATTGCTTTTTTTATTTTAAACATATTACATTCAAGCCTATAAAAATACGAATCGAATGAGCCATAGTAGGCCTAGATGGCATAATTTGTTGTTGAGATACGTTAATTAGTTTATTCCACGATCTTCAACTTTGAATGCTCATAGGATTGCCAAAAAAAAAAAAAATGGTAGAGTGTAATTCTTGTTACATTCTCTTCCTAAAGCCTTAAATTTTCATATTCCACTGGAAAATAATGAAAACATTTTTAACCCGTTAAAAACAATTATTTATGAAGTTGTAAAATTGCAGTTATAAACATTTAGAGCTGCAGCCCCCCCTATGCACCCTACAAATTTCTAATTTGCAGATCATTGTAGCTGGCTTCGAGACGAAGATTTAAAAAAGAGTTTTCTACGACCAATAGGAGCCGAGTTAGCATAATTTTTTTAAAAAATCACAGAGGTATTATTAATAACAATTAAGAAACGAACCTGGTGTCATTCACTACTTAAAAACCTATATTTTCAAGTATTTGTATTCTCCTTAAATTAAAATCATTGTTTATTATTAAAAATGACGAATAAAATTTATCTTTTTCCAAGCGATGGCACAGAAATAGCGGTGGGGATGACTTTGCGCAACGAGAAAAAAACTGAATCGGAAAAATTTGCAATATCTCGGTGAAAAATAAACCAATTTCGATGATTTTTTTTAATCTGGGGTATCTCGTCGAAACAACAACATCTGGAATACTTTCACCCTTAAAAAACATCCCCAACAACCCTAATTTTTTTTAATTATTTTACTTTTACAATACTATTAAACGAAATCTATTACCAAATTATTAGTGAGAACATCCCCACGAAACATCCCCATTTCTAAAAAAAATTAATATTCTAAAATATAGTCTATTACTTCAGTATTTATCTTTTTTTTTAAATACTTTCTGCCTCGCTGTGTAATCTTTTATCAGTAAAAAATTAGGTTAAAGTAAAGTTTAAATGATTAAAATTTCCATTTAAAAGCAATCTATTTTCCAAAAAAAACTTAAAAAAAATTGATTTTAAAAACGTTTGGTTAAACTAGATTTTTAGTACACTTCCCGTCATATAAAACTGGTACACTTTTTTTCCCAATGTAAACCTGTGTTCAGACATTAATTCGTTGTTGCCATTACAGATACCGGACTTGCACTAAATCTAAATAAAAAAATAACGTTTAAAAATGTATAAAATTTTTAGATAGGTATTATTTTTATCATTACCAAGAAAAACTGAATCTAAGAAATTAAATAAGAAGAGATAGGGTTGAGTTATTATCCAAAATGATTAAAAGAGCTTTAAACCTAAGGTATTGGCATAGGGAACTTTGGAATGCATCTACTGTAATTTTATACTTCAATTACCTACCGAACTCAATACACTCAATACACTTCTGTGTCAATAAGTTTTGTAACAGGCAAACTACCAAGATTAATTTATTATTTATTTAAACAAGGATAAAAAATGTGAAAAACTAACATTATACTTTGTCATACGTATTATATACTAGAAAATATTCGGTGCGAAAAAACGCTTTTCAAAACTTAACAGTTACAATCCAATATCTCGTTGTAATGTTTTATTATAATAATTTGAAGTTTGATGGATTCGACCGTTACTTGATGGAAATTCATTTTATGTAACAATAAAACACTGAAAACTTTGTTTTCAAACTTCCACAAAATTTATTTTAAATATTATCACTACAGCTGTTTCGGCTGATTGCCTTTCTCAAGTGATCTATTTTGGCTTGGGTTTACAAATTTATTGTCTCTAATGAAATAGGTTGAGGAGGGGAGAACTGTTTGTCTAAAGTTGGTCATTCAGAATTATATCTGTGCTTTTTAATTTGTTGATTTCCATAGATTCTAACAAAGATAGCTTAAGGCCTTTATTTTGAATGTGAAGAATTTTAAATTTGTCATTAAAAGAATGATTATGATCTAGAAGGTGAAGTGCGTATGTCGAATCTGTTTTTCTATTCTTGAAAGCCCTTTTATGTTCTGCCATTCGTTTATCAAAGTTTCTACCAGTTTGACCGATGTAAGTTTTTGGGCAGTCGCCACATTCAAGTTTGTACACACCACTATTTAAGTGTTTTTTATTTTGGCTCTTGTTATTTTTAATATATTTCCCTAGGTTGTTATTTGTTCGGAAAGCTGGTGTTATTCCTTTCTTTTTTATGTGTTTGGCAATTTTTGTTGTTATTTTGCCTGTATATGTAATCGAGCAGAAGGTACTGAGTTTTTTTTTCTCTGGTGGTGGAAATACTAATTTCAGGGCTTTCTTGTGTAGTTTTTGATTTAACATTTTATTAATTGTTTGTTCGTTGTATCCGTTGTTTACTGCTATCTGCTTAATTATATTTAATTCTGTCTCAAAGTTGTATTTTGACATCGGAATTTCTGTTAATCGATGTAACATACTATGATAAGCTGTCAGTTTATGTTGTGTTGGATGGGATGACGAATTGTGTATAGTCGTGTCAGTATGGGTAGGTTTATGAAATATGAAGAAGTTATGTTTGTTTTGAAGTCTGCTAATTTTTAAATCTAAAAAATTTATGGATTGATTTTGTACTGTTTCTATTGTAAATTCAATATGACTATGAAGTGAATTAATATATGATAAAAATTGGTCCAGTTGCCTGTTAGTTCCTGTGAAACATACCAGTACGTCGTCTACGTATCTCCACCAATATAAAAACTGTTTGAATACGGGATGTTTTGAAATCTTTGTCTCTAGATGATCCATAAAAATATCTGATAGCAATGGTAACTAATTTTTATCATATATTAATTCACTTCATAGTCATATTGAATTTACAATAGAAACAGTACAAAATCAATCCATAAATTTTTTAGATTTAAAAATTAGCAGACTTCAAAACAAACATAACTTCTCCATATTTCATAAACCTACCCATACTGACACGACTATACACAATTCGTCATCCCATCCAACACAACATAAACTGACAGCTTATCATAGTATGTTACATAGATTAACAGAAATTCCGATGTCAAAATACAACTTTGAGACAGAATTAAATATAATTAAGCAGATAGCAGTAAACAATGGATACAACGAACAAACAATTAATAAAATGTTAAATCAAAAACTACACAAGAAAGCCCTGAAATTAGTATTTCCACCACCAGAGAAAAAAAAACTCAGTACCTTCTGCTCGATTACATATTATACAGGCAAAATAACAACAAAAATTGCCAAACACATAAAAAAGAAAGGAATAACACCAGCTTTCCGAACAAATAACAACCTAGGCAAATATATTAAAAATAACAAAAGCCAAAATAAAAAACACTTAGATAGTGGTGTGTACAAACTTGAATGTGGCGACTGCCCAAAAACTTACATCGGTCAAACTGGTAGAAACTTTGATAAACGAATGGCAGAACATAAAAGGGCTTTCAAGAATAGAAAAACAGATTCGACATACGCACTTCACCTTCTAGATCATAATCATTCTTTTAATGACAAATTTAAAATTCTTCACATTCAAAATAAATGCCTTAAGCTATCTTTGTTAGAATCTATGGAAATCAACAAATTAAAAAACACAGATTTAATTCTGAATGACCAACTTGAGACAAACAGTTCTCCCCTCCTCAACCTATTTCATTAGAGACTATAAATTTGTAAACCCAAGCCAAAATAGATCACTTGAGAAAGGCAATCAGCCGAAACAGCTGTAGTGATAATATTTAAAATAAATTTTGTGGAAGTTTGAAAACAAAGTTTTCAGTGTTTTATTGTTACATAATCTGAAGTTTGTCTAGTTTGATTATCTGTCATTATTTTTGAATTGAAATATTTTCATAAATTGATATAAAACACAAATCAATGTATGGGTACTTAATTGAGATAATGGAAAATTACAAAATAAATATGAGAATTTTTTAGGATGCATGTTTAAACAAATTTAATGTGACTGACTGATCGAGAATGCTCGATAATGTTTTAGTTTTTAGTATACTCAAAACTGGCAGTCTGTCACACAGCCTTGCTTTTAGCAGGTTTTATATAATATTTTCGTTGAACTAGCAACGGTGCCCTAGAAATCAGAATGACACATGTGACAAGATCAACGTACACAACTAAAAAAACACGATTTTTGATTATAAGAGTTGTACCAGTTTTTTATGACGGGAACGGTACAATTTCATGAGAAATTATATAATTGGTTTTTATACATTAAAATAAACATCATATATACGTATATCTTAAATTGCATATGACTTTGATAGAAGGAATAAATTAGTAAAACAAAGATATAAATATTAAAATTTGTAATTTATTTATATGGTTTTAAAATGAGATTCAATATTGACAAAATCAGAAATATGCTTAGCTTTTATTTATTTTTCTTTTTTTTAGTAGGTTGTACAATTTCCTCAGAATCATATAACAATTCATCCAAAACATCCATCTCACTCTCACATTCTTTTTCTGCGTCGTCTAGTTCATATTCAGCAGTATGGCAATTTTCGCAACTCTCTCCATTACAATTTTCGCACATTCTCGTACATTTGAGGCCGTGCTTACGGCATCCGCAATGTTTACCACATGCGGTTTCGTTGCTACATTGAAATAAGGTAAACTTCATTCGTCATTTTTAATAATAAATAATAATTTTAATTTAAGAACAATACAAATACTTGAAAATGTAGGTTTTTAAGTAGTAAATGATGCCAGATTCGTTTCTTAATTTTTATTAACAAAGCCTCTGTGATTAAAAAAAAAATTATGATAACTCGGCTCCTACTGGTCGTAGAAAACTCTTTTTTTTAAACATTCGTTTCAAAACCAGATACAAAATAATCTGCAAATTATAAATTTGTCGGGTACATAGGGGGCGCTGCATCTCTAAATGTTTATAACTACAATTTTACAACTCCATAAATAATTGTTTTTAACGGGTTAAAAATTGTTTTTCATTATTTTTCAGTGGATTAGGAAAATTTACGGCTTTAGGAAAATAATGAAACAAGCATGAGCCTCTACCATTTTTTTGACAATCCTATCAGCATTCAAAGTTAAAGGTCGTGGGATAAACTAATTAACGTATCTCAGCAACAAATTAAGTGATCTAGGCCTACTCCGGCTCATTAGATTCGTAATTTTATAGGCTTGAATGTAATACATTTGAAATAAATAAAAAAGCAATTTTGCAATAAAAATTACGTTTTTTAATTGTAACCTTTATTCACCATTGTTGCAATAACAAATAAATTAAATTAAACGTATACCGGCTCAAATTGAAGGTCTTTTAGAGTGCTTTCATAATCTATACAGAAATTACCAATTACACTACTGACTTTAGGCAAAACTCAAAAAATACGTATTTTGCACTTATAAACGCTCATAAATAAACAATAACCAAAAAATTTTTGTTGAATGAACTAGGGGATTGCTCCTTAGGTTGCTCTTTATAACCTAGGCCACATTACATAAATTCCTGGATTAGAGAGTACTTTTTCCCCCACAGCCTGGGCTAATAGACGTGTCACGATTCAAACCACGTATCTTTGGACAGTGGAAAATGCTGTAACTCAATAGTTGTTACATTCGTTTCAAAGAAAACATTTCAAACCAAAAAAATTTAGGAATCCACGATCCAATTATGTGCTGCACAATCCATCTTATCCATCAAAAGTACTGCTAACTGTTATGGAACAACGTCAAGTTATTATACCTGAATAAAAACGAACTATAAGGAAAAAATTGATTTGTTTTAAGGAAAAACACCAAATGTTTGATAGACATATTTATAAATACAGGGTTTAAACTTTTTTTAGAGATTTTGAACTAAAAATGGGGTGATTTACTTTAGACGTAAAGATACAAATATCTAAAGAATGATATAAAAAATGCCAGAGATTTCTTAGAATGAAACAATAAAATCCATAGTCAGACAAATTGTTTGGATTAATCGAAAACGATGTCTAGAAGAACTAGACTTAATATAAAAAATCGCCTGGATCGTGCAATCGTTACAGAAAAGGCAACAAAAATCATAACTTTTATAATAAATATTTCCACTAGAGGAGGTTACTCTATGGCAGAGTGGAAAGTGGCCGAAAGAGCATGAATACCGAAATCTGGAAAAATACTAATAACCCAGGGAATAAGTATTTATCAGGACTTCTGTATTTGTTTCCGTATGGATCCACGTTTCATGATATAGGAGTTTTTATTATTTTTCCTTTATTACTATTCCACTGTATCCTACTATATACCAATAATTCATGCGAACTGCATATTTGACGCGGAAATGTTTGTTTGCCGCGAGCAGTTTTACCTTTTTACTTTACATTAAAGAGCATGTTACTCAACATAATTAACAACGTTATGAAAAGATTTAGATTTTTGAAACATTTTTATTTTCTTTTTGTTTTTTTTTGTGGTTAGTACCCTTTTGTGCTAATTTTTCTATCTACGTCTTAATGTATGGACATATATCATCACTATCTGACTGGCTATCCGATTCATCTGAATCTTCATCTGTACGAATAATTAAAGGTCTCACTTCATCAATAATTTGTTCTACTTCATATGACTCTAATTTTTTTTTTTCAGTATGCTCAATACAGTTCCGCCATTGTTCCTCATTGACTTGGTTTAGTGCATCTTGCCAGAGTTGTAAAACTCTGGCAAGTTGGAAAGTTATAAAGTCTGGAAAGTTGTAAAGCTGGCTTCGTCGGTGGTCTTACATGCATATTTATCATAGTAGTTTTTGATGTTCGTGTTCTATATTTATCTCCGACAGCCACTTTCTTAAGTCTTCTTTTTTCCAGCTACTTGTGGAAAACTTTTCCTCTTCTCTGGTGTGATACGAAGCATTGTCTAAGACTATTAATGACGGATTTTCCAGATTTTTAATAATTTTTCCTCAAACCAATGTTCAAAATATCGGCGTCCATATTTCCGTGGTAATCATCAGTTTTTTTGTCGAAGAAAATATAAGACTAGCATTGGGTATAAAACCTTCCGTATTTCCTGCATGCAATTTAATATATCTTTTGCCATTACTTGCACTAGTACTCGAATAGCATTTGGTAGAATCATCTTGCCAGGATGATTTGGTATTATTTCCTTTCGCAAAAATTCATGTTTCGTCAAGAAATACAAATTGTCTGGCAAATTCGGAATTCTTGTTTTTTAAATAGTTCCTTATAAATTTCCACCTTTTTCTACCAACATTGGACAGCTCGCACAACACTTTACGATTATTGTTTTTTTTTGTATCCAAAACCCATAGCTTTTAATACTTTTGATAAACTGGTCAAATTCATATCACAAAGTTCTCTGTCCATTATTTTTTGAATAAGTATCTTTCTTGTAACATGTTCTTTTGCTTTGTACATCTCATAAACGATATTTCTGATTGAGATTTTAATACCTTGTGGCAAGTCGAGGATTTTCGGATGCAAACGAATCCTTTTATTTTCCTTACTTAATTCCTCACTCATTGCAAGGTCCGTTCTTAAATTACAAGCTGCACTTATCCTTTTTTGAACTGCCAGTACTGATGTAATTTGTCCCATTTTGATTTTTTCTAAAGTAAAATAATTTTCCACTTTCAACACAATTCGACGCTCACTCGGAGATAAAAAATTATATTTAGGTGTTCTATCGTTTTCTTGTACGTTATCCATTGTCACTATTGAAAACCGGCGATCGTTGACTACAAGCGAGATTTTTCGGAGCTCTCTGAATATATACACGAGGGGGCGGGGCCTCGGTGTCAGGGCGCGTCGGTCATTGGCCGATGAGTCCGGTCAATGGAGAGCCTCGACTCCGCAGACTGTTTACTATTTTTGCAAATATAACAAATAAAATTATCCAGTTATGCGACCGCAAGGAATGGATGCGCACCTCGAGATAATTTTATTTGAAATAAAATTATAAAAGTTTTTTTCAATAAATTATCATCACAAATCATTCAATTTGCGTTTTTTCACGATTTATAAAAAAATTGTTTTGGTAGCGCTGATTTATCCTCTAGTACTACAGCCGACCAATAGGAGGTTCGGTACCACAAAGCAGGTAGAAAAGGGAAAGCATAACAGAGTGGCTGTAACTAGAGTCATAAATTATTTTTCAGGCGTTAATCCGAAATACGACAGGGTAAAACGACTTCACTTTATGAAATATCTTTACGTCAATAGCTCAACTAGACACTTTTCAGTCTAAAATAAAAACTAATAAAGCTTACAGTGACCGTTAAAACAATCACATGTTAGTGTTGACAAGAAATTTTTCAGGTATGTTTTTGTTTAATTTTTTTTCGGTGAAAACTAAGAATAAATTTAATATTTTCACACATCGTAAGCGAAATGCTGATATTTTCATAATATTTTCGTTTTTTTTTTGTTTTAATTTGTGTTGCATTTTAGTTATTAATATTTGAATATATGTTTGGTTATGTTGCAATATGGGCTAGAGTGGTGCTACAAATATGAGCTAGCCCATATTTGTATCAATTTAATCTACAGGGTTTTTTACAGGGTGAAAAGCAGCTAAAGCTTATAATGTCCCAAGATCGACAGTACAACAGTTAGCAAAAGTGACTGAACTGAGTCCAGATGAAGCAGTACTTAAGAAACTGGAAAGAGGAACTATTTTTGGCCCAGATTTAGAAAAATGTTTGGCGGACTATCTCATTCAATTGGAAGCGAAATTCTATGGTTTAACGCGGACTGATATCAAACGAATGGCATTTACTCTGGCTGAATCAAATGGATTAAATTATCCCCTTTATGCAGTTAAAATAAGCTAGTAGAGGTGGGCTAGATTTGTTCTTGGCACGTCATAAAAATACATTGGCTGTAAGGTGACCAACTAGAACGTCTTTTGGACGGGCAGCTAGCTTTAACAAAGAGAATGTTCAAATATTTTTTGATCATCTGGAAAAAGCATATGATAAATACAATTTTTTCAGTAATCAGGTTTACAACGTAGATGAAACAGGCCTAACCATTGTGCAAAATAAAATTGCAGCAATAGTGGGACGCAAAGGAAAGAGTCGCATCGCTGACTTCAGCTGAGAGAGGATTATTGATCACTTTAATTGCATGTATGAGTGCTGGAGGGAATTTTATCTCACCCATGTTAATCTTCCCAAGAAAGAATATGAATGTGCAACTCATGAAAGGTACTCCTCCTGGATCGATATCAGCCGTTCATCCTAGTGATTGGGTGCAGTTTAATTTATTTACACAGTGGTTTAAACACTTCATAGATTTAAACACCGTTAAACCCTCTAAAGAGTTTCCTGTACTTCTTATATTGGATGGACACTACAGCCATACTCGCAATTTAGATGTGATCAACCTGGCAAGGGAGAATAACATAGTTATAATTTCATTACCTCCACATTCAATACACAAACTGCAACCGCTAGACAAAACTTTCATGGGAACGCTCAAGGCATATTATAGCGAAGAAATCAGGCAATGGTTACGTCATAATAACCGCGCTCTCTCTGGAATTTATCCATTGAATAAGACTATGTTCTCAGATGCAGATTTTATTTCAGCAGAAATTGAGAATAACAACCAGATCCATGTAGAACCGCAAGCTATTGAACCTGCTATCCTACCAAAAACACCAGAAGCCAGCAACATCAGTGAACCAGGTCCTTCTGGTTTGCAGAAGTTTGTAAGTCCACAAGATACTGAACCTGATATCCTACCAAAAACACCACAAGCCAGCAACATTAGTGAACCAGGTCCTTCTGGTTTGCAAAAGTTTGTAAGTCCGCAAGCTATTGAACTTGCTGTCCTACCAAAAATACCAGAAACAAGCAACATCAGTGAACCAGGTCTTTCTGGTTTGCAGAAGTTTGTAAGTCCATTTGAAATATCGCCAGTGCCGTCGATCAGGAAAAAAATCTACAAATCGTGGTAGAAAATCATTGAAATCAACGGTAATAACTTCTTCACCTTACAGGGAAGCATTAGACCAGCAAAACAGCAAAAAAACTTAAATCTACAAGCAGTAAAACGACACTTTACGGCGACACTTTACGAGTTCACAAGGAAGGTGACTAAGAAAAAAATTAAAAACAAGTCAGGGAGGCGGCATAAAAAGGAAACCGAAAGTTCTTCTGACAACGATACTGAGAAGGAATTTCAATCAGCTGATGAAGATATGGATTTCGAGGAGATTCCTACTGTAACGGATCCGGAAAATATGGATGTAAATTGTATTTTCTGTGACGGAAAATTTTGTGAGGATTATCGAGGTGAAAATGGATTCAGTGCCTTATGTGCAACTTGTGGGCACATATAGATTGTTCTGGTACAGAAAGAGATGAATATGTGTGTGAATATTGTACATAAAAAATTATGAAATAAAAATAAAAATATTTTTACTAGTAGCCCATATTTATATTACCTTTCTGTTTCTTACTTAAATGACACCGTGAGTGTTTTTATGACACTACCGAAAAAATATTTTACTATACTACGTTCCACGTTTAGAAAATAACATTGCGGAGATAGGGCCATGTATTTCTTATGGACGATAGCAACGCGGCGTTGCCACAACACACACAAGCACAATTTAGGGTTGTATAATTTGTATTTTCGTTTCCACAAATATGAATTAAATTAATGTTTTTTAACGTAATTAACTAAAAGTGCCCATTCGAAACAAGAGATGAAAAGTAGGGGAAATGATTTTAATTAGATAAATAGTATTAACAAAAGATAATTTTATTTTATCTTATTTTAATTATAGTAACGACAGTTTATTTGTTTTTCGGTGAGAATACGGTATGCCATGAATCATAGAAATCAGTAGAAAATATTGACCGCTTGGAATGCGTATATCTAATTACTAATTGCAACTTAAAATAATACGATGTGCGTATGTCAGCTATTTTATGTCGTTCTCTGACTACATAATGATAATGAGGCTTTTATTTAGTAGTTATTCTGACTTTACAGTTAAATGTTAATTGAAAATGAAAATTCAAAAATTAAGCAAAGGGAATATCTTGGACATCCGTGCAAAAGTGAGTGTCTGAGAGTTTTGGCAACACTGATCTCCATAAGCGTAATGTTATTTTCTTAACTTGAAACAAAGAATAGGCAGAAAAACGGACTAGCACAAAAGAGCAAACACTTCTACATGCCATATATGTAATTTGAACTTTTTCGATCAAAAACTAGTCAAGATATCAGCAATAAACAAAATGGTAGTCCATATTTGTACCTTCTCCTCTATTTACCTGCAAAATATTTGTTACAACCAGATTAGTTATTACCTAGAATTTAATGTGGTTATAATCAGTAAGCTCTGAGAGATTAACATAAGTGTAAATATTTTGGATGGGAAGTTGGAGTCTTGAAGAAGGGTAATTGAAAAGAGAGGACTTAAGGTAGCAGATCGAAAACGGAGTATATGTGGTTGGAGAGAAGAGCAATGGTTAAGGACATATAATTACTTGAAGAAAATCTAGGACGAGTAGCAAAATTTAAATACCTTGACTCCTACATAACAGAAAATGGGACACTAAGTCGAGGAATCGCCTACAGGCTACAGGCTGGTTGGTTTAACTGGAAGCGAATGAGCGAGGTTGTTTGTAATCGGATAATCTGGGAAGGACTGAAAAGAAAGATATGCAAGAGTGTGATAAGACCTGAGTTGGTGTACGATGGTGAAGTGTCGCCTGTAAATAAGATTTCGGAAAAAAAATGGACGTAGCTGAAATAAAAACGTTACGGTGGATGTTGGGTAAGGCTACAAGGGACAGGATTAGAAACGACTTGATTGGGGAAAGAACCGGGGTGACTACAGTCTCAAAAAAAGATTTAAGAACAAAGACTGCAATGGTTGGATCATATCAGACGTAGAGATGAAAACTATGTGGTATGAAGGATAGAGCTGTTAGAAGTTGACGGAAGGAGAGGTAGAGGAAAACCGAGGAGAAGATGGAAGGACTATGTAGAAGAGGACTTGAGAAAGAAAGGTTTAGGCGAAGAAGAACCGATGGACAGAAATGAGTGGCGACGAAGAAGTAGCAAAATGATTTGGCAGGACGAGAGTATAAAATCCATAACACACACCGATACTGAAGGTAAGAGACATATTACATTGAATGCGAGTGGGAAGCATGATTTTATTGATGGATCTTGTATTTTCGTCAAATTTAAAATCCACTGATTATAACGATAATAGGAATATGGAGATATTTGTGCCCCGGTTTAAAGAAAAACTGCTTCCAAGTTTACAAGGATCTTCTGATTTAGTTTTGGACAATACCCCATAACATTCAGAAATTTTAAATAAGCATCCAAAAAATTCCTGTAAAGTACATAAAATAAAAGAATAGTCAACAAATGAAAATATTTCATTTCCTCAGGATTGTTTCAAGTAGGGATTACTACAGTTCGCCAAGAGGAATAAAAAACTAAAAATATTTATAGTAGACAAGATTATACATAGTTTTGGACATAATCTGCTACGGCTGCTCTGTTACCATTGTGAATTCAATTCCATTAAACGTATTTAGGGAATACAAAATACGTGAAAAACGCATCGAAACAATTTAACCCAGTCATAATTTACAATCCAAATGAAGATACCAACGACAGCGATTATAAGTATGGATCTAATTCTTAATTACACTGTAAGATAATATGTTTTCATTTTTTCGTCAAGAAAAATTTTGCTAGCTACTGCTATATTAAACGTCACGTCCGACTCATGGAAAAATTGCATTACACATACTAGAAAAAAAGGAAGGCAGAATGTGAAATCTAGACACTACAAGCTAGGATGTTTCGGTAGAACTAGTAATTTTATCAGTGTGAATAATAGTGATTGCGTTAGTTCTTCATCATCTGACGAGTTGTCTTCAGATGATAATTAATGTTTTCACATTTTGTGAATGTCGTACTATTTTGTCAAATATGCTATTATGTCAAATATGCTATGCTATATAATTATTAATTTTATTTAAGATTAAAAAGCTAAACAAGTTTCACGAACTTATATTAAAAGAACCGTAAACTGCTTTGAAGTCTTGTTGTAAACTTCATGTTTTTCAAGAATAATTTTAAATAAGGACTAATAGTTTCCCTTTTGATGATTTTAATCTGCTATTGCTGCTATTTGCATATCAAATGATAGTAATAACCAGTTTATTGCTATAGCTTATTCTGCAAATTAATACTTGTACTGCAATTTAAGTTCATTTTGTAAAAATTCTGACTGTTTTAAAAAAATATTTATTGTCACATTAATTCATGAAACAGTCGGTTTATTATTTAGTTCTGACACTTGACATTTATTTATTACTCTCCCTTACTACCAAATTAAGTTTAATTAAAAAAATTAATATAAAACTGCATACATTTTGTTGTTTCGTCTGGTTCATAGTTTTAAGCTGAGATCCGTGTACTGTTATCGAAGATAATTTATCCTGTATACGAAAATTTATGACACATACGATGCTGTTATATCTTAACGCGACTTCATATCACCTGTTATATAATTTTCATGGTTTCGTCTAAATTAATATCAAATTTATTCGTAGTGTGTACAACGTTTATGTTGGTAATGTTTGACGACATTTTTTAAGCTGTTCTGCTAATGTTAATTTATCTCTAATAATAAATCTGTCAGTTAATAACATTTTAATAGGCCATGGTGCTGTATGTTTTTTCAATAGATGCGCGACATAGAAGTTATAAATTCTCGTCGTAGCTGTCTTGATTTTTTTTTATTTAACGAAATTCTACTAAAAAGAAAAGTCGAATTCACTTCATTGCCTAAGCGTAGGTTTTAGTTATAAGAAAAGGCTCTTACAGGTAATTAGTTAATTAGTATAATAAATAAAAAAAAAATGACATTCGAAAAAATTAAAAACAGCAACGGTGACAGAATGTCTTCTTCTTCTTCCTCTTTATAAGCAATTCTGCTTGTTTATTGGTGGATTAATACCTCTATGAAAGGTTGTCAGTCCATCTTTTGCGCGGTCGTCCGATACTTCTTCTGCCGATTTGTGACTTATCTCTTGCTATTTTGACGACACGGGTCTCCTCCATTCTGCTTATGTGGTTATTCCATTCTTCTTTTCTATTTTGTGTAAATTCATTTATATACTGTACGTTACATTTTCTTATAATGTCTTCACTTTTCTTTCGAACTCTCAGCGTATTTTCTGTAATTCTTCTCAGTATTCTCATTTATGCCGTTTAGAGTAGCCTTTGCGTTATAGCTGTGTCGGGTCTTATTTCTGAGGCATATGTCATCATTGGTCTTACACTGGCTTTATAAATTCTTGATTTCATCTCAGTGTTAATGTCTCTGTTTCACCATATAGTGTTATTAAGGCATCATGCCAGTCTATTTGCGTTCTGTACTTGATCTCTCCTCCATGTCGCCTCCATAGCTAGACAGTGTAATTCCCAGGTATTTTATTTCCATTACTTGTTCAATACTGATGCCATCAATTTCTACTTTACAGAAGAAGACTATCTGGTTGGTTCTTTGCTGACTACTATTGTTTTAGTTTTCTGAGACGAGATTGTCATATTAAATTCTTTTGCTTTTATGTTATATCTGTGGACCAGTATTGCAGACTATCTTCATCTTAGGCTATCAATACTCCGTCGTCTGCGTAACAGAGTATTTTGATTTCTTTGTTTCTCATTCTGTATCCTCTTCCTTTGTTAGCGGTTTTGATGATTTCATCTATGATCAAATTGAAAAGCACGGGGCTCAATGAATCCCCTTGTCTTATTCCGCTGCCTATTTCTATAGGTAAGTTGTTCATCTATTCTGACTTCCATTTTGTTATTTTGGTAGATATTTTTGATAGTTTTTATAATATTTAGGGGAACCTCTCTATTATACAGAGGGTGGATTACACCTTTGAGTCTTAGTCTGTCAAAGGCTTTATTTAGGTCAAACTGGTAAGCAGGTTTTGTATGTCTTCAATAAAATTGATAGTGTGTAAAATAATTTATTAATTAAGCTTAGTTTACTTTCGACATAATAAATGTCATCATCAGAGCTATCCTAAAATAACGTTAAGTTAAGTAAATTTTTTATAAAATACAATGACAGAAAAAACGTACGTCAATTAGGCAATAAATACTTCATAGAAGGAAAATTGTGGACAAACAAATTGTGGCCAAAACATGGCTACGACATACAGCGACGACATGTTTTCTATTTTAAGTATTTGATGTGAATTATACATATGTATAAGGGAGAGACCCAAGATCTGTGGCCAAGAGAGCCCGATCTTTAATTTTTAATATGTTGTTTAGTGTAAATTTTAGTTCTAAGATTTAGCGTAGTATTTAAAAAGTTTATGCCTACAAGTTTTCTGGCTGTTTTTTATCTTCTCTTTGAATAGCAGAATTAGTTCGCTTGTTTCCTATTCTTACGGTATTTTATTGTGTTTTATAATTTTATTAATTAATTTTGTTAATTGTTCTGTCATTGCTACTCCACAATATTTCAATAACTCGTTTGGTATCCCGTCTTTACCTGCTGCTTTTCTGTTCTTCAGATTTTCAAGTATTGTCCGAACTTCCTGTATATTTATGTTAAGTTCCTTATTTGTGGTAGTTTCTGGTGTTTCTGGTTCTAGCGTCGTTTGTTTTTCCTCTGCATAGCTTTTTAGGTAATCAATCCACGTATCCTATTCTATGTGTTTTGGTTCTATTAGTTCCTTTACTTTCATTCTTTCCCCTCTTATGAAGCGCCATATTTACTTTTGCAGACCGTCAAAATCATGTTCCATTTCTTTCAAAAATTTTGATCATTTTTATATTTTCCTGACAAGTAAGTGCATGTGTTTCGTTTATAATTGTCTTGTAATTATAGTATGTGTCTTGTCTTTTGGTTGACTTGTATCTCAGGTAATCTTTTTTCTTTCCTTTAGATTTTTTCTTCACTTCTGTACAAAACCATGACGAAATGTGACAGAATGTAAAGACAGAAAAAGGAATTAGAAGAAAAAGGATTGGAGAGACGGGATTTTCTGTCAACATTTCGTTTTAACTTTTTAATAAAGACAATATTTAGAGAAAAAGTTACATGATAAGTAATCGTACATTGTATTTGGTATGATCTGGAATTGTTTTTTCATTAAGTTTCTTATAAAACTGTGGCAAACATCACCAAAGGTGATGAGAACGGACGTAATTTTCCATCGATTCTGTCACACATTGATGATCTTTCGCCAGATATTCGCTGCGAGCTAACCGTGCACCTCAGAGTGCGTTATTAAAAGTTCCGTATCTTGGTCAAAAAGAAAAGTACTTAGACGAATTGATTAAGCAGTCAATGACATTGGAGTGTGAAGAAGATGATATAACTTCAAATTTTATAGAATGTACCAGGAATCAGATATCGTGAAACGTATTAAGATAGGACGTCTGAGGTGGATAGGGCATGTAATGCGGATAGAATGAAATGACCCAGCTAGAAAAACGCTCCTATAAATAGACTCATTGGTCAGAGAAGAAGAGGAAGACCCAGAACAAGGTTTCTTGATAACATCGATGAAGAGATGAGAAATATGTGAATACGTGCTTGGCCGAAGAAGGCGATGGATAGGAATGACTGGAGAGAAATTCTTGAGGAGGTTAGGATTCACGCAGGGTTGTAGCCAGAATGATGACGATGAGAATTAAATGGCCTACGGGTCTTCATATATGGCTTTTACTTTAGGCAATTTACTTGAAATTTTTTGGTTATCCTTTTTAAGTGGATTCTATCAGTATCATGGTTTTAATGAAGACGCACCAGTATTTGTACTATTTGCCATTGAAAAACTACCTATAAATTTAACAAACGAAGGAATAATATGTCATAAAAAAAGTATTTTTCGCTTACCAGATGATTTTTAGATGATCCACGAGATCTTCCAAATGGTACAACACATCGCGCTTTATAAAAAGAATTCGGAAGACTACAGGGTACTACTATACTTTCGTTAATAATGCTATCGTTGTATTTGTCGTTCTGTCGGAATTCGTTTCTCGCTAGCAATTCCGTCACATCCGATTCTATTTTTTCATTTAATTTTATTAAAAGCCTAATTTCGTTGTCTTCTCTAACCGTTTCTTCCTCTTCTTCTTTCTCTTTCTCGAATTTATCACAATTCTCATTTTTACATGGAATCTCGAATACTTTCGCAATTTCATTCTGCAAAAAAGAGAAAAAGTATTATTATTAACTACAAATTAAATTTAATATTATTGCAATTATATTTTGACAAGAAACCCTAGGTAAAATAGTTAAAAATTAATATAAACTTAAAAGATTCTGGCCAACCTGAAAAAATATAGCCAATACTAGGTGTCAGACGTGTGCGTCCTAATTTATTTAAAAAAGTGTTTATAAGCTTGCAGCACGATAATATCTTATTAACTTACTTTCAAGAACATATATACAGTGTGTTCATTTGACCCCTTCCCAGAAACTCAGAAAGCAAGAGTTTCTTCTAAATTAAAAAAAAAAACACGTCAATTTGGATTGGGAGGGGGACAAATTTTCATGCAAAATTCATCTCCCCAAATGTAACCTCCTATTGGCCCGCAACAACCCCCAGTTATTTTTAAATAGCAAATGTGATCGAGTGGCACATAATTTGAAAGATATTTTTTCTCTCCACGACACTATTTTGTTTTTAATTTACGGAATATCTTTGAAGATAATTTTGTTAATTATATCAAAGTTTTGTTCTTTTTCTTCACGTGCCATCTTCGCGACGTAGGTTGGCAATCATTATGGCTATTCTGATCTTAGATGCTGCTGCTCTGAATAGTTCAATTGATGTGCATCCGTACCATTCCCTGAATTTACGCAACCATGAGATTCTTATTCTTCCTACACTTCTCTTGCCCTGGATTTTCCCTTGTATAATCAATTGAAGTAGGTTCTATCTCTCATTACGCATAACATGCCCCAGGTATTGCAGCTTTCATGTCTTGATGGTTTCCAATACTTCCATTCTTTTGTTGATTCTTCTCATGATTTCATTGTTTGTTACATGCTCGGTCCATATCTTCAGGATTCTTCTATACACCCACATTTCAAATGCTTCCAACTTTTTAGCAGTCGACGCGTTAAGTGTCCATGCTTCCATTCCATAAAGCAGCGTCGAGAAAATATAACACCTTGTCAGCCTAACTCTCAAGTCCAATTTTAGTTCTCTTGCACAAAGTACCTTTCTCATTTTATTGAAGTTTGTACGTGCTTTATCTATTCGAACTTTGGAGTAATCATTTGTGTGATTAATTATTGTGCTAAGATAGTGGTAGTTTTCAACTTGTTCTAAAGTACTACCGTTAATTGTAAGGCTTTCACCATTATTTTGGGTTTTTAATATCCTCATAAATTTGGTTTTCTTGGTGTTTATTGATAATCCATATTCTTCTCCATACAAAGTTTTATTAGCAAAAAAAAAATTCAATATTTTACTTCTTTGTACATTTTTCTTCTACGTTTGAATTAATCTTAAGCGTATCATATAAATCTTATATACAGAGTGGACCAAAAGTCTGGAAACACCTAATTATCTCTTTAACCCTTTCATTGCAATGTACATAGAGTTTAGGTAATCCTATTCACTAAGATATTAAGAATTGTATAAATCAGCATATTTGCTAATTTAGGCAATTTCTGATAAACATAAATAATCAGTTGCTCGTTAGCTATCGGTTTAACCCGATTGTGTTAATACTTTGATAATTATTAGTCATGTTTTATATAATAAAATATATATATCAAACGTTTTATAAAATGTCAGAATCAAAGTATTGGCATATAAAATATATATTTTCTTTTATATTTTGTTAGAAATACGCATTCAGTTTTATTACATTGTAATGTGCATCAGACTTTATTTCTAATATTATTTCAGGTTTTAATCCAAAAGATCTACGGGATCGCGAGGTGTTATTGGCGCTATTAGATGTTGACCAATTAGAACTTGAATGTGAAAATATGTTGCAGTATTTGAAGAATCATTCAGATATTGAATCTAATATTTTTTTGTGTATTAAACATTTATTAAACATAATTTTTGTGTATTTTTGTGTATTGTGTAAAACACCAAATATTGAGATGAAGTGGCTGAAAAGAAAGTATGTATCCAGAAAAATAAAACCAAGTAAGACTTGTAATATACAATACAATACATCAAATAAAGAAAAGTCTCCTGTAGATTACTTTTTACAGTACTTTGCTAAAATGACAAATATATACGCTTTACAAAGTGGCGAAACGTTTAGAATAACAGATAAAAATAAAATTACCACTTTTGTTGGACTCCACATCATTACCGGTTGTATGGGCTTTCCTCCTATTGAATTAGAAGGTATGGGGATAACATGTATAATATTGGTTTGTTTTTAAACAATATGAGTAGAGATAGATTCTTCTTATTACGAAAAAATATTCATATAGTAAACAATTTAGAAAAACCAGTCAATTCAAATGATAACTTATTTAAAGTTAGTTTTTTGATGCACTCCGCAACAGATGCCTTGATCTTAAAAAAGATAAATATTTCAGTGTTGATGAACAGGTAGTACCATTTAATGGAAGACTAAATTTCAAACAATACGTGAAGAATAAGCCATGCCCATGGGTATTAAAATTATCAAGGCTCGACGACTGAAATACCAGCAGATTTGATAAACAAATTTGGTTTGGATACTTCCGTACCTTACTAAAGATATATAGCCGAAACTGTTTTTGTCTATTTTGATAATTATTTTTCATGTTATTTACTTTTTGGAGAATTAACAGTGGGACACATATATTCAATAGGTACTGTGCGACTAGATAGATTTCAGAGACCACCGTTTACACCAGATAAAGATTTCAGTAAACAAAAAAGAGGTTATAATGAAGAAGTGGTTAATGCAGAACGATCAGTAGTGTTGGTAAAATGGCAGGACCATAAATCAGTTGTTGTTGGATCTAATTATATGGGAAAAAAAAACTGAGGACACAGTAAAGAGATGGGACAAGGGCAACAAAAGATTCATAGATGTTCAAAGACTAGGGGCTATCGCATTGTACAATAAATATATGGGTGGTGTAGACTTGTTGGATCAGCTTTTGTCAAATTACAGAGTATTTATCAAATCAAAAAAATGGACTTTACGAATGATCTTTCATGCATTTGACCTTGCTTGTGTGAATAGTTGGCTAGAATAGAAGGCCTTTGTGCAAACACAGAAGGCCAACCCTAAAGATATCCTTGACCTACTGCATTTCAAGATGAAAATTGGTGAAGCTTTAGTTGTTATGAGTAAAGCTGTAAACAAAAGATGTCCTGGTCATCCACGTGTAGAGAATTCTCCTCGACAGTCTACAATTCTTGATACGCCATAAAAAAAAATCTGAAATACGACCAGCAAAAGAGATTCAGAGAAATTTAGTAGACCACTGCCCCGAGTATGACGATAAAAATGTGATGTTCATCTATGTTTCGTAAAAGGAAGAAACTGTTTCAAAAACTTTCACGCAAAGTTAAACTCACAAAATAAATCTGTTTGTTAATTTGCAACTTTTTTAAAACTTGATCCTAATGTACATTGTTCAAATGTCATATAGACATGTATAATATATATATATATATATAATATATATATATATATATATATATATATATATATATATATATCTATTTTGGCTTGTAATATGAGCATCCTTATATGCAAAGTACTTACTTTACTTTTTCGAGTCTGGATCCGACTACAGTTTTTCTGCCCAATATCGGGCTACGTCTACAGCCTTTATATTTGCGAGCCATAAATCATCGAGGGTGCACTGTGATAAGCAAAGTCTGCATACTCTCAGGTGCTCCACGTTCTGTATTTCCCCACATTCACAGAGTGCCTCGCTATCTGTCTTAATGCCCCATTTAATGAGGTTCTGTTTTACAGGGGCAACACCTGTGCGCATGCGGTTGAGTGTCCGCCAGGTTCTCCAGTCCAGGTTCATTCCACTAGGTCGTTCTGGATGTAGGGGGAACACTTCGGGTGGTTCGACGCTGACATTCCTCATAAACATTTTCCTTGATTTAAGTCGGCTGATTCCTGGCGGTTCGTCAAACCCGTATAATTGGTGCCGTTCATCGAAAGTTTGCCTGAACTTCTCCACATATTGTGAGGCACATCTACGGTCGTCTGGTGATACGAATCCAGCTACCCGGTACAGTAGGTGTAGAGGGGTAGGCTTCATACAACCGGTAATGATTCTACATGTTTCATTTAACGCCGTGGTGACTTGTTGGGCGTGTCTAGATCTACTCCAGACGGGACAAGCATATTCCCCTGTTGAGAAAAATAAGGCTGTTGACTTCACGACCTGGGGGTTTGCACCCCACTTGGTCCCTACAAGTTTTCCGGAGAAGGTGGTTTCTCGTAGAGACCTTTTGTGCTCTGACAGTGGAATTTATACGTTAGTGACCGGTCTAGTATCACTCCAAGATATTTGGGCCTATCAGTATGTTTCAAGCGTTATCCCTCCCAAGAAATATTCAGTTTTACATGCGCCAGTTGGTTGTTGAGATGGAATGCACATACTTGGGTTTTAGTAGGGTTTGGGTTTAATGAGTTTTGTTTGTAGTAAGTTGACATCATGTTTAAAGCATCTTCCATTGTCGACTCTACTTGTGTGAGTGTTTTCCCCTTTACGGCTATACCAAGGTCGTCAGCGTAAACAAAACTCTCACTCTGAGGGTGCATTGGTTGGTCGTTGGTGTAGATGTTAAATAAGGACGGCGCCAGAACGCTTTCTTGAGGTAGGCCATTTTTTGGGTTCTCCATCTACTCTTCTTTCCATTTAGCACAACGTAGAAGCGTCTATTATACAACAGTGATCTACTGATATTTACCAGGTCATAGTCAAGCACAGTGTTATAGATCTTAGCAAGGTTCTGTGGTTTATCGTATCATAGGCCGCTGTGAGGTCTATCAAGGCTACTCCTACTATCTCTTTCTGCTCAAATCCCTCCTCTATGTATTCTGTTAGGTTCAGCACTTGGCCTGTGCATGATTTACCTGGTCTAAAGCCTGCTTGTTGTGGGATTAGTTTTGCATCTAATGTTTCCTGGATGCGGTTCAAAATGAGGCGTTCATACAATTTATACAAATGGCATAGCAGAGATATCGGACGGTAGCTACTCGGTAGTTCAGGGTCTTTGCCAGGTTTCAGAAGGGCTATTACTTTTGATTTGCGCCACAGTTTTGGAATCTGGTAGGTAGAGCGACATATGTTAAATAGATCGAGCACCTATTGTCTCGCTTTTTGCCCGAGATGTTTTATCTGCTCTGTTAGGATTTCATCCACCCCAGGAGGAGAAAACTGGAGATTCTTGAGCTTGGAATATTGAGATTTAACCCAAATAACTTTTGTGGATCCTTACTGAGTTACAGGGTGTTTTCTTGCAAAATTTAAAAATTATTTGTACCCAGGACTTAACTATTTGACACATACTTGTCATATTTGACAGGAAGTAAGGGTACTATACATACTACTAAATTTGTTAAACGTTTCTGACTACTACCAGAGGCGTACGACAGGGAAAAGTGAAATATTGACCGCTCTGAAATTCTACGTCACTAGCGGAATTGTTATTTTAGTGCAATTTTTTAATTTTTCAATACTTTCTATGTAAATAATGTACCCTTCATTTGTAACGTCATTATTTTTCGAGATATTTGAAGTTAACAATGAAGCGGGACAGTTATTTTGATTAATGTATTAATTAAGTCGGTATTTTTGGGTCATAGAATTGCAGTTATTACGCTAATAATTATTAATGAAACACCTTGCATATATATAAATATATATAAATATATATATATATATATATATATATATATATATATATATATATATATATATTGTTATGCTATGTAAAATTGAAAATATTATTGGTTTGCTCTTAATATATTTCAAAGTACAAAATATAATAATTCAAATAATTCAACTAATAAACTATAAAAGATATTTCGAAGAAATGAAAGTCCGTTATCCTAGATTACTTGTAGTAAACAAAATTTAAAGATATGCATATATTATTTTCTTTGTAAGATATATTCGAGTGACGTTAGTGAGCTTAGTGAAATTGTGAAAAATGCTAGCGGGTTTTCCAAATAGACTTGTACGTCGATATACAGTGAATAAGACAATAGAACAGAAATATTTAGAAAATATAATTCGCCGTTAGTTCTTAAGAATTTGTAGAAACCGATTAGCATGTTAATAGTTTTTAGGAAATTTATAATTGTAGGTAAAATTGTTGTTTGTTATCTAAATGGTAGGTGGGGAGGAGATTGGAGGAGATTGAAAGAAGTGGGATGGGTATGTAGGAATGAGAGTTTAGCTAGATTTTTGAGGGAGAAAAGATAATCAGTTTTTTTCCAAGGGAGCAAGGCGAAGATTCGCTGTTCTATGGTGGTTCCCCAGAGGTAGTAAGCAGTAGAAGTGAATTTTTGTGAGTTTTCGTGGAGTAAGTGTATCTGACAGAAGCTGATCGGGTAAAATATTGTAAATTATATTTTTCTACTTATATTGCAAGAGTCACTGTTCAGGCCAGAACGAGAGATTCAGTTTATCGAGAGAAGAGGCTAGAATCATTTGAACGATACGTGCATTTGAAGGAGATTATTAAAGACGATAGGATCGCAATAATTTGTTGTAAGATTGCTGATTACCTAGGAGACTGCTAAAAATAGATAGTGTAGGCTACAAGGAACAAGGATTTGGACAACTCATCATCAGAGCGATAGTTTTACCATTCGTCAGTTTTTCTTTATTCACAACACATTTTTTTAACAATTGCTTTAGAAAAGATAGGAATATTTTGATCAGGAGATTTAGAACAACAATTTTGATTTAAAATTTTAATTTATATTGTATATACTATTAATTTTTGAAGGTTCACGTACGTAGAACAATATTTTGATAATCATTATATGAGATATTTTTTATTGAAGATATTTGAGTGTGAATTTTATTTCAATATATAAACTTGTATCATATACGTTTTTATTTATTCCGGTATTCTTTGGACCTTACCTATCATATTTAAAGCAAAGATATTGAAGCACGAGTATAACCCTGAGATAAGAAAATTAAATAGTGTGATAGAATCATAATTGCATCATTTAAATAAGTTTAATTAAATAATTAATTAGCTAATTAATTGCTTGTCGCACCTCAGACTTATAATATCACATTAACTGGCTTCCAAAACGTGGGACTTGAAAATATTGCAGCTTTACATTTGATGGTAGAGAAAGAGATCCGGAATAAGTACAGGTGATCCAGAGATTAAAAAAATAACATTGAGGGAATTTGAATTCGAAAGTATTTTGACAATTTTTCCAAATGGATAAAAATTTGATTTATTGATTGATCGTAGTTAGTTGATATTTACTGTTATTGAATTATTTGATTTTTATTTTCTTTACCAATCGTACATTTGACATTTATTTTGAATTATTTGAATTTTACTGATTGCATATTTGATATTTGTCGTGAATATTTATTAAAATTGGGTAGAAATATTTGTCGTGTTCTGCAACATATAGAGTGTTGTAAAATTCCACATTTGGTGGGGACAAAAACAGTAACGAAAAGAAACAACATGTCGACCACAAGGAGTCAAAGCCAAATGCAAGAAAGGAAGGAGGGTAACAGAGAAAAGGAAACAATTGTTGAAGAAGGATCAGATAATGAAGGAAATGCTACAATAATGGAGGAAATAACAGAAACAGGGATGTTAGAAAAATATTTAGCAATGATGCAAATACGGACACAATGAATACAAGAATTATAACAAAAAAATGGAACAAAAAACGAAAGAAAACCAAAGAGAAATATCACAGAGAATAGAACAGAAATTAGAAGAAAATGATGGGAAAATGGAAAAGCGTTTGGACAAATATGAAAATGAAGTAAAAGTCTGTTTAGAAAAAGTTAGAGAAGAAACAGAGAGGAGACTAGAGATGCAGAGAGAAGAAATAGAAACAAAAATGAAGTATATTAAGACTGTGCAAAAGAAGGAATTAGAACAGTTAAAAGAAAATTTTGAAAGTGCGCTACAAGAAGACAGGAAACAAATGGAAAGGAAACTCAAGCAAAATTAAAAACAAATGGCAGAAATTGAACTAAGAGGAGTAGAGAGAAAAGAAGTTATCGTCCATGGAACAAGCGAGGCGAAAATACAATTTGGCGGAGATATTAGAAAAACACTCCCAGTACCGTTTGTTAAAAATTTGAAAACCAAATTGCAACATTTTAGATATTTTGACGATTGCAATGAAACAATTAGAAACCATCTGAAAGAAGGAGCAGCGTTATGGTATGAAAGCAAAGAAGATGAGTTTGGAAATTGGACAGATTTTAAAAATAAATTTCTCAACTATTTCTGGAGGAAAAATAAACGGCGCACCTCAGACTTTTAATATCACATTAATATACATACATATATATATATATATATATATATATATATATATATATATATATATACATATATATAATAATTTTTTGTAAGTATTTGTCAAAACCTTCACAAATTTAAAAAGTGTTCTCAAAAATGTCAAAAATGTTGATTTTTTTTAATTAAAGGTATTATAATTGTTTGATTGGCAAAAGATGTTGATAAAGGTGTGGTAGATCAATCACAATCCATTCAAAGTAGGTCACTATGTTCCAATCGAACTTTTAAACCAACACAAACAGTAAAGTATTGACTGTTCAAATACTTTTCTCCAATTATATTGCAAATCAACAAAATCAATATTTTCTTTCCTGCTAATAGTAGATCCCCATGCTACATCAAGAAGGTCGTTTATTGAAAAAATATTTTTAATTAGCAGTTATTTGCTAATTAAATTAGACAGTGGCAATTATTTTCTCAAAAACGAATATTTACTGCTTTACTATTTTGTAATTTACGTAGATTTCAGTAAGTTAAACATGATCTGACGCAAAAAACATAATAAATATACGCTAACTTGAAAATAAATATAGTTATCTGATAATAGTTGAAATATAGTTATACAGGGATATTATATATATACAGGGTGAGTCATGAGGAACTTTACATACTTCTACCATATGTAGAGTCCCTCAGGGAGCATATCATGTGGCCACTAAAAAATGTCAACTCCTCTTCTTGATTAATTAACAGGGTGATTTGTGTAATTGACCATTTATTTCATTTTACTGTAGTGTTTATACGGCTCATTTGATTTTTTAAAATTTTTGCATGATACAGTACACTACTATCAAGCATTCGACTGGTATTAGCTAAACTAAAAAATTCCAGGACTGGCTTTGGAAAAATTAATTTAGGGATTCGTATTAAATATTACACCCTGTATATATATTTTTTTAAATGCAATAAGTGATTTTCAAACTACATAAATCGCCAATGAAAATGACATATGCGACAATGTTGTCGCACTTTTATTAAATTTTTAGTGAACGATCAAATCTTACCAAAAATAGAACAACCATAATGAATTATCAAATTATGGTAACAATAACAATAATGGTAACAAAATAAAAATAATTCAAAATAGATTTTCGAAATGAAACCCTGCAGCCTGTACACATTTTTGTTGCCGAATTGTTAATTGACGTATTGAATTACGGATACTCTGGGGATCGTTTCTAATAGTATTACAACAATGTATAATTCTATCAATTAATTGTTGTCGGTTATTAATATTCACTGCGTAAACTAGTTGCTTCAATCGTCCGCAAATATGGTAATCAACGGGATTGAAATCAGGGGATCTTGAAGGCCACGAAATAGGACTTGCACGTCCTATCCACCTGTTGCCATAAACATTATTGAGATGTTGTCTCACTGCCAGTAAAAAGTGTGGGGGTGCCCCATCATGCTGAAAATACATCTCTCGGATAGCAACGTTCGCGTTGGCAAGCAAATTCGACAAAATATTTTGTAGAAAGTTCAAATAGACCTGCCCTGTTAAAGGACCATCAAAAAAGTGAGGACCTACTAATTGGTTATTTATGACAACAATCCACACGTTAACCGAAAACCTTAACTGAGCACGACGTTCTCGAATAGCATGGGGATTCTCTTCTGCCCACACATGTGAATTTCGTGAATTATTTATCCCGTCTCTGGTAAATTGGGCTTCATCTGTAAATAGTATCCTGTATAGCGTTGGTCGATTATTGTTAATCCATCTACAAAATTCCAACCTATCGATCTCATCTCCAGCATGTAGTCGCTGAACCATTTGAATGTGATATGGGTATAGATTATTTTTTTGTAAGACTCTACTTACTTTTGATTGAGTAACATTGAGTTCTCGACTTACTTGTCTAGTGATTATTGTAGGGTTCATAGTAATGGTGTCCATAATGTCATCTTCCTGTGCTTCATCTACATGTCGCTCTGTTGTTCCACTAGGAAAAGTGCCATTTTCTCGCAAATAATTAAAAACTGACCCAAATGTTGGATGACTGGGAGTTCGACGATTAGGAAATCTCCTGCGATATTTTCTACTAGCATCCCTACCATTCGCATTACAGAATCCATAAACAAATATTATGTCTGCATATTCTGTGGTCGAAAACTGATGTGGCATTTTGAACGAAAGTAACAAAAGCTCTACCAAAACTAACACAACGTACTTAACGTAGATATGACAGAAGAAATATGTATTCTTGTACACATAAATAACAATTGATAATGACAATGGGTATAAAATATCAAGAAACGTCAAACGGTCAACGCCAACCTTCATTGTAAACTTTTTTAGATTTATTTTTATACAGACAGTTGATGCAATGTATTATTATTTGACATAAAATTTTAATCATTTACAATCAACAAAAACTAACACACACAAGAGGTTTGACTTTTAAATCAATTTAACTCATTATTTATCGAAAATAATGCCCCAATACGATCTATGAGTAAAAATTTAAAATTGAAAAACAATTGATTCTATCGTAGAGATAATACAAAGTGGCAGTAAAGATGTTAATTTTCTACGTATTAGATTATGTTGTAGGAACTCATTTTAATTAAAATGTTTGAAATTTATAACATTTGTTTAAATTAATACCTTATAATTTGATACTTCATTATGGTTGTTCTATTTTTGGTAAGATTTGATCGTTCACTAAAAATTTAATAAAAGTGCGACAACATTGTCGCATATGTCGTTTTCATTGGCTATTTATGTAGTTTGAAAATCACTTATTGCATTTTAAAAATATATATACAGGGTGTAATATTAAATACGAATCCCTAAATTAATTTTTCCAAAGCCAGTCCTGGAATTTTTTAGTTTAGCTAATACCAGTAGAATGCTTGATAGTAGTGTACTGTATCATGCAAAAATTAAAAAAATTTAATGAGCCGTATAAACACTACAGCAAAATGAAATAAATGGTCAATTACACAAATCACCCTGTTAATTAATAAAGAAGAGGAGTTGACATTTTTTAGTGGCCACATGATATGCTCGCTGAGGGACTCTACATATGGTAGAAATATGTAAAGTTCCTCATGACTCACCCTGTATATATATATATATATATATATATATATATATATATATATATATATATATATATATGTTACATTTTAGTTATATAGTTATAACATATAGTTATAACTATATAACTAGTTATAGTTATATAGTAGTTATAGTTATAATATATAGTTATATATTACGTTGCAGCATATAGTGTATCATTGTTTTAAGTTTACTTATTAATAATCTAATTCACTATGTATGATACAAGATGACACAAAACGTGACCTAAAAAATTTATCAATTTTTTTAAATGGATCAATCTATATATTACGACGTTATTAAAGAGACCTTTAATAATTATTCTTTCAAGTTTTGTTATCTACTTCCTATACCTAGGTTTAATTGGATTATGTGGAGTCGTTTAGATCATGCAGCCTCACCTCACTTCAACCTATAGAGATCTTTTGTGCATACCTCAATCTAGTTGAACTCTATAATGGCAATACTTCTGATGAAGTTGATTAGCTTCCTATGTCAGAGGGCGCTAGACTGACCTCTACTAGTAATTTTCGTTGTTTGCAGAACAATGTTACTCAGTTGCATAGTATATCTTTTGCCGTTCCTTTTTCGTTGTCACAGAAACGACATTTCTCAGTTACCAATGAGAAGACCAGTGACGATTTTGTTATCTTTTTTCCTCTTTTCGAGAAAAGTGTAAAACAGCCCCCTTTCGGCAGTTTGTTGCAGTAGGCGACACTTTTATGAGCCTTTATACTTGCCTTTGTCCTAGTGAGTTAGACGAATGTAATCTTAGTTAATTGAGTTCCCATGTCCGGATATTCTCTCTGATATGGCTTTTCGATAGTCCACAGAAGGACTATAGTATACTGAAATGGGGTATTAGCCCCTTCTTTTGCAAGGCTGTCAGCTTCTACATTTATTACGCCGTTTCTTGAGGGATTTTTTACAGTCCTAAACCAACTTTGACATAAAGTAAACAACTTTAGAGCCTTTAAAGTGGCTTTGCTGTCTGATAAAATAAACTTTGAAAATAAGGCTATTATCGAGCATAAGTTAGTTAAATCTAGCCCAAGTACTTTCGCTTAAAATAGCATCTTCAGGGGCATCTGAAATAAGCCAAGAAAACGTTTTTTAGATGAAGTAAATTAGTTAACTTCGATAAAAAACGTTTTCTTGGCTTATTTCAGATGCCCCTGAAGATGCTATTTTAAGCGAAAGTACTTGGGCTAGATTTAATTAACTTGTGCTCGATAATAGCTTTATTTTCAAAGTTCATTTATTCGAGCATTCAACCTCATTTCATTTGATAAAATAAAGACTTTTGCCCAAAAGTGTCTCGGTTGACACATTCTTGGGCACTAATATCTATAGCATGTATTGCTGCCGGAAAGGTAGTTGGAGCATTTCCAAGAGATTTGGATAGCCTGATATTGGGCCCAGAAACTCCCATTCCTTTTTTGCCCTTTATGAGTGGACCTTCTTACAGTTTAGGTTCAACTTCTTCACCCATTTGGTGGTTTTTGACCACTTTAAATGGTGTTTCAAAGTCGAATTGACTGGCATGGCATCTGTCGGCCTGTCCTTAGAATCTAATAAAATTTATTCCAAGGTTTTAAGGTGGTTAACTAGGTTCTGGTTTTTAGTACAGAATGAATCCATTGTATTAGTAAGGCTTCAATGCTCCTCTTTACTAGTGCTCTTTTTATGGACTCAAATAGGGTATTATCGAATGCTCCCCATATGTCAATGAAAGCGCATAGAGCTATTTCCTTTGCACTATTGTCTTTTCAATACTTTCGACTACGGAGCTCAGAGCATTTCTAGTGGATTTGCCTCTCTGGTAAGCAAATTGAAGTTTGTAAAGCGGTTTCCTCGTTAGAGTTTCACTTCTTATGTAGTAGTCTATTAGTTTCTCCATAGTTTTTAGGAAAAAAGAGGTTAGGCATATGGGGCGATAAGGCTTTGATTCGTCCATAGGACGTTTCCCCATCATTGGTATATATACTCTCTTTGCGTCCTTTTAAATCTTTTGAAAGTAACCTAACACAAGGCTTGCTGTGAAAATCCGCTGTAGCTGTATTTGCATAAAGCCTTTTTGGAACCAAGCAGAAAATATTTCGTCCTTACTCGAAAATTAAAAAGGTTTTAAGCTTTTAACGGCCCATTCGAATTTGTTTTTGTATTTTTTTTCCCGCTAATTACCTTCTGGATCTGTTGAGGAACATACAACCCTCTGCTAGCTATATACTTTACGGTTCATCTACTATTTGTTGAGATTCAGGAGAATGAGTCATTAACAGTTTTTTAATAGTTTGCGTTCAGTTCTCAGCATAGTCAACCATTCGGCTTTTTGATCAGTTTGATTTCATTTGTGTGATCTTTTGAGAGAATCTTTTGGAGTCATTGTACAGGGGCTAATTCTGTTATCCTTTCGAATAGTTTCTTTCTCTTTGATTTTGTGAGTTCTTTGCTGTATTCAGTAAGTACAACTATACCTAAGTTTAACAGTTATTGCGATATGTAGTTTTAAATGTTTGCATTATGACTTTGATTGCTATTGTATAGCGTGCCATTAAAATTTTAGTTGTCAGTTCTTAAAAATGTAAGTCTGTTTATCTGCGTTTAATCTGCGCGTATTGAGAAGTGTCAACTAGAATTTTCATGGCACGCTATCAATAATAATCAAAATTATTACACAAACATTTGAAGCTAAATAAATATAAAAAAGTTAAAGTTTTTGTTAATTTTCTATAAACCTTTAATTAAGTTAACTCAGACCAGAATAATATGTCTTAGATGTAACCTCATAATTTCCGATATAATATAAATTAACTCACAAAAGCATATAAAATCTTGACGTTTAAGTTTATATACAACATCTTATATCAGTTACTGTTTTTCATTTTGCGTGTTCAGTATAGGTGCCTCTGACATTTTCCAAAAACACTAACACACTACATGATTATTCATAGAATAAACTTGGGCTATATTTGATTATATCACGCCGATCCAATTTTTCAGTCTTCACTTTATCCTCCTTTCAACTTCCAGTCATTTTTTAACATTTGAAATCAGTTTTGACGTTTTGGAAATACTGACTGAAAATAGAATCAAAATTAAGGAAAAAAACAATTTATAGCCAATGAACCAAGCTTGCATACAAATAGTTTTGAGTGACATTCAAAGCTGTATTTCACCTTATGGTTTCTGAAACCTGTTTTAAGCCATCCTTTTTTGATTTCCTCGTAAAATGTGTAGATAGCCAGTCTTATTCAGGAAACTAAAAGGCGGAACATAATCTGGGATGATTTTATTTCTACTTGCCAAAAAGTATTAAAATTGGGTGATAAATAAAAAAGTGATTTAAAATAAAAATTGCTAACATATTTAAGCGATCTTTTTAGGCATCTGAGATTATATAATTATTGTACGTAGTAAATAATATATAATTCAGATCTCTAATTTAGCAATGTTGATGCCCATTTCTTATTAAAGAATAAAATATCGTGGGTAAATATTCCTAAAAATCCGTTCAAGTCCCTTAATCCCGATTCTAATTCAAGCTGACCTCTGGCCATTTCAATCGTTCTGCTCTAGAGACCATAACATTCTGTATTTAAAGACTTTTCGCTCTCACAAGGAATCAGTATAAAAGTATCCCTATCCCGGTTGACAAGGCTAACAATGTCTGGCACCTTAAAATGGATTCTACTCTTCATCGTTGTTACTATTCGGGTAAGTGCAAATCTATGACAACTAATTACACAATGTTTTATTAAATAGCTTCCGAAACATATTCGTTGTAAATCAAACAATGTATTTAAATCTTTTTTACTTCTAAAACATACATATTATAATTTATGATATATCCAATCACTACAGTACAAATTTCCTATGAGTAATATGTAATTCATAACTTAAAGGCAAAACTAATTACATCCCAACATTAGGTGTTTGGTTTAATAGTTACTTTTATTCGTAATTCTCTTATTTTATAACATCTTACCTTATACTTTTTTATATCACGTGCTGCCACAGCTATCACCATCATCTTGGGCTCGACAACCCTCTGTGAATCCTGGCCTGTTCTAAGATTAATCGCCATTCTGTTCGGTTTCTGGCAACGTGTTGCAATCTTCTGATCTCTAGTATCCCTAAGTCGGTTTCAACTACATTTAGCCACTTAATTTTGCTTCTTCTTCGTATATGAGTTCCTGTCGTTAGCTTTTTAGCAATCATGTTGTCAGGCATTCGTATTATGTGTCCGGCCCATCTAAGTCGCTGTGTTTTAATGAACGTTACGACATATGGTTCATTAAAGAGTTGGTATAATTTGAAATTAATTTTTTTGCGCCACTGCCCTTGATCCTTTATAGCTCTAAATATTGTGTGGAGTATATTACGCTCGAATATTCCTAGAAGTCTTTCATCCTCCTGCGTTAGAGTATATTTCTGCCCCTTACGTACGGAACAGCCTCAGCAGTGTTTTGCATATAATAGTTTTTGTTTTTCTTGGATATTTCTCGAGTGGAATTGTTTTTGGAGTCCATAGTATGCTCTATTTGTAAGGTTTATTCGTCTTTTAATTTCTTTGCTTTTTTTATTAGTTGTAGTCACTAGCGAGCCAAGGTATGTGAAGCTGTCAATACGTTCAAAGATATGACTTCCAAATGCTGTTTCCCATTCCTCATTTGTTATAGGATCCTCAGTAATCAACATGTATTTGGTTTTGTCTTCGTTGATGACTAGACAGACCTATTTCGCAGCTGTTTCCAATTCTGGGTAATATTGCTCAACATCTCGCTTGCTACGCCCTATTATGTCAATGTCATCAGCGTATGCTAAGATTTGTATCGATCTATGGTAAATAGAATAGAATAGAATAGAATAGAATAGAATAGAAAAAAGCTTTATTCTCAGGATTCACAAGTTACATACAAATATAAATTGACAATAGAGAGAATGGTGTCAGTTACAATTTATAATGGTTGCTGTAACAACCTACACTTAACATAAAAGTAATATTAAAACATAATGATAATAACAGTAACATTTAGATTCAGGTAAGAGCCCTTAGTCTGCCTACAGATCAGCTTGAAGGTATTCTTCCACTTTGTATGGTTCAAGGTGTTCAGCGTTACCACTTCCCCCCCAGAAAACTATTCCAAATCGCATTACAGAATGAAAATTTTATTTTTTCATTTCAAAATGAACTCGTTTACATTTTTCGTCCAAATAATTTGCTGTTATTCTGAAAGAGTAGCAGATAGATGCTAACCTGTTACAGATCTCATTTATATGCACTCCAAAATCTAAATTTTCGTCAATATGTACCTCCAGAAATTTTGTGCTTTGGTTTAGAGTAACCATTTGCGATTAAATTGAGACAGTTTCTGGTAAGGTACTATTATTTGTTTTAGTGACAAAACATATATAATTTGTTTTTCTCTGTTCTTTCTCTGTTTTTTCTCTGTCTTATTTGCACAATAAGAGTATTCTGATTGTTATCTGTTATGTCTAAAGCTAAATCATTTACATAAAAAACAAAGAGAAGAGGACCCATAATACTTCCCTGAGGAATTCCCACCGAAATAAGACCTTCATCAGAGAAGCAATGTGTTCCCTCATACTCAAATTTTACTTTCTGTTTTCTGTTTGATAGGTATGATTTTATCCAATTATAACCTGGCCCGCTAATACCATATCTGTAAAGCTTTTCCATTAGTATTTTGTGATTTAAAGTATCAAATGCTTTCGATAAATCTAAAAATATGCCCATGGATATATCTTTGTTTTCATAACCCTCATTTATCTTTGTTATAAAATCATACATGGCAGTCTCTATAGATTTTCCCTTAAGGTACCTATGTTGTGCATGGCATAACAGTCCCTCACTATAGAAAAAACTGAGAAGCCTAACACACATGACTGTTTCAAAAACCTTAGAGAATGATGTTGAGAGGCTTATTGGACGATAATTTTCTAGTAAAGTGGTATCACCTTTTTTATGCACTGGTTTTATTACAGCTATTTTTAAGTTGTCTGGAAATATTCCATTTATGAAGGTATTGTTTATTATATGACATAATGGTATAGCTAGCTCATATGCACACAGTTTTATTATATTTGTAGGTATCCCATCATAACCTGAAGTGAATTTATTTTTCAATTTTCTAATTAATTCAATTATTTCATTTATAGTTACTGGCGTTAGAAAAAATGAGTTTTTGTTAAACTGTATTTTGGTGCTGAATTCTATTTTTGGTATATTTTCTAAAAGATGTGTAGCAGCATTTAAAAAATATTCATTAAAATTATTACTTACCATGACTGGATCTCCTAGTATAGCTACATTATTATCGATAGAATTTACCTGTGTGTGATTTCTTTAATGATTTTCCATAGACTTTTTGACTTATTTTGACTGTTATATATTTCTTGCCCATACTGCATTTTTCGTGAATCCACAAGCATTTTATTATACTGACGTTTTGTTTGTTTGTACTCATCTTTGTAATTGTCATCTACTCTACTTAACATTATCAAAAGGTCTAAGCGACTTTTATATTGATTTATTTCATTTGTATTATAGTATTTGATACGTTTTTTATGTTTATTTATATTTTTTTCTGGAAAGCATTGGTCAAATAACAAAGAAATTATTTTCATAAATACAACCCATTGCTTTTCTATATCCCAATTTGGTACTGAAAAAAGCTCCTCCCAGTCTTCATCTTGCAGCATTTGCCTAAAATTGTCTTTACTGTGGGAATCAAAAATTCTTTTCCTAATTTTTATATTTGCTTTTTTGTTTACATTAATACTGAAAGTTATTTTTTGACCAAGATGATCAGAAATATAAGTATGCTACATAAAGTTCACAGTTTGTAAAAATGTTATCAATGCACGTCTTTGTAGCTCTACATATGCGAGTATATTCAGAAACTGATGGCAATATATTAAATGTTTGTAATAAATAGAGAAAGTCTGTTCTATCTTTAGTTTGACTCCTCAAATCTATATTAAAATCACCTGCAATAGAAACTAGAGAACTCTCACCTGAAATATACATTATTCATTAAAACATTTTCTAGGATATCTAAAAATTCCTGCACACAAGACTTTGGAGTACGATATATACAAAGAATTAAAATTTTGCAATTTAAAAAACACACTTCTACACATGAACATTCAAAAACATATGTTTTTGCCTTAGCATTTATATATTTTCTTATCCTCCACGATAAGCTTTCTTTTATATAGATTGCTGTGCCCCCATGTTCGCCTTCATCTCTACAGAAAGCAGAGCAGAGCTCTACCGCCGTCTCGTGTGTCTCGGACTACATTTTCCAAGGCAATGTTAAATAGAAGACAAACCAGGGCATCCTCTTGTCTGAGTACATCCTTTATCTCAAAGGATAGAGAATTTTCTCCCTGTATCCTAACACTGGCTTTTAAGTTAGACATTGTCATTCTCGTTAATCGGATAAGTTTTTCTGGTATACCACTGTCGTATGCGGTCTTGACGTCGACGAATAAGTGATTCGTTTCAATGTTAAAATCTAATGTTTTCCCGAGGATGTGTAGTATTGAATGAATCTGGTCAATCGTTGATTTTTCTGGAGTAAATCCGCCCTGGAATTTTCTCACTATGCCAACTGTGTAAACTTGTAGCCTTTCGTAGTAAATATTTGCTAGTATTTTGTAAGCAGTTGTTAACAGTGTTATACCTCTGTACTTGTCACACTGGAGCTCATCGCCTTTTTTATATAACGGGCATATTACGCCTAGAAACCATTCACAGGGAATGGTCTCATTTTGTCAGAAAAAAGTAAACATTTATGCAGTGCTTGTAGCAGGGCGTCGCCACCATTCTTGTAGAGCTCACTACAAATTTAATCAGTTCTTGGTGCTTTATGATTTTTAAGCTTTTTAATGGCTTAGGCAACCTCTTCAGTGATAGGTTGTCTTTCTTTTCAATCATTCCGATCTGCTACGGTGTTAGCTGATTCTTCCATATAATGCCCGTTAAATTTTGCGTCGGAAAATTCAATTGAGCCCGTATCACTTGGATATTTCCTTCTCCATCCTTACAGCTTCCTATTGTTGGCTTAAACTCTTTACTTATTTTGTTTAAATTTCTGTAGAACTTTTAAAATTCGTTTTGATTTCTTATCCATTCTATGTTTTCTAACTGCTTTTTTTCAAATTGCCGTTTTTTTCTTCTACGTAATCTTTTTTCTGCTCTTCTTAGGGTCCGGTATTCCTCTTTTGCCCTGTTTGTGCATCTAGTTTGATTTGTCTTTAGGTATACTCATTTTTGTTATCTGTTGCTTCTTGGCACTCCTCGTCAAACCATTCGTTTTGTTTAACTGGTTTGGTTTTTTCCAATATTTCCGATGCCTTCTCAGTTATTATATTTCTACATTTTGTCCACAATTCCTCTTCATTTTCCCCTGTCTATTTCCTTATCCATTTGCCTCTCCGATACTCTCTCGTAACGGTTTCAATGCGCCGATTATCAACATTAACTCTGTCTTGTTTCATATGATTATCCTTCTTTAGGTTTCAAATTCTTCCTCTGATTTTTGCCATTGCAAAAAAGTTGTCACTATCTATATTTGGACCTTGGTAGCTTCTAATATCCATAAGGTCGAATGTGTCCAAAGAATTAGGATGTGATCTATCTAGTTAACGGGTACGTTGTCAGGTGATTTCCATATTCCTTTGTGTATTATTTTATGAGGAAATCTTGGTCCTCCTACATATCATGATCCTATATAGCAGGATCTCCTAGAGATCCTCCTATAGATCCTGCTATATGTTCCAGACTAAAGATACTATAAAGACTCTATTAGATACCATTGGGACCAACGGAGACGAAATCCCGGAGGACCACATTCAACCAAATGAAGAGCAGCCAAAAAGGGGCAGGTGTTACGGGTGTCCAAGAAATAAAGATAGCAAAGTGAAAAGAAGTTCATATATCCAAGAATATGTGAATAATATCCAGTGCAAGAGGAAAGTATGTCCACTACACAGTACAACTGTTACAGTGTGTAAAGATTGTAAAAACTAACTGTAAATATTGTCTATGTTGTTTATTAGACGAATTTTGTAGATATACTCTAGGAGCCAGAGGATTGAGTACTTTTATGTCCCCACAGATCCTGTCAGATCGTGATAAAATCCTGTCAGATAATTTGTTATTAACAATTTATTTTTTTAACTGATTGTATCTCCTAAACCATTAGAGATATTTAATTTTACCAAAATGAAAATTGTTCTTTTTAAAAAAATTAACAAAATGGTGTTTGATAAAGTCTATTCTGATTGTTAGAACCGGGGTTATAACAAATGTTTGCAATTGTTTGTAAAAAACAATTGCAAATTGGGCATTTGATTGGATTTTACCAAGAATAAATCAGCTTTCATAGGTGCTAGTAACTTTCAAAATTCCCTGATTTAAAAGGTAAGTGTTGCAGCTTTGTAAAATTACTTTATCTTTATTAATAAAAAAGTTATAACAATTAAACATTAGAAATTTCACTAAAAAGTTGAGAATTAATTTGTTTATGAGAGATTTAAACGAAATTAAGCTTTGCTTTGATAATCTTTGAAAATCTGGCTAATGGAAGTTATAAAACAACTCAAATTGAACATTTTAAACTTTGGTAAATGTTTGTATGTTAATTTTTTACCAAGATATGGAACTTTAAATAACGCGCTCTGAGACGCACAGTCAGCTCGTAGCGAATAAAAACCAATACATACTTAAAATCCATGTAGATTTTTAGAGATGCACTTTTTATCATTATAAATAAAAAAGTTTTAGCAGTTTATAGATAAAATTTTAGTAAAAAAGTGGTGAATTAATTTGTTTATAGGAGTTTTAAACAAAATTGAGCTGTAAATGTTCCAATAGCACAATTAAACATCAGTGACAAAGTTATACAAATAAAAAACAGCATTTGTAATAAAAAAAACAGCTGGGGTGCCGAACGTTTTAGAATTCACCCTGTATTAGGAAGGACAAAGCAATTTTCTGGTGGTATTTTACTTTTCTAAATAATATATAATGGAAACTAACCAAAATTATTAAAATATTTTATTATCGTTTGGAATTCTAATTCGGAAATCGTTTCTTAGAATTGCAGATACTTTGACAACAATTTCTGAGTTCGAAGTTCAAACGTTAATAAAGCATTTTGAATCATATATTTGTGGTTAATTTTATTTTTTCTCATGCAACTGTATTCTTCAACCGAAAAATAACCTCTACCAAAAACAATTCAAGAATAGACGCCTAAGAAAATATTCCGAAAACGGAAGAAACTCGGGTGTTGTTTCCTTTATTCTAATAGACAAATAAAACTATTGTTGTGATTGTCATATCCCTTTGTATTATCTCACTCAGTTCGAACGGTTTGTACTTTGTCCATTGCGTTCCAAACAATGCATGAAGATTAGAGATGGGCGGAAACGATTTGATCCAGTTTAGTGAGTCTGATTTTTAAGCCGCGTCGACTAATTTTACTTTCAACTTGTCTTCGATCTATACGTAGAGATATGAATCGTTAATTATAATGATTTCCAAGTTTGAAATGGGCATAACAAATATTGACGAGTATTCCCAAACAATTAATCAATTACATTTTATGTGAAGTTTTTCCAAACCTTTGATAGCGTAAGCGCTAGTTTCTTTGTAGCGCCCTAACGAATATTGCTCATCATATTTGCTTCTTTTAAATATTAACTTTTAACTTCGATTGCTCTGTTACTACTTACCGTATTTTCTGCCCATTTATTATTTTCTATAATTACAAGAACGGTGAAAATTAAAAAAACTCGATGTTTTGGTTTATTTTCTGAGCATTTACGATGGTGATTTATAGTGTGTACTTTATTTGGTATTGAGGAAAAAGTCATAAACTTCAATTGTGTATGAAGAAAAAATATTTAATATGTTTCTATGAACATTTATATTGTGATTCGACTCACGCTCTTTTATTTATTCCTTCATCCTGTAAAAGGTTCGAATACACTGGAAATGGGTTTCTACATTTAATGTTATTAGAAAACAGACAGGTTTTTTACATTTTTTATTTTTGTGGGTATATTTATATTTAGGTATATTATATCTATTCACGTAAACAAATTTTAATAATTATTTTCATCTGAAATGACAGAATCTCATAAACTTCAGTTTTTCCTAAGTTAATATTACGGCAAACGGGGGTTGTTTCCTTAGTTTTGCATATATGTAGTCATAAAGACAAAAAATATATAAACTTAAAGTACAAAATATGCCCCACTAAGATCGATATACTTTTGCATACGTTCAAATCAATTGGTAAAACAGTTATTTCATTCTTTAGTTGAGACCTGCAAAATCGCTGTTCTAAAAGCATCGATGGCTTCTTCTGGCGACTGGAATCGCTGCCCACGCATTGAATTATTGATCTTTGGGAACGTGAAGAAGTCCTTGTGATTTAGGTCGGGATTATACGGTGGATGGTTTAACAATTAGATGTTTTGAAGCTCCAAAACATTGTCTTTTGGGTAGTGTGAGCATTGCATTTGCATTGTCCTAATGTAGGAGAATTCGCCGTTGTGTGTAGCTTTGTCGGAGTTTCGTGACAACTTCTGGTTATTGACACGGTTATTTACCAATCAGAAATAACTGTGTAACTGTCCTTCGATGTTTTAAAGCGATTGTTGCTACATGACCAAATTTTGACACAAAAGTTGCGACCATTTTTGTTGAGACACTTTGAGAACGGATCATTTTGTTGGTTTTTCCTCATCGTGAAATACCCACACAGCAGAGGCCCTGGACGTAGACGTATATCCTGGCTGGCCAGGATAGGATCTTAGGAAGTGTATTGGTCTAACGTCAACTGATCTATTTCGAGCTGCTGTGAATAGAATAAGATGGGTCAATTTGGTCGCCAACATTTCTAGAAGATAGCCACGTTTAGAAGAAGGAGTAAATCCAATATTCATCGTCACTAACAATACTATAAACCTTTTTTTAACTTCTCTTTTTGAACCGTTACAATGTTTTTCGACATCAATTGATGCGAACCGCTTTTTGCTCTTCTGCGGACAAATGAGGGATCCAATGGGAAACCAACTTCGTAACACCCAGTAGGATCTTTAAATAATATACTCTTTTACTAGTTGCTATCAACAAGTCCTTACAGACACTTCATCTAAAGACTAGCAACCCCAGTGGAGTCCTAAGTTGCCATGTGATTAATTTCTTTTTTTAAACATAATAGTTTTTAAATATCAAATATGCAATTCAATATAGTTATTTGAAGACGTTCTGTGATGTAGCCCGATAGGGTCTTTTATTAATATACCTTTTATAAAGGACATTTTTCAAATAAAAATTTCTATAAAATTTCTCCTTGGCGTGGTATCCACACTGGTGAACTAGTTACCTCACGTCCATTCAAATATCTGAACACACAAATAGCCATATGCACTGATTCACTTTCCTCAATACACTTCATTAATACTTTATCCACCAACCAACATTCACCAAAATCAGTTAAGTAAAGCCAAAATGTTCGTTTTTTATTATACTATAGTCCGTCTGATTCTTGCTTGTTTTCCGCAGAACTTCTGCCCTATTAACGCATGTCCTTCCAATATACATTTTTTACAGGCTTTTCCGATCTCGGACGGTGCTTTTTGTATTTTTAATGGAAGCATTTTCTAGCTGATCCTCTTCTGGCAACCTCATCAGCTTTTCCATGCCGTGTATGCCTCGGTGACCTGGAACCCATACCTGTGTGACACACGTGTCATTTCCGTAGAAAATCCTATTCTCTAGGCATATTGTCCCTGATGTATCGGACTTTCAACCAACACACCATCTCTCGTGTGCCTATCAAGCAGTTTTTCTAGTCTTTAGTACAAATGAAATCAGAGTTATCCTCAGGGACATAGCTTTTTCTTGTCCGGTTTGCCAGGTTTGAGTATAAAAGCCACTCCAGTCATAACCTAGCCTGTAGCTATAATAATATATTATTTATTATTACTGGTTGTTATTTTTTAAATTAAATAAAATCGATGAAATTAATGCGATCTTCACTTGCTTATGAATTTTATGATCTACAGGTAGAGTTGCTTATCCAGATCTTTGGGATTCGCTAAACCGAATCACACAAATTCGCCATCTCTAATGACGATGCACTGATTTGTTTTAAGCACGATATCCCTCAGCGCGTTAAGCCAGTAAATGTTTGTTTTTGTGAATATATTGAGGAAATAGAAATTTTGGTAATAGTTAGTTGTAATTTACTATAATAATCGGATATCATACAATTTCAGCCAATATAGTAACTGACTAATATAGCAGAATAAACATTACGAATTATTGTTAACAAATTATCTCTTACTTTTAAAATATCTATTACTCATTAATAATGGTAATAAGAGTGTCAACAGATAGATTAGGAGTTGTTGTTTATATTATAATATTATTATTTTAAATCCATATACTTCTATGAACCACAGTATAAGCGTTTGCATTTTATATATTGTTTTTTTGGAATAATTTTTTACCAAATACATAATATGCATTAACGTTGTTACACGACGTTGTCTAAAGACTTTGATAGTAAAATGAAATATTTGTCATCGAAAGTATATCTATTGATTTTCGAAATATACTCTAGAGCCTTAAGTATGCATTTTAGGGAACCAAGCTGAAAACCCGTCAGATAATTTGTTAAACAATTTAATTGTTTAAATAATTCTATCTCTTAAACAATTAGAGATATTTAATTTTATCAAAATGAAAATTGTTTCTTTTAAAATAATGAGCAAAATGGCATTTGGTTAACTTTGATTCGATTGTTAAAACCGGAAGTTATAACAAATTTCGAGAAAAACAATTGCAAAATAGGCTTTTGATGGTTCTTTTCCAAGTATAACTTAGTTTTCATAAGTACTATTAACTTTCAAAACCCTCATTTTAAAGGTAATTCTTTCAAGTTCAAAAAAATTTTCAAAATTACTTTACTTTTTTTTAAACTTATAACAATTAAATATTAAAATTTTCACTAAAAAGTTGTTTATAAGAGACCTAATTTGTTTATAAGGGACTAAAAGAAAATTAAGCTATATACTTTGAAAATCTGGCTAATGGAAGTTATAGAACAACTTTTTAAGCTTTGGTAAATGTTTCTACGTTAATTTTTGACCAAGATATGAAACTTTTAATAACGCGCTCTGAGGCTCACGGTCACATCGCAGCGCACTCAGTAAAAAGCCCACCGAAAGCTTCATACCCTCATCAGAGTCGCTCTGATGCGTCCTTCAACGACGATATACGTATAAGCGAAATGTAGTGGAACTATACGTGAAATCAAATCTGAATTGTCTTTTCTAAATGGAATGATTTTTTCATCTCGAACAAAAGTCCCGAACTAGCTCAGGAACATATACACAAAAAAGGCACTGTTGAAGATTCTCACCCCAGTTTATTTATTTATTTAGCGTACATATTTTAACAGTACGATAAATATACATATATAATAATACTAAAATAAAATGATTATTAATGCCTAATTTACATAGGCATTTAATTGCTTATGGGGAGCATTCCACAAAGTCCTGGAAGTTTATACGGTAGGTACGATTTAGGCAGTCTGAAACACAGTCGTTTATCGTATTTGTACGTAATCCGCAATTCTGGTATTCTCTCGCTAAGCTGCTATACGGCGTAAATCTGGTAGAACAGTATTACTCAAAATAAGGAGCTATCTCACTGGGGTTGATTTTATTGTTCCAGTGATTATTCTCATGGTTTGATTAAGTTGGAAATTGATTTTTTGGTATGTGTACTATTTAGCCATATTGGTGCACAATATCCTACTACTGAAAAAACTAAAAAGCTCGCAGAGGCCCGAAGTCTCCAAGTTGTTCCAGCAAGTTTTGATATTATATTTTTTTTCTCAGTTTGCCGTCTGCGTTTGTAAGATGAGTTTTGAATGTTAGTGTTTTATCAAGTGCGACGTCTGGATATTTGGGGTTGTTATTATGTTTAATAGCTATGTCATTTAGAGTTACATTGAGAGTATCTCCCGCAAGTTGACTTGACAGGTGAAAGAGACCGGTTTCAATGTTGATTGTGTTAGGACGTAAGCGCCAGCTCTTAACGTAGATTCTTAGTGCAGTTAGATCTTTGTTTAGAGCTCGTTCTCCTGCTTCTTTCCTTCTATCTTAGAAGCCAATGGTCAGGTCGTCAGCATAAGCTAATTTTTTTGATTTTGTTTCAGGTATGTCTGCCATAAAAAGGTTAAATAATAATGGAGCTAGCATTGAGCCTTGACGTAAGCCGTTGTTCAGTTTTCTAACGTTTCTCCGTGCATCATTCATATATACCACAAGAAAACTAAATTTCTGTAGATGGCTGCATACCATGTATCACAAAAAAATTATTTAAAAATTTCTTTATAAAAGGTATATATTAAAAGTTTAATGTACATATACCTTTTATAAAGGAATTTTTAAATAAATTTTTATTCATATATACCTGAAACAGTCTGTTAGTAAGTGTCATAGGCAGCTGTTAGGTCTATGAATGTTATGGCAGATTTTGTATGTCTTTTAAAGCCAGCTTTGATAAATGTAGTTAGGGACATCATTTGATTACAATCGCTTCGTCCTCTTCTAAAACCGGCTTGCTCAATTGGTACATTAGCCTCAATAGTGTTACATATTCTATTATATAAAAGTCATTCCAGTAATTTATAACAACTGAGTAAGGCAATATGTCGGTAACTTTCAGGCAACTTGTTATCGTTACCAGGATTCTGGATTGCGATAATTATTGTTCTTTTGAATTCTGGAAGTAGCACAGCTGTAGTCCAAATGTCACTAAAGAATTTCTTGAGCTACTGCCGGATTTTTGTGTCGGTGTGGACTATAAATTCAGGATACATTGCATCGAAGCCAGTTGCTTTTCCTATTTTTGTTTCAATAAGTGCTTCATTTATTTTATCCAAAGATACGTGAGTATTCTGATGTTGCGGGAGTATTTGCTTTAAGTTATTTAAAAGCTCTTCTTACAGCAGACGTATGCGATTTCTCAGATGGAACTCATTCTGTTGGCTATCTTATTTGGCTCAATTGTTGATTTTTTCGAGTGTTGTGCTCTACTTGCTTCACCCAGTTTGCGAATCAGCCGCCATGCCTTTCGACTGTACGGTAGATTTCCATTTATTAAGTCTAGTTGACTCCAGTCTTCAATTCCAGGATCCTCTGGTTTCAAAAATTCGGCCTATAGTTTTTAATTTTCCTCAATCCAGCCTGAGATGTACTCCTTTTGAAAACCTCAGGAGATATTTTTTGGCAATAGAGATAACCATTAAACCACCACTGAACAACCAATGAAGCAAATGCAGATGTCCAGCTATTTGGTATATTCGGGCCAGTTTGCTTTGTTAAAATTCCTATCCCAGTATTGCTAGTTATCAGTAGTTTTTAGATAGTATATGCATCTTGAACAAAAAATTATATTTTCCTTATTCTTACAGCTTTAAAGATTTTAATTTCTTCTCTCTTTTAGAAACCTTTTCCACCTGGTTTTCGGTCTATCTTTTTCTATTTTCCTTCAAAATCGCCCATTTAGTATTCTTATAGGTAGTTAGTGTCGTCGTAAAAACTGCGAATTCACTACAGAAAAAGTATATAACCTATGTTGTCTTAGAGCCCACATTACTTAAAAAAATTGTAGAATACCTTCGAAGAGTCATGAAAAAAGGTTATTTCTCTGCTAAACATGCAATTTAAAAACTTATTCAGATATCAAGGAAATTTAATGAACCTCACATTTTACATCATGTTAGTGTCTTGGGATTGGTTGCTTATAATTATCATACTTATCGCACTCGTACATTTCTTCTTTCAAAATTTTAAAACTTGTTCCATATAGATTTTAGACGAGGTTGGTGAACCACATAGCAACTTGCCTTAATACTTTATTTACTACTTCAGATTATAAAATGCCTTAAGTATCCTTAATTATGCTTATACTAACTAATATGTCTATTAAAAATACAAAATATTATTGATTTTTTTAATAATTGTTTTGTTGCACCAGTTTTCAAAATAAGAGACGTATTCACGGTCATACTTTACACGGGATCAAATGTAATGTACTCTGTATCTAAAAATAACAGCTAGTCTCAAATTAATCGCGTAAAATAGACTATACACCTGTATGAATTTTCTGCTACTTACGCAAAGATTTCACGCGTCCACATGTAGTTCACATAAACATATTACTTTAATCTGATAAATCTTGCAAAGGCATGTTGCTTGCGTAAAACGATATACATATTTGAAATTGCTGGGTTACAATGTCAGTGTAATAAACTGAGTACGCTGGACACTTATCTTTTTTGTTAAATGTTATTATATACTTTGAATATTTATCTAGTTTACCAATCTGCCCAGAACACAATTATTTAATATAAGTTCTCCCGTTCTTTCCTAGTCATCTGACCATTCAAGATGTAGTATTTGTCTTTTGTTATTTGGAATTCCTATTTATCATAATTATTAGTTTCATCTGTCGTTCTTCTAGATCAGAGAAAGAAAGGAACGATTTTCTTAAGACACTCTTTGATACAGGTATCTAACAACTGCTTTTGATACATTTGGTGATGTGATAACAATATGTAATAAACAAAATATGCGAAGGATTAAATGTCATTTTTAACTTGTAAACAATATATAAACAAAGTAATATCGTATTTGTTTTTAAATATTAGGTATTTATATCGGTAAATGATGTATACGGAAAAGTTACATAATTTTAGTGAAAAAGCATAGAAAATCCTTTAAAATGAGAGTTTGTAAAATTGTTTTTGTTAATTTGTTATAAAGAATCTCACAAATATTCAGCTTTAAAAATTTCAAAAAGTTTCATGTTTTATCTACAACCTTATTACGTATAAACTATTAGGACTACATGAATTTTTTAAGCACCAAATTGAAGAGAAATGCTTATTTTATCAAATTAAATCTTTAACGACTAATAAATTTATGTTAAATATCGTGAAATAAGTTTACATAAGTACTGTGATTTTAAGCTTATAAGCATTTAAATTAACTCAGACGAATATGTAGGAAGTTAATTTTCTATTCAAAATAATGGGATTTTTACACGAATTTAAAAAAATACAGTGTCCTACGATACTTAGAACCCCACTTTTTTATTTCTCAATTGTACTATTTCAAAAACTGAATTCATAAATTCAAATTTATAAAAGTTGCAATATCTCCGGTTCTAATAGAAAGCAAAGAAAATAATGTTTTTTTTTTGGATATATCGTTGCATATATTATAAAAATTCAATGGGTTAATTAGTGAATTGTTTATTTAACCGAATAATTTGTTTAAAATATTTAAAATATATATTTATTTTGCAAATTTTACTTTTTTCTTATTATTATTGGTAGAAAAGCTTATTAAATAATGGGTAACTTAAATAGTTATGTATTATAGTCATAAATAATATCTTTTAACAATTAATTCTACAAAAAAATAATTTTTGATTTGAAAATCAAATCTGTAGATATTAATTTTTATCGAATTGTGCCTACTATTTTTCCAATTATTTTTCTTGACTGAAAAACATTACAAATATATTTTTAACAAATTAATTGTTATAATCTGTATATATATATATATATATATATATATATATTATATATATATATATATATATATATATATATATACACTAGTCAACAATTAAAGTGGATAATTTTAAAATTCCTAAAATTAATATATAAAACTATTTCTAAAATAATTGCCTGTGCTATACTCTATATGCTATCTTTTTTGCCAATATTTTCTCCCTATTCTTATCGGTTATCTCGTACAAAGAGAGAAATGTTGTTCCAAACATGAATATATCATTCGTATAAAAATGCTTGTATTGGCTTTACTAGTTGCCAATAAGCTAAGAAATCTATTTATCACAAAAACATTATGCCGCAAAGATGTTTAGAACTAGTGCAGCTCGAGCAATTAGTTCGTTGGATCCAACAAGGCATAACACAACAAGAGGTTGCTATGAGGCTAAATGTGTCGCAAAGTGTGATAAGTCGTGCATGGAATCGGTATGTAGCAACTGGATCTGCAACATACATGCATGGAGGAGAAAGAGAACGATCTACAACTCGTCGGCAAGACCGTTTTGTAGTTCTGACGGCAAGAATAAACCCAACATTCACGGCTTCCAGAATTAACAGTATCTTCAGGCATGCTACTGGACGAGCGATTTCCAGTCAAACTGTCAGAAGATGGTTACATGCATCCAATTTAGTAGCGTGCATGCAGATATCGCTGGGCTTTGGAACACTATCAGTGGAATTTCGAAAATTGGAGGAATTGTCTCTTTATTGACGAGTCCAGATTTCGTTTGTATACGAATGATGGCCGAATATTGATGTGGAGGGAAAAGGACATCATTACAATGAAAATCTGAGAGTCCCAACCACTCTTTTTGGAGGTAGATCCGTTTGCGTCTGGGGAGGCATATGTTTTGACAGTCGCACGGACTTAGTCGTCTTAATTAATGAGACAATGACTGCTACATAATATGGAGACAGAGTCATAGTACCAATAGTTGTTCCATTTTTTTGGTGCAATACGCGAACAATTTGTTCTGTTTGACGATAATGCTCGCCCTCACCGTGCGAGAATTGTCAACGAGTGTATAGAAGCTCATGGTCACCATGTTCACCTGATATGAATTGCATTGAACATGTTTTGGCCGAAATGTCTAGGCAACAAAAGAGGCTCCCTGAACCGCCCCAAACCTTAGATCAGTTGGCCAATACATTACGCGCGATTTGGGAACGTATACCGCAGCAGTTCATCAATAATTTAATAAGAGGTCTTCCAAATAGAGATAGAGCACTAAGGAGACACAGATGTGGACCCACACACTATTAATTTTTCATTTCGGGATATTAGAAATTGAGCAGGAATGGAAATTTTAGATTGTTAATTTTACAATTTTTGTTTATTTTCTATTTTTTTCTTAAATAATTTTTTTCTTTCGGTTCATTTGTATGAAAATACGAAATAAAAATAAATTTTTATTTATATCACTCCATTTTTCTATTTGACCTTAGGAACAAAAAATAAAATACACGTTTTCATAATATCCACTTCAATTGTTGAGAAGTGTATATCTAAAATCTAAATTGTAATATGTTAATTATATATACAGAATAATTTCAAAATTTTTATTTATAATTATATACAGTTTATGACAATTAATTTGTTTAAAATATCTGAATAAGGTTTTTGAGAAAAAGTAATTGTAAAAATAATAAAACATAATTATAAAAAAAAGAAAAAAAAACACGTACAGATTTGATTCTCAAATAAAAATTAATTTTTTGTAAAATCTACTGTTAAAAGATATATACTAGATAGATACTAATAATATTAAGAGAAAAGTATTTACTTTGATTATAAAGTCTTTAAAAAATATAATTTTCCTCCCACTCGAGTTGGATGTAGCTCTCGACCTTGAACGAAGGTTCATTTTTAGAGGACTGGACATGTTCCAGGAGGCAGTCTTTTTTATGAACGTAGTTCACGTCGACAGACTAGTACGACAACAGCAGGAGAACCCCGCTAGGAATATAAAGTCTTTACTACGAACCTTAGACAAGGAAAGAGAGGACAGGTAACACTTATTTAATAAACCTCCTAAAAGTGAAGGCAGTTTCGATGAGGCCGCCATCTTTTGGTGCCTGTACGTTGTCCAGTACTACTGGGTTACCAGGTCTACTGATTGTTAGGCAGATCTACTAATTTCAACTTATTGTACTACAACTCAACAAGTATTTCAACAATTTACTGATTTATAAAAACACTATATTGATCTACTAAAAAATATGTAATGGGAAAATTATGTTCAAAAAGTGATCATTATGTCAGTGGCCAATTGTCAATTTTGAAAAAAATCTATTGAAGAACTACTGAAAAAATAAAATATGATCCTCTATTTTTCTTTATTCCACTTTTACTTAAACTATGGCGTAATCATATGGGGCAATTCAACAAATTTAATGTACTTCAAATTTTTAGAATGTAAAAGAAAGGTATCACGATTTTAGCATGGTTTAGTCATCTAGAAATATTTGCTCACTTCACAAAAATTTTAATTTAATTTTTCTCATACATTTAGACCAATTGTCTATTTTGACCGTGGTAAAGTCAATCTTGATCTTACTACGACTGATCCGGTATTCAGTACAAGAATTGACTCCTGAAGAATCAAAGGCAAGTTCTAGAAGTCTGCAGAATACAACAAACCATTGGCACTGATATTTGTTGACTACGAGAAAGCATTCGATACCGTAAGATGAGATAAATGCATATTACAAGTAGCAATACGGAGCAAAGGGCGCTCATCAACTAGATGCACTGACGACTTGAAGCGTGTTAGCAATAACAGGCTGCAAGCCGCACAAGACATCGGCAGATGGAAAGAGCTGAGGGAGACCTATGTCCAGCAGTGGACGCATACAGGTTGATTATGATGAATTATCTAGAGCACTGCCGACCTTTCTTTATCAAATTCAAAATTATGCTGCTACCTACTCTGTTCATATTTCAAGTTCTAAATGAAATTCACAGAAAACGTGCATATTTAATAAAGCAGTCTGATGTCTACGTCCACAATAAGTGTAACTGTCACTACTTACAAACAAATCGCTGTAGATTACATCTTTTAGACCAAATTGCATTAATTATAACTATTACAATATTTTACCAAAAAGTATTAAACAGCTAAGCTGTAATAGTTTTGAAAAAGTTATAAAAAATATCTTCTGAAATATTGCTTTTACTGCTTAGAAGAATATATGACTCATTGCAGAACATCCTCCTCCTCCTCCTCTATCGTTTATCCTTCGTAAGAATGTGGTGACGTGAGGGTATTTGACGAATGGTTGCTATTCATTCTTCTCTCTATTCTGAGCGAGGTGTGCTGCCTCAGACAGAGAGTAACCGGTAGCGCACTTTATTTGGTGTGACCATCGGAGTGGTGATCTTCCTCAAGTTCTTTTACCATCTACCTTGCCATCAACCACCAACCTCTACATGCCTTCCATTTATCTGGTAATGTGTCCAAAGTACCTCAATATATTTTGGTTGATGATTGTGGTAAGCCTAGTAGAAAGCGTCCGTACTAGGCGCAGTTTCGTGTTCCTGGATTTGCCTTTATCTTTCCAGATTGTAGTAAGTTTGACCGTTGCTGATCTGGCCATTGTAAGACATTGACATATCTCTTCTTCGCATCCACCATTGTTTGTGATAACAGAACCTAAGTAATTGAAACGGCTTACCACTTCAAACCCCGCTACGTTTCGTATTTTCGGCTGGTTTCGATCGATTATCATATCGATTATGGTCTGTTCCGCAATCAGCCGCTGGTTTTGTCTTTACGTTGACTACTGAACTTTTCCATCGTTTGCTGACAAGAATATAATCTATTTGATTTTTATACCTTCCCCGGGTGAAGTCCAAGTTGATAGTCTTCGGGGATGATGCTTGAACATGGTGTTCATAATACTAAGTTCAGTGTCGATGACAAATTGTAATAAACTTTCTCCTTTCTCATTTTGTTCACCTATTCCAAACCCACCAACTGTTCCTTTCAGCAGATCTTCTGTTGTTGTTTTGCACATTTTTGCGTTCCAGTTACCCAATATTATGACTGGTTCTTTTTTGGGTATATTAGCGATGTTACTGTTTAATAACTGGTACATCTCTTCCACTTCTTCATCTGTTCCATCGCATGTTGGCATATACACTTGTGGTACATGGATCTTGTTGGTTGCCCATCGAGAGTAATTTTAATTAGGCAGTGATTTAGTGAAAGGTATTCATATACACATTTTGCCAGGTTCTTCTGTACCAGTATTGCTACGCCTTTTTGACCAGTTTTATTGGCTCCCGACATGAAAATGTTATAGTAGTTGGATTCCCAGTGACCCTGACTTTCTTAGTGGGTTTCTGAAATTCCACATATCTCTACTTTTTCTCTCATAAGCTTTCGTTCTAAGATATGTAGTTTTCCTGGTTCTAACAAAGTTCTAACGTTCCATGTGGCTATACGGTGTTTTGTCATCATCATCTTTGGCTCGACAATCCTCTGTGCATCTTAGCCTGCTCTAAGATTCGTCGCCATTCTGTTCGGTTTTTGGCAACATGTTGCCATCTACTGATTTTTAATATTCGTAAGTCGGTTTCTACTCCATCTAACCACCTAATTCGTGGTCGGTCTTTGCTTCTTTTTCCTACAGGTGTTCCTGTGGTTAGCTTTTTAGTAATGGTATTTTCTGGCATTCGTATTACGTGTCCAGCCCATCAAGTCGCTGTGTTTTAATGAACGTTATGACATCTGGCTCATCAAAGAGCTGATACAATTCAAAATTATATCTTATGCGCCACTGCCCTTGGTCGTTTACAGCTCCAAATATTTTGCGGAGTATTTTACGCTCAAATATTCCCAAAAGTCTTTCATCTTTCTGCGTTAGAGTCCATGTTTCTGCTCCATATGTGAGGACCGGCCTCAGCAATCTTTTGTATATAATAATTTTAGTTCTTCTTTGAATGTTTCTTGAGTGGAAATGCTTTTGGAGTCCATAGTATGCTCTATTTGTAAGATTTATTCGTCTTTTGATTTCTTCGGTACGAAGATACGGTGTTTTTTACTTAGTTTTATTTTCGGGTTTCCAGTCACTAATTTCGCAGATGTAGCCTGGTTGCCCACATCCATCTGCCCGGTTGTCCATTTCACACTCGTCAACCTGGACTCGACGTGGCACCGGTTGCTTGCCGGATCGCATAGCACTCTGTTATTTTCGTTTGTCATTCCATCAGAACATCCACTGAACTGCTTACTGTAACTTTACCATAATTATTTTTCTGTTTAATATATGTGTTCTAGTTTGTGATATATTGAAGTTACGTTTTATATTTCTTATTTACATACTATGTATTTTTTTGACTTCCTAGAAACAATATTTCTATTTGTTGTGTAGCTGTACTGTTAGGTATAAATAAACTCTAAACTCTTCTTTGGGTGGTTTCTCTGGTTGGATCTTCGATTACTTTTGGGTACTTTTTCTAGCTGCAACTCTAGGTGGCAGAGTATGCTACTACAGTGACTTTGCCTTATCAATGCTTGAACTAGAATGAACAGGGATTCCCCTTCTACTTTTTTATTTTATTGCTTCGCTTACTTTTTTCGCCAATACCATAATAATTTACACATTTTTACTTATTATTTATTTTATTTGATTCGATTTAATCAATTCTATATTGTGGTGGAATGTATTTGTGTCATAAAAAACTCAATGCATTAGGTAGTGCATACCCAGGTTGGATTATAATACTATTCGATTATGTACTCATTGGGCACAACATTTTATTGTTTTTAGGCTATTGACTTCGCGGCACAATAAAAACGAATATTCCTATCACGTATGCGTACTAAATTGTGTCTATAGTGTATATCGTAAAATAAATATTACCAAGTTAATGGGCAATGTGTTGTAGGTATTTACAATACATTTTTATTTTTCTTTATTTGCTTTATTTGCATTTTCGTTCCCATAATATTTATACAGCTCTTTCTGGCTTATCTACTTGAAGTCCATCTTTTCTCCTTCTGTTATCATTTCTTTAGGTTAAGTTTGAGAAATGAAGATAACAAACGAAAATTGTAATATTCATACAAGTTTGTATACCTAATACATTAAGGATACAATACCTAACCCACAATACATAGTTCAATCATAAATGTCGACATAAATACACATTAAAGAATATAAAAACGCATAAATCGTTAATCTATTACGTAAATACGAACGAAAAATACTTCGATAGATTCTCAATATAAGAACAATAATGTCAGCAGACATAAGAATAACAGAATATAATATCATCAGCCAATCGCGTCCACTGCTGGATATACGCCTCCCTCAGTTCTTTCCAGTGTTATACGCCTCCCTCAGTTTCCACTTAAGCGACGTGGTTCTTTCGATGACGTCTTGAACTCCTGATCTTTGCCTAATTTGTTGGTTTGTTATGTGGTCTCGAAGGCTCACGTTCAGCATTGCACGTTTCATGGCTCGTTGTGTAACTCTGAGTTTATTCGCAGATTTTTGCGTGAGTGTTAAAGTCTCTGCTCCATAAGTTTGTACAGGTAAAACACATTGGTTATAAACCTTTCGCTTGAGACACATGGGAATTGAATTTTTTAGAATATGGCTTAATTTGCCAAATGCTGCCCAAGTTAGGCCTATTCGCCTCTGTATTTCATATGTTTGATTGTCTCTGCTTATTTTGATTTCGTGTCCCAGATATTTCTAAGTGTCTGTTTGTTGTATGGTATTATTGTCAATAGTTATATTTCCACTCATTACAAGATTTGTTATAAGTTTAGTTTTCTCAAAGTTTATCTTTAATCCTGCCCTTTCAGGCAGACTTTTAAGTGAATGCATCATAGAAACTGTATCTTGTAAATTATCTGCGATTAATACAACATCATCTGCAAATCTTAGGTGATTTAATCTTTCTCCATCTATATTGATGCCCATATCTTGCCATTGAGTGCTCTTAAATATTGACTCTAGAGCTGCCGTGAACAATTTTGGTGAAATATTGTCTCCTTGTCTAACTCCTCGACCTAAGCTGAATTTTTCTGTGTCTTCGTGTAGTCGTATACTTGATGTAGCGTTCTCGTAAATGTTTTTGATTAGTGTCGTGTACCTGTAATCTATTCGGCTTTGATTTAGGGCTTCCAATATTGTTTCGAACTCTACAGAATCAAAAGCCTTCTCGTAATCGACAAATACAAGAACCAGTGGTATGTTGTACTCGATGCACTCTTCTATTAAGATCTTTATGGTATGCAAATGGTCATTTGTGCCATATCCTGCCCTGAAGCCTGCCTGTTCTTTGGGCTGATAGAAATCAAGTTTAGGTGTTAGCCTCTTTGTTAAGATTTTCATAAAGAGTTTGTACATTATGTGTCAAGAGGCTGATGGGACTATAATTTTCTAATTTAGTAATATCGCCTTTTTTGTGTAACAAGACTATTACTGCATTGTTCCAGTCTTTTGGAATCGTACGCGCATGTAAGCATTTATTAAACAGTTCGCTTACTGATTTTAATAAAATTTCTCCTCCTGCTTTTATTGCCTCGATAACGAGTCCATCATCACCAGGCGATCGATGGTTCTTCATTTCCTTTAAAGCTGCTCTTATTTCTGACACAGTAATGGGTAAAAGTATTTCCGATCCCTGATTTATGAGAGTCTTTACTCATGTGGGGAAATTGTCTTGTGGTCTTTGGCTGGTATAGAGGTCTTTATAAAACTCTCTGGTTATTTTCAGAATGTTTTGTTTATCTGTTGTTGCCTTTCCGTCTTTATCTCTCAGCTTGTATATTTCTTTTTTACTTTGTGTGAGTTTTCTTTTCATTATCTTTAAACCTTTGTTCTCTTCTACTGTTTGAGTAATTACATTAGTATTATATCTTCTTACATCTTTTCTAATTTCCGCTGAAATTCTTTTTTAATTATAATATAATTATATGAAAATACTAAAATGGAAGCAAGCAAGGAAAGTAACATACGTCTAAACTCTATACCTTATCTGTTTGCAACTGGCAGCTCATTACAAATTCAAATCTTCAAATGGAGGTTAAGGGTTACCGTCGAGGTCATAAACCATTGCCGTACAGATGTAGTTGAAACCAATGAGTTTTTTTTTAATTACCAGTTATGCAATAATTTGTTTAGATACATATACTTTAAAAAAGACCCTATAAATAATATGTGCAGAAGGAATAATTTCTTCTGCGAATTTTCGTAAAACCTTATTTTTCGGTTGCAACCATGTCTCTTAAGTATTGTTTTTTTGGTTTTGTGTCAAAATATTCCTTGTTTCATTTATTAGAGCAAAATGAATTTGTCACTCACAATTTAGGACTTTTTTAATTATGATTATTTTGGAGCTATTTTATAATACGACGAGGTGGCTTTGGCGACTGTTATTATTATGTCATATTGACACTTACATTTTGTTTACCTATGATTGATCATGGTTCTTAATGTCGAAGATTGTGCGAAAGCCGTTGCTCTGGTTGAAGATGGGCGAAATTATGAATATGTGGCTAGAGTACTACACACTCATCGCTCTGCCATTCAAACGGTAGTGGAACGTTTTATACGAACTGGAACAAACAAGCGTAAAGAGGGAAGTGGCAGGAAGTGCCAAACTACCGCTTTAGGTGATCGTTTTATACGAGTCAATGCTTTGCGGGATCTTCATTTAACAGCGGTGCAAACAAAAAATCAGCTTCAAGAGGTTCGAGGCAATAATGGAAGTGTATTTACAGTTCGTCGAAGATTACATGAATTTGGTTTGCAAAGTCGCAGACCAGCAACTGGGCCCAAAATACTTCCACGGCACAGGGTGGCTAGACTACAATTTTCCAGGGAACATTTACATTGGAATTTAGGAAAATGGAGCAATATTCTTTTTACGGATAAGTCGAGATACTGTCTTCACTCATCAGATGGGAGAGAACGAGTATGGCTTCGAACTGGAGAGAGATTTGCATAGTGCGTTTTCAGTCCCAGCGTTAGCCATGGAGGGGGCTCGGTGATGGTATGAGGAGAAATATCCCGAGAGCGCACAATGAATTGGTATTTATTGAGGGTTCTTTGACTGCACATCGGTATAATGAGGAAATTTTAGCAAATCACCTAGTACCATTCTCTCAATATATCGGCGATGATGTTCTATTACTGCAAGATGATACGCGACCCCACTCTGCAATGTGTGTCACGCAATATTTAGAGAAAGTTATTATTAATAAAATGAACTGGCCAGCGTGTTCGTCAGATCTGAACCTAATAGAGCACGTTTGGGACATGCTTGGTAGAAATATTAGAGGTTGCGAAGTCGCACCAGTCTCAATTAAAAACTTCGTTTGGCTCTAGAAGAAAAATGGCAAAACATCCAGCAAGATGATATTCGCAATCTCATTGACAGCATGAGCGGACGTGTACGGGCAGTTATAGAGGTTAGAGTTAGGCAATACAAAAGTTATTTTTTAGTAATTTTTCTTTGATATTTGCGTACTTAGGTTAAGTTTCATTTAATTAGTTTTTTATGTTTTGTTATTGTTAGCATTGTTCATTAATACCTAGATAATATCGTTGCTTTTGATCATTAATTAAATACAGTGCTTCTGAGATGTCGATATTACTTTCCTTCAATATCAGTCACCAAAGCTCCCATTGTCGTATTCCAAATTAATACAAAAGATAATGGTAATAATAGGAATAGTTGTAAGTTGTGTGTGGCAAAGTCATTTCGCTCCTAAAAATAAACCAATTCATATTTTTACAAAAAAACATAATACTTAGAAGACACGGTTGCAGCCGAAAAACAATGTTTTACGAAAATCCGCTATCGAAATTATTCCACAGGATGTTTCAAAATTAGGATAAAAACCACCTTTCGATTAACCCTGTATAATAAGTCAAATACAAAAATTTTATTAAAAAACTCACTATACTAAATTGAAATTTATAAATTTTTACAGTGTGCTTAAAAAATCATCAAAATAGGGCTAAAAATAAAAAACTGAAATACTTTGAATTTGACCAAAATCGATATTCTGGATTGAAGCAGAATTCGTTCTCACAAATACGACAAGAACAACGTCACTGCGCTCACAAAACATGAAAGCGGGAAGAAGCATAAATTTGACTTTGAAAACATCAAAATTTTAAAAACAGAAAAAAACAAAAAGAAGAGGGAGATATACGAATCAATAGAAATAAAAAGAAACACCAACGCAATAAATGACAAAAAAGATACACAAAACCTAAATAAAATATATTTTAATCTGATTTAAACAATAATAATATAACATCATAAAAAGCTCTTAAAGTCATAACATATCTCCACCTTACCTTTTTCGAAAACATCAACGATACGCCCATATAAAAATAATTATATACTAATGACAGTAAACAATTAGATATCAGATATCAACTTTTATATGTCAGTTCGTTAATGTCTGTGTCACGTTTTACGTTTTGGTAAGTCATATATATATATATATATATATATATATATATATATATATATATATATATATATACATATTTTACAATATCTCTTTGTCCTTATATATATACACATTTTAGAATCTTGATAAAGACAAGGGTTTCCTGCCGAAACGTTGATTGATTGCAATGGAAAATAAAATCTAGTTCCACATGTAATAATAATAACCAATAACGTGTCAATTGTAACGCATGAGGTAACCTGACACAAAGGGATATAATTTCATTTCTGTAATACTTAAGCAGATTTTGAGCCAAAGATACTGTGTAATAGAGTCCCTAGTACAGGCTAGAATAAATTAAAAATTTAACGAAGCTCAACTTCGTAAAAAAAAAAATCAATTTGTGACATTTGTTACAACCGAAACCTGTCTCCCCCACTCATTTTAAAGGTATTTTCATTAACTATAAAAAACTTGATCATTATCCCCAAAAAATCAACCCTTTTTTTACAATTTAACGTTGAATACATTGATCCAAATATTCGCAAAAAAAATCTCCTTTCACCGACCAATACTTGCTTTGTATTGTATCTAGAATATATTGTAAAAAATGAATCTCATTTTTCTTTTATAAGCTTCATTTTACTTTTACATACATTTCGATCAAAGGCATATTTTTTGTGTTATGCATTTTTAAAAACGTGACTTTTTTCAATGAAAATTCGCTATTTTCAACCATAAATATCTCAAACGGCATTTACACCACGAGACACCAAAAGTTGCTTAGAATTTAATCCTCTATCGATTCCCGTGATTATTTTGAGCAAAAGAATTTCCACCACCGAGAAGGGACGGCAACCACCACGGTTTTTATGACAGAAGATTCTTCTTCTGAATGTTTTATTCTTTGTTATATCCTTATTGTCCTATCGGACGTTAGAAATAATATGGTGATTTTAACTTTACTTAGAGCTGTCCTGAATAACTCACTTGAACTCATATTAAATCACTCTATTAAATTCCCAAGCCAAGCAAGCAAGCTTAGCTGTTTTTCTTCGACTTCTTAGGTTGATGGACTGTGGAGTAATATATTATATTAAATTTAATTGACATCCCTTGAAACGTAAATAAAAATTCACAAGGTCACTGGAAAATTAAATTGCCGGTCCAGTCACGTTCAGATTTCTGCAAAATCGCTATAATCCTATTATATAGACAAGGATTACATAAGTATACTTGACTAGCATTAGAAGTACAAATATTTTGGGTACACGTAATATAGACGAAACGGTGTCAAGCACATATTAATCTTCTATTAACAAACAATGAGTACTGACAATTAAAAATTCAAGCTGCCTATTCAGGACCGGTTGTCTATTAAGTTGATTTATAATTATTATAACACTGTGCAGAAATAAATTTTCTTCTTTGCATACCATGCCCAATTAGGAAATGGTCGCTATCAGATTAGCAATCGTAACTTCTCTAAATAGAAATTTCCTCATATATGAGACCAATACTAGTATACAAGGTAGATAAGCAAACAATCCATGGATTAAAATATGATGCTCAACTTTTCATTGTAAAAAAATTTTATATAATGTAGTAGACAGAGAAAAATGAGGAAATATACAGGGAAGTTTTAGAAACATAGAAGACAAACATTTACTACAAATAATGATAAATAATATGAATAGAGTAGGAATAGATCCCGCCCACTTGCCATTTATTCATTCATTAAGCTTTACAATCCCTAGCGATTATAGCTAACACCGTGGCGTTCAAAATCCTATTCTTGGATGAGGCGGATTATTCCTCTATGTTATTTATTGTTCTATCATTGTTCTACCACCTTCTACATCATTCAGCTATCTTCATCTACGCCTGTCTCTACACCTGGGAAATAGTGGCCTCCAGTTAGTTATCCTTCTCAGCATATTTGAGTTTGGGCGTCTCTATATATGTCCTATTCTTTCTAAGCAAATAAATTTTATGTATCTGACTATATTTTCTCTTTGTCTTTTCTCCCTAATTTTTCTTCAATTTCGGCATTTCTTTTGATTCTTTTTTTCTCTTTCTTATTACATTGGGGCCCGGTATCGTTCTTATTATTTTTCTTTCAAATTTGATTAGGCTATCTTCCTCTTTCTCGTAAATCGTCGTTGTTTTCATCCCAACAGGTCTTATTAAGGTTTTATATAGGTTTATCTTTGTTCTTTTACTTTTAGAGTATTCAAGAACATTCTATATGTTTTTTTTTTGGCTTTCACAATTCTTTTCTAGATTCTCACTTTCCGTTTCAAATTTATGATCATGTGTTATTCGATATTTCTCACTGGTTGTGTCATTCTTTTCTACCTTGATGTAGTTTGTTTTGTGCTGGTTTATCTCTGGCCCTATTCTCTTTACTTCCTTATCCAATTTTTCAATTGCTCTTATAGGTCTAGGACTAGCTCTTTCAAGTATCCTTCTTTCCCCAGTTGTGCGTTTGTGTCTCACAGTATTAATAGCACATGTTTCTTATTTAGTATTTCGTCGCATGCTTTATTTAGGTTTTTATAGAGTTCATCTTTTCTCCCGTCTATCAAATTGAAATTGGTTGGTGAGTTTTTTATTTATATAAAATCTCACTTTTGCCTTGTTTACCATCTCCACTGTACATAAGTACATTTTCTTCTTTTGTGATTTCTCCTGTTTTTCCAATCTTACTTCTTGTATCACTGCGATGTCTATTGTGTATTTTTTAGATTTTTTGCTACGTCTTCCACCTTTCCAGTCCTTAATAACGTCCTAATAATTCATGTTCCTATTTTTAGTATATATTTTTTGCTTCCTTTGTATTTTTTTTGGTACCTGATCTTTGGACGTTATGTTATTTTTGGCTATTTTTTCCTTGTTGTCATTATAAAATTTAATTTTGTCCTTATTCTTTGCCAAATTCGTTGCCTTTGTCCAAGTTATATTTATGTTTTTTGCTAGTTTTTTGGATCCATGTTTATCGCTGTTTTGTCCTCCTCCATTTTTTACAAGTTAATGATCTTGACTGATCTGACTCCTCTTCCATTCTGCATCGCCGCTATTAGTTTCCTGTATGGTGTCTTTACTCGTTTACCTGCGAATCAAAGATTTTCATCTGGATTTTCCTATCACTCTTATTCAATTCACCGTCGATATTATATTTGTTGATCTTTAATTTTTCATTTCTTTCATGTTTTTTTCAACCTATATTTGTTTTTGAGGATTTTTAATGTTTCTTCAAAGTTTTTTATTCTATAATGCCTTTTTGTGGTCCTAGTTTCCTTATTCCTTTAATTTTGCCCTTCACTTTCAGTTTATGTTGGACAATTTGGTCACTCCATCTTTTAGTATCTTATACCGCCCACTTAGGTGTCATTAACGAACAACCATGGATGCAACACAATAAAAATCTGTTGTATAACTCTATCTGAAGTATAGTACAACAATTTTTACATGGAATTGACTTCTCCCAGATATGGGTGGTAACGAAGAAATTAAGAACCCAGGGTGGACCAAAACTAGCACGCAACGACTGATTCAGAGTGGGTGGTTGCAAATAGCGTATGTGTCCAGAAGATCGGCTAAAATGCAAACCAAGAAGGCAACAGGAAACCACTCTGTTAAGTATTTCCCTAGAAAACTAAAATGAAAGCACAAACAGAAAGAGCTCCTAATCTCCGGTAGATCTTAGATGTCAAGGGGTGCAAAGAATCCCCGGGAGGAATAGTCTAAATATTTTAAACACAAATATTAAGATTGCAAGATGGAATATTAGAAGCCTACTTGAAACGGGAAAACTTGCAAACGAGTTCAGGTGAATGGAGAACCATGAAAAATTTTTTCTATTACTCTGGTAATAGCAATCCAGTATATCGTAATGGAGTTGGATTAATTCAAGAAGATAAATACAATAATGATGTTTCAAACTTTGTGCCAGTTTCCAATCGATTCATACTTATTCAACTATCCGGAAAGCCGGTAAATATTAAAATCTTCCAGACTTATGCCAATACGGCCGATAAGCCCATGGTAGAGTTGAAAACGTGGTTCGCTGAGGTAGAAAAACTTATAAAGATGACCAAAAAACGAGAGCTAACTTGTATCTTAAGCGACTTTAACGCTAAGTTGGACAGGGGAAGGATTCTGGATACGACAAGAGGAGAGAGAGAGAGGAGAGAGAGAGAGAGAGAGAGAGAGAGACTGGTCGAATTCTGCCAACAACAGAACATGGTAGCAATAAATACGAGGTTTGAATTAAATCTAAGCAAATTATATACTTGAATTTACATAATGAAAATAGAATATGTATTGGGTAAGAAAAATATCACAACGCTATCATTAGCGCAAAAATACCAGGAGCTCACATCAATTCCGATCATAATGCTGATGTTGGATGGAAACTAATAAACAAAAACCTAGATATCTAATTATTGAAAAACGACACTATACAACAGGAAGTGCACAAATAATGAAACATATTAATCAACATTAACAAAAGAACAATAACAAAACTAAACTCAACTGTTGGCTCGTATCAATCGTAGAATTCGGTCCTTTTTTGAGCTGGGATCTGCGTATTCTCTTAAGGTGAAATCCTTTAACATCAACCTCTGGTCACAACATTTTTAAAATTTACTATTTTTAACATGTAATCTGAGTTTTAATATATCATAAGTTGTTACTTCTTCTTCTATTAAGAAATCGACACATTGTTGACTTGAAGTGAAGGCACATAAATAAGATTAGCATTTGCTCAACAGCTTCTTAATTGGAATGGTGCCCAGTGGCAAAACGTTATGTTTATGGATAAATCAAGATTTTGGGTGCATTCTCCGTATGGTATAATGATATTCAACGGGTGAAATATTTATGAAGTGTACCTTTAGCTCTCTTCTTAGTAATTGAGAAAGATGGTTAAAAGTGTTTGATGGCTTGATTAAAATATGGCATTCATAAGTTTTAAGCAAATTAAATCAATGAAAAAACAATGTATATGAAACCAACCAAGCTTGCACAGACAATATTGTTCAGTGACAAAACTATCTAAAAGCCGTAAGGAAAGTGGGAAATGGTGCGCACTTAAGCGGAAATTGGTTCTATTATAAATTCCTTAAATATCTTTCAATCACAATAGCCAGTACGTTACAGTAAGCTTCAATTATTGTACTTTGAATATTTTAAATAAGTATTCGAGAAATACAAAGTGCAAAAGCATAATATTAAAAAAGAAAAAAGTGTCTTTGTGTGATTGGTGGTGCGCGCTAAATTAATGAAAAAAAAAACATTAATTTAAAATCAATGTAATAAAATCAAATATGTCACAAGTATAATATAATATAAGGAACCACATTATATTCTATAGTTACGACGCTAAAGACCACGCACTAGGTACTGGCTTCATTGTAAATAAAAAGGTTAAACACCTCGTAAGTGACTTTTGTGCTATGAACTCTAGAATGTGCATCCAGAGACTAAGGGGAACATTTTTTAATTATAGCATCTTAAATGTGCATGCCCCTACAGAGGAAAAGGAAGACGATGTCAAAGAAAAATTCTATGAAGAACTAGAAGCTGCATACCATTCATGCCCAAAGACTGACATCAAAATTATTTATGGTGATCTCAACGCAAAAATAGAAAAAGAGCAACAATACCTACCAACTATGGGTAAGCACAGCCTTCATGAGGTATCCAATGACAATGGCATTAGACTAATAAATCTAGCAACTTCCCTTAACATGGTCATTGCCATCACATGCTTCCAGCGACAAAATATTCATAAGGGAACGTGGAGATCTCCAGATGGGGTCACAGTAAACATGATCGATCATGTTATACGAGGATCACGAGGATATAAACATAGAATGGGAAGCGTGTCAAACATCATACAAGACTCTGAATCAACAGAGTGAAATACTACAAAGATGGACAAAATTCTTCAAAGAAAAGTTTGAAAAAAACGAAGATCCACTATATGATGGAATTATACTGGATCAGAGAGATACCAGAGAAACAACCCCCCCTTCAGTAGCTGAAATGCAAGAAACACTTACCAGCCTGAAAAACAACAAGTCACCTGAATTAGACAACATAGGCGCAGAATTAATAAAGGAAGGTGGAAACTCCTTATTGAATGCGATACACGAACTAATAGTGAACATATGGAATAATAAACAGCTGCCCCAAGACTGGAATATCGGAGTAATTATCCCACTACATAAAAATGGAGATCAGCTTCAATGCAAAAACTACCGGGCAATAAAGCTACTGACTGTGGTTTATAAAATACTGTCAAATATTGTTAGGACCGATTGAGACCGTATGCGGAACAAATAGTTGGGCGATATCAATGTGGTTTCAGAAGGCAGAAGTCTACAATAGATCAGATCTTCGTCTTGAGGCAAATCTTAGAAAAGACTAGTGAATTTAATATAGACACACATACACACATATACAGAATCTAACAATACGAGACTATAACATCGAAAGCGTGAAAAGATTTACATATCTAGGTTCACTAGTTACGGCAGATAACAATATCAGTGAAGAAGTTAAGAGAAGAATACATATCGCTAATAAAACATATAATGGTCTAATTAAACATCTAAGATCTAACAACATCATAAGAAAAACTAAATGCAAAATATACAAATCCCTGATAAAACCGGTCCTTATATATGGATCAGAGACGTGGACACTCGAAAAGCGATGAGAACCTATTAGGTACATTTGAACAAAAAATCCTTAGACACATATATAAGGGGGTAACGGAAAATTACATATGGTACAGAAGATATAACTTTGAACTATACACAGCATACAATGAACCCGAGATCGTAACATCTATAAAGATCGGACGTCTGCACTGGATGGGCCATGTTGAATGGATGTTGGAGACTGAAACGCCAAAACATATAATGAGGCAAACACCAGTAGGGAGAAGGTTAAAGGGAAGACCCAAACTTAGATATATGGAACAAGTGGAAGAAGATCTGAAAACACACAAAGATTAACCATTGGAAAAACAAAACGAAGAACAGAACAGAATGGCGGAAAATCCTAGAACAAGCCAGGACCCAGAAATGGTTGTCGAGCTATTGATGATGGTGATGATGATAATATAAAGAAGTATAAATTGTATGGTATACTTAAATGTAATATTTTTAACGCAAACCAAAGTCGCATTTATAATATTTTGGGATATTTATATCTGTACAATCTGCGTGATTTCACGAGGCACATAAACACATCAACAACATATTTTTTTGTTTTTTCCTCTTTCCCTACAAATACATCAAGTGCCGTTAGGGGCAGCTGGTTTTTCTAATGGTGTAGAATAAAGCTTAATTCAACATCATCTAATTCGTCTTCATTGATAATATCTGATAAACTACTACCTTTTATATCAGACAACTCTGGTGTTAGCTCTTTCTGTAGTACTTTCATCATGGAACAGCTGCCATTCTTGCTACTTTCTGTTCCCCCTTCTCTTAAGATTCTCTTCCCTTATCGTCTTTTTTCCTGGGTTTTTTCCAATTTTGTCTTCATTGGTGTGCTTGTGTGCAAAAACGAAAAATGAATTTGCCCAAGATATAGAAGACTGAACATTTTTAATTTCTAACATTGACTCATCAAGTCCTCAGAGAGTACTGTAATTTCCTTTGCTGAATTAGCAGGAACAAAATCATCCTCATTAAATATATATACCAGATGCACGTAAACCTGGCACTACCTTCTCCATAGTGGCAACTTTCATAAATGCTTTATTTAACAGCTCAGCGACGCCACTTTCGGTTATTTTTAGATGGTCTGTATTAGACAGATAAATGATCATATTCTCTATAAAGCGCATTTTTTAAAGGACTAAAGAAAGTCAAGTACAAAAACTATACATGATCTAAGTGGTGAAAGTGATACGAATTAATGTTTTTTCTTTGCACAAACTATATGCATTAATAGAAATATGGGATCAGTTGCTGTGGGTTTTGCATGTCTTACAAAATTTAAAAGCAACTCACAAAAAATTCTGTATTGATCCATCCGTTTTTGGAACATTTGTACAAAACACCAAGAGGTTCATTTTTTTCAAATGTAAAAGTCATTTTTTATCATGCAGACTCATGCAGAAAACAGCTGTAATAGTTCTTCCACTTTCGACAGATGTAGTAGATCCTACCTTTTTAGTAGAGAACCATGAAAAATTTTTTCTATTACTCTGGTAATAGCAATCCAGTATATCGTAATGGAGTTGGATTAATTCAAGAAGATAAATACAATAATGATGTTTCAAACTTTGTGCCAGTTTCCAATCGATTCCCACTTATTCAACTATCCGGAAAGCCGGTAAATATTAAAATCTTCCAGACTTATGCCAATACGGCCGATAAGCCCATGGTAGAGTTGAAAACGTGGTTCGCTGAGGTAGAAAAACTTATAAAGATGACCAAAAAACGAGAGCTAACTTGTATCTTAAGCGACTTTAACGCTAAGTTGGACAGGGGAAGGATTCTGGATACGACAAGAGAGAGAGAGAGAGAGAGAGAGAGAGAGAGAGACTGGTCGAATTCTGCCAACAACAGAACATGGTAGCAATAAATACGAGGTTTGAATTAAATCTAAGCAAATTATATACTTGAATTTACATAATGAAAATAGAATATGTATTGGGTAAGAAAAAATATCACAACGCTATCATTAGCGCAAAAATACCAGGAGCTCACATCAATTCCGATCATAATGCTGATGTTGGATGGAAACTAATAAACAAAAACCTAGATATCTAATTATTGAAAAACGACACTATACAACAGGAAGTGCACAAATAATGAAACATATTAATCAACATTAACAAAAGAACAATAACAAAACTAAACTCAACTGTTGGCTCGTATCAATCGTAGAATTCGGTCCTTTTTTGAGCTGGGATCTGCGTATTCTCTTAAGGTGAAATCCTTTAACATCAACCTCTGTCACAACATTTTTAAAATTTACTATTTTTAACATGTAATCTGAGTTTTAATATATCATAAGTTGTTACTTCTTCTTCTATTAAGAAATCGACACATTGTTGACTTGAAGTGAAGGCACATAAATAAGATTAGCATTTGCTCAACAGCTTCTTAATTGGAATGGTGCCCAGTGGCAAAACGTTATGTTTATGGATAAATCAAGATTTTGGGTGCATTCTCCGTATGGTATAATGATATTCAACGGGTGAAATATTTATGAAGTGTACCTTTAGCTCTCTTCTTAGTAATTGAGAAAGATGGTTAAAAGTGTTTGATGGCTTGATTAAAATATGGCATTCATAAGTTTTAAGCAAATTAAATCAATGAAAAAACAATGTATATGAAACCAACCAAGCTTGCACAGACAATATGGTTCAGTGACAAAACTATCTAAAAGCCGTAAGGAAAGTGGGAAATGGTGCGCACTTAAGCGGAAATTGGTTCTATTATAAATTCCTTAAATATCTTTCAATCACAATAGCCAGTACGTTACAGTAAGCTTCAATTATTGTACTTTGAATATTTTAAATAAATATTCGAGAAATACAAAGTGCAAAAGCATAATATTAAAAAAAGAAAAAAGTGTCTTTGTGTGATTGGTGGTGCGCGCTAAATTAATGAAAAAAAAACATTAATTTAAAATCAATGTAATAAAATCAAATATGTCACAAGTATAATATAATATAAGGAACCACATTATATTCTATAGTTACGACGCTAAAGACCACGCACTAGGTACTGGCTTCATTGTAAATAAAAAGGTTAAACACCTCGTAAGTGACTTTTGTGCTATGAACTCTAGAATGTGCATCCAGAGACTAAGGGAACATTTTTTAATTATAGCATCTTAAATGTGCATGCCCCTACAGAGGAAAAGGAAGACGATGTCAAAGAAAAATTCTATGAAGAACTAGAAGCTGCATACCATTCATGCCCAAAGAATGACATCAAAATTATTTATGGTGATCTCAACGCAAAAATAGAAAAAGAGCAACAATACCTACCAACTATAGGTAAGCACAGCCTTCATGAGGTATCCAATGACAATGGCATTAGACTAATAAATCTAGCAACTTCCCTTAACATGGTCATTGCCATCACATGCTTCCAGCGACAAAATATTCATAAGGGAACGTGGAGATCTCCAGATGGGGTCACAGTAAACATGATCGATCATGTTATACGAGGATCACGAGGATATAAACATAGAATGGGAAGCGTGTCAAACATCATACAAGACTCTGAATCAACAGAGTGAAATACTACAAAGATGGACAAAATTCTTCAAAGAAAAGTTTGAAAAAAACGAAGATCCACTATATGATGGAATTATACTGGATCAAGAGAGATACCAGAGAAACAACCCCCCCTTCAGTAGCTGAAATGCAAGAAACACTTACCAGCCTGAAAAACAACAAGTCACCTGAATTAGACAACATAGGCGCAGAATTAATAAAGGAAGGTGGAAACTCCTTATTGAATGCGATACACGAACTAATAGTGAACATATGGAATAATAAACAGCTGCCCCAAGACTGGAATATCGGAGTAATTATCCCACTACATAAAAATGGAGATCAGCTTCAATGCAAAAACTACCGGGCAATAAGGCTACTGACTGTGGTTTATAAAATACTGTCAAATATTGTGTAGGACCGATTGAGACCGTATGCGGAACAAATAGTTGGGCGATATCAATGTGGTTTCAGAAGGCAGAAGTCTACAATAGATCAGATCTTCGTCTTGAGGCAAATCTTAGAAAAGACTAGTGAATTTAATATAGACACACATACACACATATACAGAATCTAACAATACGAGACTATAACATCGAAAGCGTGAAAAGATTTACATATCTAGGTTCACTAGTTACGGCAGATAACAATATCAGTGAAGAAGTTAAGAGAAGAATACATATCGCTAATAAAACATATAATGGTCTAATTAAACATCTAAGATCTAACAACATCATAAGAAAAACTAAATGCAAAATATACAAATCCCTGATAAAACCGGTCCTTATATATGGATCAGAGACGTGGACACTCGAAAAGCGATGAGAACCTATTAGGTACATTTGAACAAAAAATCCTTAGACACATATATAAGGGGGTAACGGAAAATGACATATGGTGCAGAAGATATAACTTTGAACTATACACAGCATACAATGAACCCGAGATCGTAACATCTATAAAGATCGGACGTCTGCACTGGATGGGCCATGTTGAATGGATGTTGGAGACTGAAACGCCAAAACATATAATGAGGCAAACACCAGTAGGGAGAAGGTTAAAGGGAAGACCCAAACTTAGATATATGGAACAAGTGGAAGAAGATCTGAAAACACACAAAGATTAACCATTGGAAAAACAAAACGAAGAACAGAACAGAATGGCGGAAAATCCTAGAACAAGCCAGGACCCAGAAAGGGTTGTCGAGCTATTGATGATGGTGATGATGATAATATAAAGAAGTATAAATTGTATGGTATACTTAAATGTAATATTTTTAACGCAAACCAAAGTCGCATTTATAATATTTTGGGATATTTATATCTGTACAATCTGCGTGATTTCACGAGGCACATAAACACATCAACAACATATTTTTTTGTTTTTTCCTCTTTCCCTACAAATACATCAAGTGCCGTTAGGGGCAGCTGGTTTTTCTAATGGTGTAGAATAAAGCTTAATTCAACATCATCTAATTCGTCTTCATTGATAATATCTGATAAACTACTACCTTTTATATCAGACAACTCTGGTGTTAGCTCTTTCTGTAGTACTTTCATCATGGAACAGCTGCCATTCTTGCTACTTTCTGTTCCCCCCTTCTCTTAAGATTCTCTTCCCTTAATCGTCTTTTTTCCTGGGTTTTTTCCAATTTTGTCTTCATTGGTGTGCTTGTGTGCAAAAACGAAAAATGAATTTGCCCAAGATATAGAAGAATGAACATTTTTAATTTCTAACATTGACTCAACAAGTCCTCAGAGAGTACTGTAATTTCCTTTGCTGAATTAGCAGGAACAAAATCATCCTCATTAAATATATACCAAATGCACGTAAACCTGGCACTACCTTCTCCATAGTGGCAACTTTCATAAATGCTTTATTTAACAGCTCAGCGACGCCACTTTCGGTTATTTTTAGATGGTCTGTATTAGACAGATAATGATCATATTCTCTATAAAGCGCATTTTTTAAAGGACTAAAGAAAGTCAAGTACAAAAACTATACATGATCTAAGTGGTGAAAGTGATACGAATTAATGTTTTTTCTTTGCACAAACTATATGCATTAATAGAAATATGGGATCAGTTGCTGTGGGTTTTGCATGTCTTACAAAATTTAAAAGCAACTCACAAAAAAATTCTGTATTGATCCATCCGTTTTTGGAACATTTGTACAAAACACCAAGAGGTTCATTTTTTTCAAATGTAAAAGTCATTTTTTATCATGCAGACTCATGCAGAAAACAGCTGTAATAGTTCTTCCACTTTCGACAGATGTAGTAGATCCTACCTTTTTAGCTCCTTTAGGTCCATAAACCTTTGGATATTTTCTTGGATTGCTGTAATACCATTATCGTCTATATTAATAATTCTGTTTGGCTCAAATTTAAACTGGTCTATGAGTATTTTGATATTGGAATAAAATAGTGTTGTTGACTCTTTAGCGAATGCAGCAATCCTGTTCAAAATTGTTCCTTCTGGCAGTCTTCATGTTACATCGGGATTACTTTTCCTTCTTTTTCTTCCTCTTTATAAGCAATTCTGCTTGTTCATTGGCGGATTAATACCTCTATGGAACGTTGTCAATCCATCTTTTGCGCGGTTGTCCGATACTTCTTCTGCCGATTGGTGACTTATCTCTTGCTATTTTGACGACAGGGGCCTCCCCCATTCTGCTTATGTGGTTATTCCATTCTTTTTGTCTATTTTGTGTCCATGCTACATTTTCTTCTGGCCTAGATATTAACCTCGCGAAAACAGAGTACCTATCTACAAGTGAAGAATACATAGAAGATCTACAGATTGATGACAACGTAACAATCAAAGGAAAGGACAAATTCAAATACTTGGGGTTTATAATCACGAAAAAGGTAACAACAGAGAAAGAAATTACGCAAAGATTAGGACAAACAAGAACAGCAATCCGACAACTAAACTTAGTATGGTGGGATAGACACCTAAATATAAAGACAAAATCACAGATTTATAAAACATTAAAGCGAAGTATTATGACATATGGGGCTGAAAATTGGATTATAAACAAGAAAAATAGCAGTAAGATAGTAGCAACAGAGATATAATGCCTGCGAAGATGCAGCAGAGTAACAAGAATGGATAAGAGAAGTACAAGAAGTACAAGAACACCAATAGAAATAGACATACTAACATATATAGAACAAAAAAGACTAAAGTGGTACGGACATGTAAGAAGAACTAGCGACAGCAGATGGATAGAGAGAATAACCGTATGGAGTCCCATAGAAAGGAGGAAATGAGGACGACCCTGAAGATCCTGGAGGAACGAAGTAGATGACGCCATGACTAAGAGAGGCCTAAACGATGGAGAATGGGACAACAAAGAGAGATGGAAACGGTTGAGCGAGGGAAGTCAGTAAATACTGTAGAATCCATGAATATATATACGTTACATTTTCTTCTAAGAGCTTCACTTCTCTCTCGATCTGTCGGCGTATTTCCTGTAATTCTTCTCAGTACTCTCATCTTTGCAGTTTCCAGTAGCCTTTGCATTGTGGCTGTGTTGGGTTTAGTTTCTGAGGCATGTGTCACAGAATATTTTGATTTCTTTGTTTCCTATTCTGTATCCTCTTTCTTTGTTAAGGATTTGGATAATTTCATCCATGATCAAATTGAAGAGCATGGGTCTCAATGAATCCCCTTGTCTTATTCCGCTGCCTATTTCTATAGGTTCTGTAAGTTGTCCATCTATTCTGACTTCCATTTTGTTATTTTGGTAGATGTTATCGATAGTTTTAATAATATTTAGGGGAACATCTCTATTATACAGAAGATGTATTACATCTTCGAGACTTAATCTGTCAAACGCTTTCTTTAGGTCAATCAGACACAGAAAATGCTGGTCTTTTATACTCTAGTGATTTCTTAGTAATTTGCTTTATAATGAATATTGCATCTGTACACTATCTTCCACTACAAAAACCCTGTTGTTCATCTGCAAACTTATCCTTTAATTTATTAGCACTTGTAAAATTTTAGTTTTAAGTTTTAGCGTAGCATTTAACAAGTTTACACCTCTGTAGTTTTCTGGCTGTTTTTTATCTTCTTTTTTGAATAGTAGAATTAGTTCGCTCGTTCTCTATTCTTCAGGTATTTTATTGTGTTTTATAATTTTATTAATTAATGCTGCTAATTGTGCTGCTCCACAATATTTCAGTAACTCGTTTCGTATCCCGTCTTTACTTGCTGCTTTTCTGTTCTTCAGGTTTCTATGTATTTTACGAATTTCCTGTACATTTATATTAAGTTCTCCATTTTTGGTAATTTCTGCTGTTTCCGGTTCTAGCGTCGTTTGTTCTTCCTCTGCATATAACTTTTTTAGTTAGTCAATTCACGTATCCTTTTGTATGTGTTTTGGCTCTATTAGTTCCTTTACCTCCGTTCTTTGACCACTTATGAAGCGTCATATTTCCTTTTACATTTCTAATTATATATGTCATTTTTTAAATCTTCGTTAGTATATGGAAGAATCATAGATTTTCTAGTGTAGTCCCGCGGCATCTAGAAATAAATATTGGTAATTTTAATATTTACCATTTCATTGTTTGTGGGGGAATGATGCGCACTCCTGCGCACTGTTACCCCTTTACGCCTTAAATAGAAAACGTCAGCACAACGGAAAACAATATGTTTTAAATTAGTAATAAGTTCAAAGCAACAATAAACCCTACGGACTTATCGCCGAAATTTTTTGGAGCAGAAAAACTAGAATTCTTGCAATTTTGAATAATCGGATCTCACTTAGTGTACGTGCAACGATAGACTGAAGATAATGAAAGGTGTAGGACTGGTTGAGCTCATAAAATCTTCCACGAAATTTTAAACACAATAAAGCACACTATTACCTGCCGCGTACCTTCACTTTCCCTTATTCTATCACAGGGTTTCTTTTAAATTAAAAAATGAAAACATAATTTTGTTTATTCTTGTACAATGTATCTAAATCTGAATAAGGTGAATTAATCTAGGATGAGTTTTCCTTCGTCATGTTAAAAAAATATCAAAATTGGACTCGAAACAACAAAGTTATTTAAAACTAAAATTTGTTAATATTTTATAGTTGCCGTTGTTTTGCCCTTGGAAGTAGTAGTCTTATACCATATGTTTAATTTTATTACTTCTGATTAATTTGAGAAATAATTTTCTATTTTATTTCAGGCACAGGACCCTCGTCGAAGAAGCTTCTACTTCTGTTCAAACAACGACTACCTCGACCTTACAAAACCCGACAACGAAAAGCTTGGTTGCTCGGATGGTAGATGTATATCAAAGAGATTTGAATCTGACGAGATGGGACCTTTCTGGGCCAACAGAGGCAAAAAAGATCCCACCTATCTCAACGTGCCACTTTATGCGGAGGAACCCTACTGGGTGGTTCTCAAGACAGAAAACCAAGCCCCAGAAGACCCCTTTTTTCTCTCGAGAGGCAAAAAAGAAACTGGATCAATATTTAGCTCTAAATTAAGAGATGCTAGGGATTTTGCTCCAGACAACGATACACCCTTCTTTGCAGCAAGAGGAAAACGGGTTAAAGCTAAAAATTAATTAAGAAAAAATATTTTACTATTTAAGTTTGTTCTAGATAATATTATTTATTCAAAAACAAAACAATTATGTTCCCATTTTCTGTAATAAAATAATTGAAATAAATCCACAAATACATCCTATGAGGTTAAAATATATTTATTATTTGTATTATAATCTGAAAATGCCACAAAATTTATCAACACACCAAACCGCAAGTTTGTACATCAGAACAAATCAGTCACCAGGTCATTATCTTTTTATCTACGAATATAATAAAACCTACGAATCAATATCACAATATTCAAAACAAAACAATAGCTAATTCGTTTGGTTGTTCATAATGTCGTTGATTTTCATCAACAGAGGAATTATCAGGAAATACGAAACATTTTAAAAAAACCCAGCGATAAGTCAATTTTTGATTAAAGAAGGACACATTTTTTCAGTATTTTAGATTATTTTACTTTCACCTTTAAGCCAGAGTAAGATTCACCCCAACAATTTTTAATTGCAATCTCCTTTACATTAGTCTTAAAACTTTTTAAATTCGGATCAATACTTTATTTGATTTATTACGAAAAAAAAATGTTAAACTTATATGGTTAGCTAGTAACTTATTTCTTAGTTGACCAACTGGTGAAACTGATGACCTCCGGCGTCCATACAATGAAAAATATTTGTTCGAAACGTTTTTAAATATTCCGAAACATTTGCGGAGTGATTCGTAGGAATTCGTTAACAATTCGTTGATGTAAATCGTAAATGTTCTTCTTCTTCATCTTTATAAGCAATTCTGCTTGTTCATTGGCGGATTAATACCTCTATGGAAGGTTGCACTCCATCTTTTGCGCGGTCGTCCGATACTTCTTCTGCCGATTGGTGACATCTCTTGATATTTTGACGACACGGGACTCCTCTATTCTACTTATGTGGTTATTCCATTCTTTTTTCTATTTTGTGTCCATTCATTTATATACTGTACGTTACATTTTCTTCTAATGTCTTTACTTCTCTTTCGATCTGTCACCGTATTACCTGTAATTATTGTCAGTACTCTCATCTCTGCCGTTTTCAGTAGCATTTGCGTGGTGGCTGTGTCGAGTTTTATTTCTGTGTCATATGTCATTATTGGTCTTACACTGGCTTTATAAATTGTTGATTTCATCTCAGTGTTAATGTGTCTTTTTCGCCACATAGTGTTATTAAGGCATCCCGTCAGTTTATTTGCTTTTTGTACTTAATCTCTCATTTTTTGTCCAGGTCTCCACAGCTAGACAGTGTAATTTCCAGGTATTTCATTTCCATTACTTGTTTAATACTGATGCCATCAAATTCTATTTTACATCTGGTAGGTTCCTTGCTGACTACTATTGTTTTAGTTTTCTGAGATGAGATTAAATTTTTTTGCTCTTATGTTAAATCTGTGACTTTGCAGACTATTTTCATCTTGGGCTATTAATGTTGCATCGTCTGTCTTGTCCCCTTGTCTTGTTCCGCTGACTACTTTTATAGGTTCTGTAAGTTGTCCATTTATTTTGACTTCCATTTGTTGTTTTGGTAGATGGTTTCGATAGTCCAGAAGATGAATTACATCAAGATTCAAGATTCAAGATTTATTTAACTACGTTTTCAAATTTAACATTTGTTTGTAAGTTAATTATATTATAAATAAAACACAAAATAAACAAAATTAGAACTATACCAACATACTGAGTACATTCATGTTTATTCTACTGCCTTGAAGTGATCAAAGTATTCACTAACAGATTAAAAATCAAATCTCAAAAGGTATCATTTCAGACGTACTTTAAATTTATTCATCGAAAGTTGTTTGAAATCCTTAGGTAGGACATTGTATATTATAGTCAATTGAGTTTTTTTGTAATTTACTCACACGATACTTAACTGTTCTGATGTTATTTGCACCTCTTGTGCTGTAGTTATGTAAGTCAGAGTGTTTAATTAAAGTATGAGCGTTTTTATGTTCTTCTACATTAACGCTATATAGCCATAATGTTGGCAAGGTCATTATCTTATATTTAATATACAACGATTCGCAAGATTCCAAAACTTTTACAAATATTCTTATTATTTTTTTTGCAATTTAAATATTGTTAGGGCATTACAAGAGTTTCCCCACAGAATAACACCATAGCTTAAAAATGAATGAAAAAGACGTTATTTTCAAGGTATCAACACTTGTAACAAGTTTTAATTGTCTGAATAAAATAAGGTACTTTAGAAAGTTTACCTTTGAGATGGTCAATATGGTTATACCAAGTTTACGTGTTAACATTTTAACATTATTTTAACATTATTTTTTCAACACTCACATTGAAGGTAGACGAAAAAATTTAAATTTTGAGTTTTGTTATCATTTAGTTTAAGTTTATTTGCTAAGAACCATGATTGAGCATTAAAATTTACATACTCAGACCTGGTTCCTAAAACTGAACGATTTTTATCAGAAAAAAACAAAAGTGGTGTTATCTGCAAACAAAACTGTTTTAAATGGAGCCATGAATTTGGGCAAGTCATTAACATATATTATAAATAATAGAGGGCCCAGAACTGATCCTTGTGGAACTCCATGCATAGCATGGCATAGAGAACGAAATGAACGAGGTGAACGGCTCCTTCAATTTGCCATCGATATGGATCTTAGTACAGTAAACACAATGTTTAAACATGGTCGGGGAGATTATCAACATGGTCTTCGCGTGGAGGACGATACAAGAATAAAATAGATTATATTGTTGTCACTAAACGATGGAGGAGCTTAATAATCAACGTGAAGACAAAACCAGCTGCAGACTGTGGTGTCGACCTCAAAATGTTACAAGCAAAATTTCGCATTAAGTTGCACAGTAAAACAATTACAAATAAAAGGCAAAAAATGATTTCAAAACACCCGGAAAAGTTTAGAGAAGCATTAGCAGAAGCTGACTTACCAGTGACTACCGGAGACCCTGACAAAACCTGGGAATACACAAAGAAATGGATCACTGAAGCCATCAACAATACTAATCCCAAAGCCAAATTGCTAAGAGTGTATATATAGCATAAACATTAATGCACTCAGTATGTTGGTATATATCTTATTTTGTATATTTTGTGTTTTATTTTATGTTATGCGCATTAATGTATTATCATCTCCTATTGTATTTTGTGTATGTTATATATTATCTTTTTTACTTATACATATAATTAACTTACAAACAAATGTTAAATTTGTAAACGTAGTTAAATAAATCTTGAATCTTGAATCTTGATGTAATTCATCTTCTGGACTATTAAAAACATCTACCAAAACAACAAATGGAAGTCAGAATAAATGGACAACTTACAGAACCTATAAAAATAGTCAGCGGAACAAGACAAGGGGACAGGACAGACGACGCAACATTGATAGCCCAAGATGAAAATAGTCTGCAAAGTCACAGATTTAACATAAGAGCAAAAGAATTTAATCTCATCTCAAAAAACTAAATCAATAGTAGTCAGCAAAGAACCAACCAGCTGTAAAATAGAATTTGATGGCATCAGTATTAAACAAGTAATGGAAATGAAATACCTGGAAATTACACTGTCTAGCTATGGAGACCTGGATAAAAATGAGAGATTAAGTACAAAAAGCAAATAAACTGACGGGATGCCTTAATAACACTATGTGGCGAAACAGAGACTTCGTTACTCCGTGATAATGATGTGACACTTTCACACTTTTCACTTCTGTTTAAAATTTCTAGTTTTTGTTCAATCGTTAAAACACTCTTTCGTTTAACACTGGTTGTTGACATTTTGAAAATAAAATCAAGTTATAAAAATAATCAGACTAGCGACTGATTTCTGGTTCCAACTATGTAAATATGTACTAAATCTCATACATTCGACGCAACACGCAGGCAGCGTTTTTCCTTTCTCTTATCATTGGATGTACTCCAAACCTTCCTTTTACTACAGTGTTTCTTCATCGTCGAGTAGAAGAACAATTACACATCATTTTTGTCGCGAAAAGCGGGATCACATCTTACCGCACCAAACAGAAACGTTTTATGTAAGAAAATCTGAACGCCCAGTCCGATTGCTGGACTGGAAACGCTACGTGCCGGAAACCATACGTGCATGATAATGTGCTGCGACCTTAACTTAAAGGGCTAAATAAGGAGCTAGTACTGCTTTTATTGGGCCTGAACTATTCTGCGGTATTCCCAAATCGTGAAGAAATGTGTCCAAAAATGGAAAAAAGAACTTAATGCAGCCTACCGGGACAATATTCCAGGCCAGCCAGGTAAGCAGAAAGGTTATTACAACCTTCTACTCGCTATTTAAAAGTACTCTTAGAGCTTCAAAAAATTGAACTCAGAGTAATCACAGGTTACTGCTCACAGAGATCGCAGCGCTATCAATTGGGAAAAGTGGACAAATCAACATATCAAGCTACAAGTATAGCTCCAAGACAAATAATAAGCATTCTTAGTAGTCTAAAACTTTTCGGTCATATCCGAAACATCTTTCAGAACGCAGTGTGGAAAGCTGTACGAGGCTGAACGATCTCTTTAAAATCTTCAAATTTTCAAAGACAAAGGAATCCCTATTAACATTCAGATCTACAATAATGAGCTTAATACATTCATACACGTTAATTATTTTACACTTACGTTAACACTTTTATATTCTCCATGTCTACCAGTTTTAGAAATTTGGTCGGTGTTTCTTTCGTGTCAACAGCTTTTCTAATCTTTGACATTGTTTTATTATCTGTTTTACCTCTTCATTATTTCTAATCCGTCAATACCATATTGACTGGCAATGTAGTCTCATCATTATATATCCTCCCCAATATTTTCTCCTTGGTAAGGATGTAGTGGTGTCATGTAATTTGTTTGACTATTTCTGTCCAAATATCTCTCTCCTGTGCTTGTTGTTTTGCTTCGGAGAATAAGTAACCAGTCATCTCCTTTATTTGGTCCAACCATCGTACTGGAGATCTTCCTCTGGATCTTTTACCTACTAAGTTACCTTCAACTATCATTCGCTCCATGCCTTCTCTTCTTCTAGTTATATTTTGGACACATTCCATTCCATTTTTGGACACATTTCTTCATGATTTGGGAATACCGCAGAATAGTTCAGGCCCAATAAAAGCAGTACTAGCTCCTTATTTAGCCCCTTAAGTTAAGGTCGCAGCACATTATCATGCACGTATGGTTTCCGGCACGTAGCGTTTCCAGTCCAGCAATCGGACTGGGCGTTCAGATTTTCTTACATAAAACGTTTCTGTTTGGTGCGGTAAGATGTGATCCCGCTTTTCGCGACAAAAATGATGTGTAATTGTTCTTCTACTCGACGATGAAGAAACACTGTAGTAAAAGGAAGGTTTGGAGTACATCCATGATAAGAGAAAGGAAAAAGGAAGGTTAATTCTGGACTTTATACAAAGAATTAGATGATGACGATGAAAAATATTGTAGATATTTTAGAATGAATGGGATTCAGTTTGAATATATTTTAAATTTAATTACACCTTTAGTTAAAAAACCAAATCTCCATTTAAAGAAGCCATACATATCTAACCAAAGATTATTTTTAAAAAAGAAGAGGTACCACTTTCGTGCACAAGTCCGTGCACTTCTGTGATTAATTGTCACAAAGCAATGAAAACACATGCATAAATGCAGTGGCGAACCCAGAATTTTTCTGTGGGAGGGTTTGGTTGGTCACCGATTTTTTATGTTACCTCCATTTTGAGTCCTTAAAATTTGTTAGTAACAGTGTCGGAATGGTTCCGAAAAAAAACAAAAAATATACTGAACCGAAACGTAAGGTGACTGATACGATACGTTCCGGACAGTGTGAATTGTTCATATTTAAAACCATTTAAATTATATTTATTGTAAAGAAACACTACGGGTTGGAAACGCAAATAAAATTTACGGTTAAAACGCGAATATCGGATAATACCAGAAATACCTGGATATAGCTATAATTATTAAATCATAGTGTATAAAACTACATATGTGTGAGTATTTCGTTGTATTCAAATAAATATCGGTTTCTAATTACTACTTATCTATCTACTTATCCGGGCTGCGGATTATCCGTACTATTTAACATTGAATTGGCGTTTTATCAGAATGACTTCAATGTAAATTGCTACGCCGCGTGGGAAAGGCCCATCTATAGCGTCATTGCTCGGGGAATCCCTGGAAACCGGTAGCTTATAATATGCCGCTGCCTGCGTGTTACGTCGAATGTGCGAGATTTAGTACATATTTACATAGTTGGAACCTAGAAATCAGTCGCTGCTCTGATTATTTTTATAACGTGATTTTATTTTCAAAATGTCAACAACCAGTGTTAAACGAAAGAGTGTTTTAACGATTGAACAAAAACTAGAACTTTTAAACAGAAGTGAAAAGTGTGAAAGTGTCACATCATTATCACGGAGTTACGAAGTTGGTTAGCAAACAATACGCGATATTAATAGAAATAAATTGAAACTACAAAATTTTATATCTCAATCTGACTCTTTTAAAAACATATCTGCATAGAAATAGTTGAAAGGATCGACTTTCCAACAACTCAATGAAGCGCTTTCCAAGTGGTTTCTGCAGAAAATATCTGTGAGCGTACCAATTTCGGAACCAATGTGTGCTAAGCAAGTGGAGACTTTTCTCAAAAATTTGAGAATCAAAGAGACCTTTAATGTATCCAGTGGTTGGTTACATTGATTCAAAAAACGTCACGGAATTTGTGAGCTTACCATCCAAGGCGAGAAGCTTAGTGCCGACGGAGAAGCAATGATGGAATTTTGCTGAATGAGCTGGAGACCATAATTACAGAAAATAATTTACAACTTTCTCAAATTTGTAACGCTGACGAAACAGGATTATACTGGCGAGCAATACCTACAAAAAGTTTAGTTGCAGGTAATGAGATAAGTGCATCTGGGTATAAAAAAAAGTAAAGACAGGATACGGGTGTTGTGCCAATGCGTCTGGCAGCCATAAAGTGAAGCTGACTGTGATTGGAAAATCAAAAAATCCTCGCGCTTTTAAAAATATGAAACGAGAGAATCTCCTAGTTTACTATTATAACCAGAAGGCTGCCTGGATAACTTGTGACATTTTCAAAGATTGGTTCCATGAAAAGTTCATTCCTGAAGTAGGGTCGCCCAATGAGGCGACCCTAAGATCTGACGATGAAAATTTCTTTGTTGTTTTTTTTTCCAGCCAATATTACATCCATTGCTTTAACCAATAGATCAAGGTGTTATTGAGACAATGAAACGACTCCAGCGAAAATAATTTATAATGAACTTGTTGGATGATGTTTTATCTGATAAAGTTTTGGAAATCGTTCACCGTAAAAGATGTACTTTTTACAAAATAATGACGCTAGAGGAAGATGAAAGGATCATGGAATATGATGATAAAGACACTACTATAGCTGAACTAACTGTACTAGTGCGCAACGTCGATGTGTTTGAAGAAATTGATGAAAGCAAGGTTGAGAGATGGACAGATTGTGATAAAAATGAGTCAGGCTATCAGCTCTTCAGCAACGATGAAATTGCCGAAATGGTTTCCCATCAGCCCGGTACGTCACAACCTGATTCATCCGAAAACGAGAGTTAAGATGAAACCAATGATGGAACATTATTAATCGACAGATTAACTAACCAAAAGGCTGAGGAAGCTGTCAATGTTGTAATAGACTATTTTGAGCAACAAGAATCTTCAGACTTTGTCTATATTTTAAATTTGCGTAAAATACGTCAGAAAATTATAAGAAATCGAAAACTTAACACAGGCCAAAGTGACTATTTTTTTTTTCAAAAGCATAGCCACCTAAAATATGTAATACCTTTATGTAGTTTTTATTTTTATTATTTAATATAAAAATTTAGTTTGGTAGAAATTTGTTTTTTGTTCTGTTATGTATGTTTTTATGTATTATAAAAGTTAGTTTGAACTTATGGGTTTGATTTTTTCTGTTATCTTTTTATGATAGTCAGTTTTTTTGTATATTTGTATATATGCATGTACGTACAATGTAAATATGTACAATATACATTCAAAAAATGTTTGGATTATCCATGCATTTCAATTATCCGTGCCACCGGTATATATATATATATATAATATATATATATATATATATTATTTATATATATATATATATATATTATATATATATATATATATATATCTAAAATAACCTGGATAAATTAAGAAGTTATCAATCTCCTTCGGCTTTTATCCAGCTAATTTGAATAATACGTAAATTATCTGGGTAATATAATTTCGGGGTTTACCCGTAACATATACATAGCTTTTATGTAATATTTAAATAATTTTTTAATTAAAATATTATTTGGCCCATATCACTCACCTGAGATTCTTCTAAATATTTTAAAACGTCTTGATAATGTTCAGCACAGCTCATTTTTTGAATTTACTAATTGAGAGGCTTTGGAATCCATATTACCAAGTAAATCTGTAACAAACAGTGACAGGAATTTAGTTAAATTATATAGACATATAGACATAGTTATATAGATAAAAAAATAATAACAAATATACAATAAAACAAAAACATCGATTCCAATGCATTAGATATATATTTATAATGGGTTGAATCTAAAGTGAACCCTTTCTTATAAGCAATAACCCATAAACCCGCCTTCTAATATCCAGGTTCCTAATATTTGATATGTTTTGAGACAAACAAATGTTTTTTAGACAACACCTCATAGTCAGAAGATACTCCATCTTGTTTATATCGGTCAATGTTTTGATCTGAATCGTAAGACATAGGTGATAAGTTTTATTGACGAGAATCAAAAAATATGGCCTAATTAAATATTTAAGACCTTTATAAAAACTCACTTCCTTTGCGGAAAAATACAAAAAATGTATATAAAAGCTGCATTCTTCATCTCTAAAACGCATTTTGATTTTTGTTCATTCTACATAAAAAGTACTAATAAATATTTTTTTATTTGAAACATTTTTTAAAATTTTCTCCCCTACGAGGAGGCAAAGCAGGGGAAGCCGGGGGGTGGGGAGTTAGGAGCGGTACTTTTCTGCATTTTTTTCCTTATGAAATAGGACTTATTGCTATCATATCTATAGATGTTATCAATGCAAAATGTTTTTTTAACACCAACCAGGAAGTTATCAAATTTTGGAAGCAAATTCTTTTAACTTGCAGAATACTAACAATTTAGATATCTGGATCTGATGTAATTCGACAATATAGTATTGAGTTTTTTCAAATTATGTGCCTATTGACTCCAAATTTGACACACCGTATATTTATATAAAAGAAGTACATATCAAGTCTCAAGATTTTACGTCTTAACTATCCTGAGTTATCTAAAAATTTGTTGACCATTGACCTATTGACTTCAAATTAAATATAATCCTTTCTTGGACTAAAATAAACGTATGTTCCAAGTTTAACGAGTCTGAAAGTTTTTCTTTAAGACTTACGGCACAGACAGCAAACGGACAGACAATTTTCAAGAAAGACCTTTCGGGTTCTTAATAAATGACACTAGGTTATATTTTTGAAGGTGAATTGGAAATAGCAATAACTTAGACTCAAAGATCCGTTAACAACCCCAGAAATGTGACAAAACTACATGTTCAAAGAAACAATTTTCTTTTAAATTTATAGGGCGATTATTATTATTTTATAATAAAAACTTTCGGTAGATCATAGACGATAATATCAGTTCAATAAACAAGTTTTAGATTAAAATAGTACACCGACTATATCTTGTTACTTACTACATATGGAAGCTGGTTTTCAAAGAAGATTAAAGAGTTCTGTAGCTTTTATCATTCAGTCGCGTTCGACAAAGAAGAAATGTTATACAAACTCATCTGCAAAATTTACTTTGAAATTAATAGAAAATATATGTTTAACGACAAAATATTTGTAGGTTCCAGGGTCTAAAGAAATCGTTGGTAGCGAAATTGTTGATAGTCCTGCTAAAGAATGAGCTACTGCTCCTTTTATTGGGCCAGAAAATACACATAAAGACATGCACATCTTCACCAAGTAGAGCCGCCAAATCACCAAACAGCCCACAATTGGCTCATCATATATTAAGATTGGTTGCTGCGACTAATGCGTTTTCCAAACCCAAACTGTAACACCATTGTCGCAGGAGACGCATGGCACAGGGAGGGAAGTATTATCTAAGCGATACTCCACACAGTATCTGAGTAACTGGGAGATCATAGTCTAGCCATGGTATGGAAGCATTGCTTAAATCTAAGTGTGTATAAAAAAATAAATTAAAAGATAACGAGTTGAGAGGGCAACCCATCCGTGCTGTTTGTCTATATTCCGAATAGATCTTGACCTTATCAGGTTCCTACAAATCTTCAGCGGAATAAGGCAGCTTGGGCATGATATCCTTGGGAAATAGGACTACGTGAGCGGTTCTAATCACTGAGAAACCACATCAAAAAGGTAATAAAAGGCGGACACAATATTACTGTTATATATTATATATAACAGTAACTATAAAAACACAAGAGATACAGAAAAATACCACAAATGAGAAGGTAATACCACAAATGAGTAAAAAACGAGTGGGTGGTAGATAAATAATCAATACATAAGAAAAGAAAGCATGATAAATAGAAGAAAGCAACTGTATCCAATACTGAAAATTAAAATAGATTAGGTATTACAGAAGTTAGTGTATTATGAATGAAATTGTTGTATATCAGTGATGACTTGTTAGGGATATGACGATATATTATAGAGTATTAAGAACTACGCGAACTAGTAACTGCAGAATAGAACCAGTAACATATTTATTTTTTAGAAACTTTATTTTTCTCCCGTTTACCCTACATAAAACTATATTTTTTCTATATATATAACCTAATATTTTATTTCCACAAAAAGCGTAGTTTATTTCAATTCAGGAAGAATGACGAAGTCAAACATTTCCGTATTTTTGGTGTAAACAAACTGATACTGTAGTAGTAGATGTTTTAGAGATAAATCAATTCTTCCTGATTAAACAATTGTATTTAAGATTTCAAATATACAACATAAATCCACATTTCTCTTGTAAAATCATAAGTAAAATCTTTGGTACAAGAATGGTACTTACATTTTTGGCAAAATTACATTTGATGTACTGTTAATAACTAATTTTACCAGAATTCGCAGGTAGAATTCCCACTTAACACTACATGTAGGTAGACCCAACGCTTTAATGATGACTTATTTATAGGTAAACGTAAACAAACCAGAGCCATAACGTGCCGATAACACTATTTGGCTAAGATAAGTCGACAGCATAGGCGGATCCCGAAAGGATCTGTGGGTTTCCGTTCAATTCCTACATCAGAAGAGGGATACCTATTTTTTATATCCCCAAAATCAGAAGAACTCGCAAATAATCCGCCGAAAAAAATTAAATATGCTGAATTAAATTAATTCAGAAATGTAACCACACGATTATTAAATTGGAACTACTCTGAAGTTTCGCCGTCCAGATTATGTTTTGTTGTTTATATTGTTTGTTACTGTATATTTTCAATTTGAGTTTGAATGATTTTTCCTGAAGAAAGAGTTTACAGACAGTCTGTTGTTATCAAACTAGTCAATTAGTAGATCACCTCTTTATTTTTTTACCTATTTTAGCATTAACTACACTAATCATGTCGGTACTTTTTTAGAAATATACTTTTACTTTTTTACAAATATCTTTTTTATTTTTTAATGTTATAATCACCGGTATTTAGAATAAATGCCTTTTTTCTATTCTTTGTGTGGATCCTACATATTTTTCAATTTTATGGGCAATATCGTAGGTTTAAGCGGTGCTGCTCTGACTTTCTCTAAGCAGATAATGCACTCATTATCAAGCTGTTGACTAGTAGAAGGAAACTACTTATACAAGCAGTCACTCGGTCTCCATGCTTCTATACTACGCTGTGCCTAAAAGTCGGGCTGTCACTTCCGTCGAATTCGTTGTTTTGAAATTTCTTATTCGCCTTCATCGCCATTGTGGTTTTCATGTCGAAGGAAATGTAGTGACCCGTCTGCCCTCGTAAACCTAATAGCCATTGCAATTCGGAAGAAACGAAAGTTAGCCAAGATAGCCTGATAGGAAATATTTAAAACATTTCACTCTAGACAAGTTGAAAATTTGTAAAATGTGAAGGCCCTTATGATACACCAGGTACGCTTCATTCTTCACTGTCTCTTTTTTCTGTACGGTTAAATTATATTTAACACGCAAGTTGTTATTGGGTATCGTTAGAATAAAAACACTGTTTGTAAACCAATACGAGATCTGGTCTATTATGTGCCACTCGTCTGTCTGTCACCACATTATGGTGACAGTATAGCTTGTAGTTGCCATGTTCAAGCATTTTATCAGGGACATATTTATAATAAGAAATATAGTACGGCATATTATAATAGGTGATTGATCAAAGATGGAAAAAGGAATGTTACAATGGTTCCTCACCAACCTCAGGAAAAGATGAAATAGACCCAATAGTACGTATATCTTGAACATGACATCCGAATAGACAAGGATAATTAAACCAGTCAAGTCTTAAGAAGAGTAGGGTGGGTGTGCGGCTTAAAAACGTATTTAAATAAAATTTACCAAATATTCTGAAGAAAAAGTCCTCGAACAGTGTGTACTGCCAAGAATGAGCGATTGTGCAGAGACACTTTTACTCAGAAGAAAAATGTTTCAAGACGTCACGCTGAAAAACAAGATCAGAAATGAAGATCTACAAATTCAAAGTATCTATATTGACATATGTCATAGGACTGGAGTGTTAACTGAAGTGAAAGTGGGCTAGCTATCTAAAAATGACAAAGGAGGGAAGGTGACCCTGAAAACTATTGGTCTAGAGACCAATGATGAAAAAAATCCCCATAGCGATGACAAGTTGACGCATTAAAGATAAGCAAACATTTTGGATACAAACAGGGGAGTCTATGTCCAGCAACGGATATAAAAGAGGCGTGTGATGATGATCTATAACTTTAGCGAGCATTGCATAACCATAGAAAAGTTTTAGAATATAAAAGTTTTATAATATAAAGGTTTTATAATATAAAAGTTTTATAATATAAAAGTTTTATAATAATGTATAACATGATATCTAAAACATTATTTTTGTTCTATTTGGCAGTACCTAAATCTATGATATCAAATATTTAGAGAACATATCGCAAACTGCTCATATACTTATTTACTATTTGACGAATTATCAGTTTTTAATTAGTAAGATTATCCAGATTATCAGGTTTTGTTTTGTAAACAATTTTAAAGTATATATATATATATATATATTATATATATATATATATATATATATATATATATATATTATATATATATGTCTATATATTATATGATTCCAACCACAATGTTGAAGCTCAATTTAACCGTTATTGATGTATTCTACTATTTTGAAGTCAATGTCTTGACGATGTTTTGTATGCATTCATTGTATCTCATGAATGAAACTGTATGGTAAATAAGGGAATCTGTTTATGAGTTTCCTGCAGTGATAAATAAATATACAAGGAGGGCTCGGTAGTGGTAAATTGTAGTGGTAGTTTTTTATCGAGAATATTTATAAAGGATGATTTTTTAGAGGTAAAATTGAAATGAAATAAAACAGATGATTTTTATAAATTGGCATGAAATAGACTTTATTCGAAAGGTACTTTTTTTGGCATTATAATTTAAATAGGATTTCTGGCACCGTCATGGCTGGCTCTGACGTAGTCTAATCTGGAAGTCCAATTTTCGATCACGTTTCCAATATTTGTCGCTGTATATCAGCAATAACGTGGCGAATGTTGTTCTCCAAGTGTTTCATGCTTATTGGCCTAGACTAGCACCTTCACATATCCTCGTGTGGCATGTTGCGCCGTTATATTGAAACGACAATTCTTGCACATCATGGTTATTCAATTGGGGAATGAAAAAGGCAGTAATCATGGTTGTATAGCGGTCACCATTATCTGTAACATTCTGTCCACCATCGTTTCTGAAGAAGTACGTTCCAATGTTCCACCAGACCATAAAGCATACTAAACAGTCAGTTTTTCTAGATGTAATGGTTTCTCAACATACATTTGAGGATTATCTTAACTACAAATAGGGCAGTTTTGTTTGTTGACGTAGTCATTCAACCAAAAGTGAGCTTCATCGCTAAACAAAATTCACTTATGAAAATCGGCAATCTCGTTTTGGACCCGCTCACCGAATCTACGAATCTACAATACATGGAGAACAACAACGCCAAGAAAACATAACAATACATGGAGAACAAATTAAAAAAGTTGGAAAATATAAATATCTGAGTACAATAATTAACGAAAATAATAAGTACACAGAAGCGATTAAGGAAAGAATAGGACAGGCAAGAAATTTTTTAAACAAACTGAAAAAAGTACTCTGCAGCAGGGACAATTCAATTTCCTTAAAGATAAGACTTCTGAGATGCTACGTGTTCTCCGTATTATTTTATGGGTTGGAGCCTTGGACTTTAAAGAAAGATGTTTCGGACTGATTAGAAGCCTTTGAGTTATGGGCCTATAGAAGGATATTAAGAATAAGTTGGGTGGATAGAGTCACGAATGTCGAGGTGCTGAGAAGAATGGGAAAATATAAAGAGGTTATAAATACAATTAAAGCCAGAAAACTGCAATATCTGGGACATGTCATGATGGGCGAGCATTATAACTTGTTGCAATTAATAATGCAATGAAGAATACAGGGTAGAAGGAGTCGCGGAAAAAGACTGCATGTTTAACTGCCCTTCTGCTGACCTCTTTAGAACTGCGGGTATCGAAAGTGCGAATTGACATGATGGTTGCCAACCTTCTTAGAGGAGATATCACATGAAGAAGAAGAAGACCTTAAATTCTTGCATGAGCTGGATTTTGTAACCACGCCAAGCAAGATCTTTCCACAAAATCTTCCATAAAGTAGATGGATACGTATGCAACCGCTGTGCACGATGGCAGATAGACTGATTCTTGTCTTCCTGTATGCTACGCTCTACAGCAGTAACAACTTCTTCTGTACGACATGTTTGTGGATGCATATTATCATTTAGAGTAAACGTCGTGCAAAAACGTTCCATGGTTAATCGAATTACTTGGGTGGGCAATGGGCTAGTCACCCATTACTGTAGAACAAACCCCGACTACGAAACCTATACAAAAGCCTCGGATAGGACGGTCTTATCGACGACGACTCAAGCAAAGAAATATGGACTACTCATTTGGAACATGGAACGTCTTAACCCTAAATAAACCAGGAGCCCAAACATCGCTGCTTAACGAACTTAAAAAATATAAGATACAATTAGCCGCAATACAAGAAACAAAATGGCTAGGCAATGGAATAAAAGACACAAAAACGCACACAATACTCTATAGCGGCAAAGAAAATGGAAAGAAAGAATTTGGAGTGGCTTTCGTAGTAGATAAGAACATCAAAAACAATATCTTAGATTTCGAAGCAATAAATGAGAGATTATGTAATTGAGGCTAAAAAACAAAATTTTTTTAACCTCACAATCATTAATGCCCATAGTCCAACAGAAGAACACGACATAACAATAAAAGAGGAGTTCTACGATCAATTAGAAGAAATATACGACAATGCCCCAAAAAATGACATCAAGATAATATTGGGTGACATGAACGCCCAAATAGGCAAAGAAGAACAGTTCGCAGGAATAATCGGCAAACACTCACTCCATCAAAACACCAACGAGAACGGGGAATTCCTAATTAATTTTGCCAGCAGGGAAAAACATGATCGTGAGCTCTACGTTCTTTGTTCATCGGGATGTACACAAAGCAACGTGGATCATGCCAGGTGGAGCGGTTACTAACAAAATTGACCATGTCTTAATAGACAAAAGAGCTGCCATCAACATCCTAGATGTAAAAAGTCGAAGAGGAGCATGCTGTGGATCTGATCACTTGCTGGTACAAGCAAATTATAGATGCAGGATCTCAAGAAACAGAGATAAGAAAGAACAGATAAAAGAGCAGTTGGACATTGATAAACTAAGCCAACAAAACGTTAAACTGAGCTACGAGACAGAAATAACCCAGACACTTACAAACACAGATAACCTAGACATTGAAGAACATTGGAAACAAATGAAGACAAAAGTATTAAATGCAGCAACAAAGACCATCGGTTAAAAAGGTAAAGAAGCAAAGAGCAGAGAGCAATCTACAAAAAAGGGGACAAACTTAATGCGAAAATTACCGCGGCATAACCCTCCTATGTTCGGTCTACAAAATTTTTACATCCATCCTGAATAGGCGACTTCAACCATTATGTGAAAATATTATCGGCGAATACCAGACCGGTTTTCGACAAGGCAGGTCGACAATAGATCAGCTTTTTACAGTAAAGCAAATCCTTAATAAAGCTTGGGAACACGATATTGATGTTCACAATATATTTGTCGACTTCAAACAGGCTTATGACTCCATAAATAGAAGCCGGTTATATAACATCATGGAAAGCTTCAATATTCCCTCGAAATATATCCGACTAGTAAAAGCAACGATGGACTCCACAATAGCAACTGTACGCATACAGTACGAATTAACTGACAGCTTCGAAATAGTTCAAGGGCTGAAACAAGGTGATGGACTAGCTCCAACACTGTTCAATCTGGCCCTTGAATATGTCATCAGAAAGCTGAATGTCGGAAGAGCCAATCTCCTAACAAACAAATCTGTCCAGCTCGCCGCATATGCGGATGACATTAACCTCATGTCCCGCAGAGTGGATGATGCAGCAGAAACATATTCGCAGCTGAAAAAAACGGCCAAGGAGATTGGACTTGAAATAAATACACAGAAGACAAAAATACTAACACAGACGCGGACAAAGCGAACAAGAAATCAAATCAAAGTAGAGGATGACATTGAAACAGTGAAGAGTTTTACTTATCTGGGAGTCGAAATGAATACGGAGGGAACAGAAGAGGCCGAAATTCAGAAGAGAATAATGAAGGGAAATAAAGCCTATTTTTCCCTGATTAACATATTCCGCTCCAAGACGGTACATCGAAAATCGAAACTTAAGGTCTATAAAACTATCATCAGACCGATAGTATGCTATGGATGCGAGACATGGGTTTTGACAGAAAGCACTAAACGAAGATTAGAGGTTTTCGAGAGAAAAATCCTAAGGAAGATCTTTGGACCCATCACTCAAAATGGGATGTGGAGATCTAGATATAACCATGAACTCTACCAACTGTTCAAAGAAGCACCTATTGCAGAGTTCGCTAGAGTACAAAGGCTTCGATGGGCTGGTCATGTGGTACGGATGGATGCCGACAGATTGCCGAGAAAGGCCTTGGATGGTAAAATGCAGGGCAGAAGACCAAAGGGAAGACCACGTAATAGATGGGAGAACGAAGTCACAGCAGATGCGCACAACTTATTGAACGTCAGGGCTTGGAGACGAGTGGCGCGGGATCGCCTTTGTTGGAGGCAGAAGTTACAGGAGGCCAAGGCTCAATTTGGGCTGTAGCGCCATTGGAAGAAGAAGAAGAATAAAATGGACGTAGTGCGCCATACGTATTTCGAACAGAATCACTATTTCCAAAATAAATTTGTACAATTTGGAAGCGTTGTACAGGCGTCAAGTCTATTCATGCTGAAATGCCAAACCCAACTTAACATAACTCTCTTACCAGCTGTCAAAATGGCCGACAGTTAAAAAAGTGGTACCAACTTACAATTTTATACGTCTAAAAAAACACTCTTTATTTATAATAATTCAGATAGAATGCTGTTATTAAAAATACAGGGTAAGCCAGTGAACTTATTATAGTGGAAGTGTATGCTCCAACTGCAGATATTATATCAGAAGCTGAAATAGAACATTTTTATGAACAACTCAAACAACTTTTATAATACACCAGAAAGAAAGATATTACAATAATAATGGGCGATTTAAATGCAAAGATAGGAAAAAACCGAGTGGACAATATAATAGGTGATTATGGTTTAGGAACAAGAAATGCTAGAAGCGACAGATTGGCTCAATTTTGTCAAGAAGAAAACCTAGCGATTATGAACACATGGTTTCGATTACCACCCCGTAGACTGTATACCTGTAGGTCATCACAGGAAAATAAACTGAATTGCATTAGAAATCAAATCCACTTTATACTAGCCAATCTAAGATTTAGATATTCCATTAAAAGTGTTCAGATTTACTCTGGAGTAGATATCCCATCAGACCATAACCTCTTTGTCTCAAAAATGAACCTGAGGGTAAAAAAGAAAATAAAATCCAAAAGTTCTAAGGTGAATACTCAGCTGCCCAAGATAAACGAAATACGTGCTGAGGCTTCAACTTATATAAATCAATAAATGAACAGATTTACATTAGAAACGAAAAACACTGAGAATGTGAACATTACATGGAGCAGAGTCAAAGTTTCTTTAATAAAGACACAAAACGAAACTAACAAAGAAACAAGAAAGCCAAAAACCTTGGATGACACAAGAAATAATGGAAATCATGGAATAGAGAAGAAAATATAGAAAGAAAGATCCAGATAAATACAGATATAAACATAAATTAAAAAGTGAAGACAATTTAAGTACAATAACTATCCTCTTTAACAACATATACTACTATGAACCTTTGTTCCGCTACCAAAAACCAAGAATCCCAAGCACTATAATGAATATAAAAATATTGATCAGCTTAATTTTATAATTATTGAAAACATTTTTAAGCAAGAACATTCAGAAAGTGCGAAGCAGATATGAATTATAGACAATTTGGCTTTCCAACAGGATTTTGGCTCCAACAAAAAGATCTTTTGTCACATTTATACAAAGTTAAACAAAGTTAAACATAATATTCTCATCGAATATCTAAAGCGAAAAGGACTCGACAAAAATGATACTAATATAGTGAGAAATCTCTATTGGAACAAACAGGCTGTGGTAACTTTAAATGGAAATAACACGGATGCGCAACAAATAAGTAGAGGTGAGAGACAAGGTAATATTTGAAGAAAGGTTTGAAGGTAATTTAGTAAAAGAAGGAAGAAAAGTTGCTGTATTAAAAACATTACTCAGTGAAGGCATTTACAAAGGATTAAAAAACCTTTGTGCATCTAGCGAACCAACAAATTCATAAAAGAGAGAAATCATTTGATGATATTATGCCAATATTGAAAAGCCAATTTAAATCTCGCATTGCAATGTATAGAAGAATACAATTTGAACAGGAAGACAGGAAACTATAAATAAATGGTATATTAAAGTTAAAGATATGGCAACTCAATGTAAATTTGCTTTAGAGTTAAGTTAATGTATAGAATACAAGAAAAATTTGTAGTTGAAATAAAACTAGGCCCAATATTAGACAGTTTGTGTGAAGAAGATCCCCATAAGACTTTAAAAGACCTTTTAAAAATAGCAGTGGCAAAAAAAACAGCTTTGAGAGAATTCAAAGGAGTGAACATGAATTCAGAAGTCAAAAGGGAAGGTGGTAAGAAAATTCAAGTAAGACAACCAAGTTCATTAAATCAAACTAAGATTGGTAGGATATCTTGAAGTAATAAAAGAGATATTTGTGTTTTTATTGTAATAAGCCAGATCATGATTTTAAAATCTGTAAGTTTAGGAAATTTATTTGGAATAAATGCAAAAAAGTAGCATGTAAAGTTAGGGAAAACAAGTTTATAGAATACATAGAAACTAATAATGTAGATGCTGAGGACAATACCTCAGAGGTAGATGGTATGCTGGAGATGCTGCAGGTGGATGTTTATATGTTGAGGCTTATATTAAACCAATGTCAATAACCGTTTTAATAAATCAGCAACCGATTGTTATGGAAATTGATACAGGGGCTGGTGTTTCTTGCATTCCTAATGGTATGTATAATATAATCAATGTTTTTCGATGGTAGAGTTAAAACCACGTTTGATTAAATTAAAGTGTTATGATGGACCAGTGGTAATAACAAAATGTCAAATTGAGGTACAAACTAAAATAGGTGATAGAGTTGAAAATGTTTCATTGACAGTATGTGGAGAAAGCACTGTTAGGCAGAGATATTTTTATAAAATTTAATTTATCCATAAAGGGAACAAAAGTAATGTTGGAAATCATAAATTAGGTTTTGGTAATTGTACCCAGATTAATAATGAAATTGGAGGCTGGAAACGGATATTAATAAAATAAAAGCAATTCTGAAAGTGCCAAAACCAAAGAATTTGAGTTAAGATCATTTCTTGGTATGGTAAATTATTATTCTAAATTTACTCCAAATTGACAGATAATTGTCAAAATTCATTTGATGCTATTAAGAAGGAGATAACTTTGAGTCATGTGTTAATGCATTTTGATCAAAATAAACCTATTAGACTAGTTTGTGATAGTTCAGAATACGGGTTAGGTGCTAAATTATTGCATGTATTGCCAGAGTGATCACAGCGACCAATTTGCTTTATATCAAAGGTCTTAAATAAGGCAGAGAGAAATTATGCAATGGTCCATAAACAAGCCTTAGCAATTTTTTGGGTAGTACAGAAGTTTTATCATCATTTAGCAGGTAGAAAGTTTGAAATCTCGAATGATTATAAACCTCTGCATGCACTTTTTGGTGAGTTTAAAAGTCTCCCAAAAATGGCCTCAGCAAGGTTACAGCGTTGGTCATTGTTTCTATCAGGATTTGATTATGTTTTTAAATTTGTCTATAAATTTGTTTGTAAAGTTACGAAAACAATTGCTGTTAGAGTTGCACAATATACATGAAGGAATTTCCAAGATGAAAGCAAATGCACGAGCTTATTTTTGGTGGCCAAGTTTAAATACAGACATTAAATTTTATGTAAATAATTGTAAAATTTGTTTAGGGTTTGCAGAGGAGCAGAACCAAGTGAAGCTAATATATAGCTATAGCTAATATATAAGCGTATAATAAGTTAATATAATGTGAAAAGGGAACATGAATGTTTAAGAGCGTGCATGCTGATTTTCTGGGTCCCATAAGAAATAAAATGATTTTGATAATCATGGATACTTTTATAAAATGACCAGAAGCATTTATTATGAATAATTTAATTGTTGGGGAGACTATTGAAAAAATTAGAGTCGGTTTGATTTACCTAAAGTAGTTGTTACAGATAATGACCCTCAATTTTCATCAGGTGAATTTTCACAGTTTTTAGATAATAATGGTAGTAAATACTCTACATCACCACTACATACTATATATCATCCAGCAACAAATGGGTTTGCATAGAATTTTGTTAAGATGCTGTTTGTTTTTTAAATGCCGCCTTGAAAGGATTGAAGGATGATTACAACTGTAATAATTCTTTACAAATTATAATCAGTAAGTTATTGTTCCCTTCTAGAAATTCAGTACACTGTACTACAGGTGTATCACCCTCCAGTCTTGTATTTAAACATAAAGTTAAAACCCGATTAGATGTGTTATGGACAGGTAGTGAGAATAAGAGTTCTAAATCAATTGATAATAAATTAAACAGTAATAGACGAATTTAAAATTTTGGAAGTAGGGGATAAAGTCCTTTGTAGAGATTATTGTTATCCTAATTGTAAAACATGGGCAAAGTATATATGAACTTAAGCTGACAGGATATATTTGTGTACCTTAACGCAGGAGGGTTTAATTTGGAAAATACATTTAGACCAGATTTTGCAAGATAAAAGATCTGATTCTAACTACGATTGTCTTAATAAAAGAATTGTAACTGATATAACTAATAATAATAATACAATTATTATTATTAGTTATATCAGTTACAATGTTAGACGCTTCTCAGCTTCAATAGAAGTGGACTTGTTAAGACAAAGTGATATTGAAGCGAGAAATTTTGAAGAGTGTGGTAATGAAGTAACAAGTGAAACAGTAGTTAGTGAGGTTAATGAGAACTCAGAGACCAAAGAAAGTTTGACAGCAGTTCCAAGTAGACCAAAAAGAAATGTAAAGCCACCAGCCACCTGTGCGTTTAAACTTATAGTGGGGAGGTATTGTAGTATATTATAATAGACATAGAGAAAAAAGAAGAAAGTTAACGAATACATGTAATGTCAATTGTAAATGTAAAAAGCTTTTTTAATTGTTATTTCCCTATTAGTTAAAAATACAAGTTGTATAAAACTAAAAATCTATGTTTAATCATTTATATTCTTCCTCCATATCACACTTCTTCTTCTTCTTAATGGAGGTTGGCTACTACAATTTTAAACTCTTCCTTATATTCAGCTGTTCTTATTAGCTGTTCAAAATTTAGCCCTGTCCATTGTCGGATGTTTCTGAGCCACGATAGTCTTTTTCCTTCCTAGGCCTCTCTTTCCCTCGATTTTTCCTTTCACTATAAGTTGGGCATATTGGTACTTATTATTTCTTAGTATGTGGCCTAGGTATGATGTTTTTCTAACTTTTATTGTGTTAAAAAGTTCTCTTTCATTGCCTATTCTGTCTCCGGCTTCTATATAATATGTAGCTTCTCCTTTTCAAAAATTTTTAAAGTGTTTGTTTGTCTTTGTGTATTGTATTTTGTATTGTTATGTCCAAATTTACATTTATGACATTCTATCCATGTCGGATAGGCCACAACTGACGAAATGCTCCTGAAGATGATCTATTGATCGAAAGTACTTGGGCAAGATTAAATTAATCACCGTGTTCGATAGTTGCCTTGTATACCGTCAAAGTTTAATTATTCGAACATTCAACCTTATATTGATAAGGAAGTTTCCTAATTTTTTTAAGACAGACGCGTTCTAAAAAAGTCTTGTTATTAAGTCAAATCTAGGCGCTTTCCTAACTTAGGTATTACAAGCTCAATCTCCTCATTTGTTTGCAAGGGTATGTCCCATACCGTATCATCTCCTAGTTTTAGTAATATTACCGGTATCTGCGACAGTCAACTGCATACACGAAGAAAGGGGTGGTTTTAGTTGGTATGCAGAATAACAGGAAGACATGCGTTTGCAGAACCTTCTTTTAGGGACGGAACTGGGCTCGGATGTACTTAACTCCTCTACCCTAAACCAACACACGCCAGCCATCCCTAGTGATATGTCATGGTACGGATTTTAGAAAATTTCCACCCTCAAAAGAGGTTTCAACTGTGCTGCAGACATTGTCTAAATGTGTAGCAAGTCCTTCCTATTTTTCTCCCATTTTTCATCTTTCTTAAGTTTAATTTTATATATTTTCTTTTATTTTTTGTTTGTGTCAATGGTCATTGCAGCCGAGACACATTAATTTAAACAAAAAAAATCTATAAAATCTATGTTTCATATCTATATTCAGGTCTTCGATATCTTTCAGCTGTTTTTCAAAGTATGCTCTTTTTTTAATTCATTTAGTGATTAACTAATTGACGAAAATGTCGAACTTTACGTTGATTACGTGAGATTTGGCATTTCTACATCGCCTGACATAAAAATTTATGCAGTAGCCGTTGTAAAAAGAAAGAATGTGGATTAAATGTATCATTTAATTAACGTCGTCAGTGTTTCTCATACCCTGTAAGCAAATAAACAAATGTTTCTCTAATTATATAGTCAGTGTATTTTAAGAAAAATCAAATAAATACTCGCATAACAATACTATGTATATAACGGTATTATTTGGACGTAACGGAGTGATTTCTCCTATTTTTCTCTAATTAGGAATTAGTAAAACGTGTATACGAAGTGTGAGAAGATTCTTTTAATTCAATTCACACTTTCACAGAAACACGTGTGTTTTTAATTCAATCAACGAAAAAATGTTGTAGAATTGGTACATTAGCATCGTTAAAAAAGTGCATTACATCATTTTCAATCGAAATTAATGTGTAACATTATTATACGATTAATTCATGTTTATTTTCTTCGCATAATTATGAGTGACAAGTAGATTTTACTTGATTTGCCAAGTCACTACAAGTAAAAAGTACATTTTTACTTGTAGTGACTTAGTGGGTATGTCCTATGTTTTAATATTATTTTAATTGTGACGTCTAATTGTTAATACCGAATCTTTACATGCTGGTCAATATATATTCTTGAAAAAGGCATGGATTTCCTGCCGAAACGTCGGAAAAAATTATATAACAATGTCTTAGTATCAAACTAATTTTTTTATGAACCTAAGCCCAAGAGAATCCACTAATATATATATATATATATATATATATTTATATATATATATATATATATATATATATATATATATATATAAATAAGGATCACTCAGATGAGTGGTGGGTTCAATTATCGGTCAACTAGGTGGAGAAATAAAAGACAAAGTTGATACTACTTCATCTATTTTGAAGACGTTTCGCTATCGAATTCTGATAGCATCATCAGTTCATCTAAAAATTTTTACATTATGAGTACCACACATTCATGAAGAAGATGTTAAATAGTTACCTTAAAAAAGATATGTAGTTGTCAATGGTATTAAAAAGGTAGTACAAAAACTCAAATAAATGGACATCGTATGTGATATTGTATAAACAGTTAAATAACTAACAACATTTAGAGACTTAGTAAAAATTAGCAAAGCAACAGAACACGTGGTCTAATAAGCATATAATATTTAATATAATATTAACTAGTGAAAAAGAACTAAGAAAATCATTGATTCACTTCCAACTATGCAAAAAATTTTTATTTTAACTTCATCTTAACTTTTGGTAGCATTATTTAAGTTAACTACATTAAGATATAAAAAATATGTATAAAAAAGATATAAAGTTAAGTTACCACTGTTTGCTTGGCACCTGTTGCAGTTGAAATGGCGTTAATTAAAAGGTACCGAGTCAATGACATGAAACAGACAGCCAGCCTTGAGGTCGAAAATTATTCGACAGAACAGCAAGGTTAATAGTACCAACCCACTAATTTACGGGCGGTAAATTTGAAAAAGTTAACATGAGTTTGAATGATAACCCTCCCGTAAGAGACCAAACAATGAAAGAAATTAGCGATAACGCTAATCCCCTGCATCAACTAGTCTAGAACAAACAAGTAGGCAAGATTCATTCAACTCCATATTTAAAAGAGTAATAAACGTCAACAGTGTAGTTGGATATACATCTACAGGTGATTGACGATAAGCACCTAATTTCCAAAAAGTCCAAGGTCCCACGCTTGGAACTTTAATTTGTAAAGTATTCAAAGGTTGAATTGTATTTATTTATATTAAAGTAAAAAACCAGAGGGTCAAATTAATCAATATATGAAAAACGACCAAGTATGCAATGTGAGTTGCATAAGTAAGTCTAAGTTAATTAGCATTATGTAATAATATATTTTTATTAAGTATTAATTATAGTAAGTTAAATTTATTTATTAAAGAAAATGTGTTGAATTGTACGACTTTAGAGACACATACATAACGAACTGATTGTAAAGCCTAATTCTGCAAAATTAAAGCATGATATATTTGACTCAAGTTACTTATGTCTGTTCTCTTATTTAAAGCATTAGGATGTTTGAGAATGGAACACATTTCTAAGAACTGTCTTTTGCCAAGATTGCGCTCAGTGCCAAGAATTTTAACTTCATTGAAATTCACCTTATGTTTGGTGTTAATTGCGTGTTGCGCTAACGCACATGTGTGCTTAGAAAGATTAATGTCACTTCGATGAGAAGTAAGACGTCCTTTTAGTGATCTTCCAGTTTGACCAATATAACAAGCGTTACACTCAGCACAGGGTAAATAGTATATAGTATTAACTTGTTCCAAAGTGGACAAGGGTGTTTTAGTTTTAGAAAACAAATTTCTAACAGTCTTAGCATTCTTAACTGCAATTTTAACTGGTATGTTGTTATGTTTATACAGTTTAATAAGCTTCTCCGTAACTTGAGGAAAATAAGGCAGAGATGAATAATGGGTGGTAGGATTCTCAAGATCAGTATTAGGCAGAACAATGCTATTGACTGAATTATTAGAAATGGTTCTAAGTTGGTCACCATTGGGTATATCATCAAAGAGGATCCATAACTTTGAGAATATAGGTATTTATTTATGATGGAGGAAGGATATGAATTTTCAATTAGAATATTTCTCAATAACTTAAGGGATTCCCTTCGATTAATCGGATGTGTCAATTTATGTAATCTGCAACTAAGTGCTTTAATAAGGTTCAATTTATATTTCATAGGGTGACAGGAATGGTAATTAAGGAACCTATTGGAGGCCATTGGTTTTCTATACCAACTTGTGGTCAGGGTGTTATCTCCCATTCTGATGACACGCATGTCTAAAAAGGGGATACTATTTGTGACAGTGTCCTCAAGTTCAACAGTGAACTGTAAGTGAGGATCAAATTCATTGAAGAAGGATAAGGTACCCTGAACCTTGTCAGGTGGTAGGGCTAATAATAAATCATCCACATACCGCTTAATAAAAGGGATTGGAAATTCTAAGCGACCTAAACGGTCAGAAACCAAATCATCTAGTACATAGTTAACTAGGATGGGTGAGATTGAGGAACCCATAGGTGTGCCAAATATTTGGAGGTAAAATTTGTCCTCAAAAACTAAGAAGTTAGTGTCAAAGACTAGTTGCAAAAGTTCTGCAAAAATATCCCAAGAAACAGGGCAATTAGGTTTAATAGAGTTCCAATGATTTTTCAAGGAGGTGATAACACTGGACAAAGGTAAGTTAGTGAAAAGAGAGACCACATCAAAGCTTACTAAAATGTAACCTTGTGGTAGTTTAAAATTATTTATAAATTCACTAAAATGAAAAGAATCAACAATATTATAATCATTGCTGTAATTATATGATTTGGATAAGATATCCGTTAGAAATTTAGAAATATTAATATTAGGTGAGTTAATAGATGATACAATAGGTCTCATGCTCAGTGTAGGCTTATGTATTTTGGGTAAACAGTAGAATCGTGGAGCATATCCATCATAATTATGTAAATATTTAGCTAACGGTTGATCTATGATCTTGATATTTTTTAAGTGTGTTATAAATTTGTTAATTCTATTAGTGAATTTCGAACAAGGATTATTGGAAAGTGGTTGATAGTATCTATCATCATCTAACAGTGATTGGCTCAAGCTGAAATATTGATCTCTATCCATTAGGACAGTAGCATTACCTTTGTCGCTCGTAAGAACGAGAGTTCTAGAACTACAAACTTAGTCCAAGGACCAGTAAATGAACAACCTTCTTGGTCTATAAGTTTTGGTACTAGCTAAAAAATCAAAAGTACCTAAATTTAGTCCAAGAACACGTAGCATATTCTTACCTCAAAATGGTACTTCGCTCACAGTAGTTAATGGACACAAGATACTAGCTTTAATTTTTGATAGTCGACTAATATGGAAACCACATATTACAAACATCAAAGCTAATTGCTTAACTACATTAAATCTATTAAAATATCTAGCAAACCATCACTGGGGAGATGATGAAGATATCATAATTAAGATATATTGATCTCTCATTCGCTCTCGACTGGATTATGGATGGTGTGTATACATGTCAGCATCAAAGTCTTATTTAAGGACTCTTGGTATTATTCAGAATACCGCATTATGAATATGTATCGGAGCTTTTAGATCCAGTCCCACCGAAAACCTTCGCTATGAAACAGGTGAACTTTCACTTCGCAGGCAACAACTTTTCTGTCATATTTTGCTAAACCTCAAATCACAACAACCCTGTATATACTATCTCAAAATTTTAATTCCCTTTCACCACCTGTTAATTTTTCAGTAACTGTCATAAGTATATGTCAGTAACTGAAATATACTGCCATTAACTCCTCTCCTCCTTCGATTAATAACATTCCAAAAATTAACCTTTTCTTTAATAATTCACAAAAATGAAACCAACAGCCAAATTCTGAGGCAATTTTTCCTAGAGCTGGTTAACATTACCAGATTCTATGCAAAGACGAATCTAAAACTGAGATAGGAGTCCGGTATTCTGTAACAACTGCAAATATACTGATGACAAAAAACATCTAGAAGAACAAATCCACTGGTGCACTTTTGGATAGACACGGTACTACTATAACACAGACGGACGAGAAAGTACAAAGATGGGCAGAATATATCGACAAACTGTTCGATGATAATAGAGGAATCTGGAGCACATAGAACTTACGTCAGAAGAAATAGGACCATATATTACAAAAGAAGAAATATTACACGCATTAAAAACAATGAAGAGTGGGAAAAACCCTAGACCTGACAAGCTTCCTATAAAAATCCTAAAAATTCTAGATGAGAAGCACAATGATGTTTTAGTGACACTTATGAACCAAATTTATATATAGTTTAGGCGTATTACTCAAAGAGTGGTTAACGTCGATTTTTATTTGTGTTCCCCAAACGAAAAAGGCAAGAGAATGCAGCGATTATCGCACCATTAGTTTGATGTCTCATGTGTTAAAGTTACTACTAAAAGTCATCCATAAGCGAACATGTCACAAACTGGACATAGACGTTAATAATACACAATTTGGTTTTCGCAAAGGCCTAGACTATAATAAACCATTCGATAAAGTACGACAGGAACAATTAATGAATGTCCTAAAATCAAACAAGATTGACTACAACGACCTCAGGATCATATCCAATTTATACTATAAACAGCGAGCAAAAGTATGTGTTAACGAACAGCTGTCAGAAGAAATTGAAAGTAGACGTGGAGTGTGACAAGGATGCGTATTGTCGCCAATTCTTTTTAATGCCTACTCCGAAGAAATCCTGAAAAAAGTTCTTGAGGAGGAAACAATTGGAATAAAGGTGAATGGATTTCCCATTAACAACATTAGATATAAGGACGACACTGTGATCTTAGCCGAAAATATTGAAGATCTTAAAAGACTGGTGACCAGAATAGCGGAGTATGGAAAAGAGTAAAGAGTCTAACAATAAACGTCAAGAAGACGGAATTTATGAGAATGTCTAAAACTCAAAGAAATAACGAGAATCTTCTAATAAACGGAACCAATGTCGAACAAGTGGACAAATATGCATATCTGGGAACAATGATTAACTCCACAAATGATTACATTCAGGAGATCAAAATCAGAATAGAAAAGGCTAGAGCAAATTTCAACAAAATGAGAAGAGAGCTATTTACACGGGATTGAAAATTGGAACTAAGAGTTAGGTTGGCGAGGTGCTATGTTTTTTCGACTTTGTTTTATGGAACGAAATCTTGGACCTTGAATACGACATCAATGAAAAAACTGGAAACATTCGAGCTATGGGTGTATAGAAGAATTCTGAAAATATCGTGGACAGAACACGTCACAAACAAAGAGGTTCTGAGAAGGATGAATAAAAAAATAGAAATTTTAAATACAATTAAAACAAGAAAATTTGAATATATTGGACACATTACACGTGGAAAAAAATACACCTTGCCCCAACTGATTATGCAGGAAAGATCCAAGGAAAGAAAAGCATAGGGAGGAGTAGAATATCATAACTGCGCAACTTGACAGGGTGGTACGGATGTACATCAAATGAACTTTTCAGAGCAGCGTTCTCAAAAGTCCGAAGAGCTATGATGATTGCCGACCTCCGCCGCGGAGATGGCACTTGAAGAAGATTATAAAAAAATTTACAACGTAATTTTAATCAAAAAATTAATAATACGTAGTTCCGCCTTAATTTTCTATACACTTAGTTACTCTACGGGACACTGATCAAATTAAGTGGTTTATATAATATTGCGGAATACTCATCCAGGTTCTTCTTATAGCACACCACAGGTCTTCTAAGTTTGCTGGAGCACGTGGCAATCGATTTAGATTTCGACCTACCATATCCCACATATGTTCGATTGCTGATAAATCAGCTGATTTTGATGGCCACTCCAAAGTCTCTATACCAAATTCTTAAATGAACTCCACGGTTTCACAGGCAATATGAGGTGTTGCGTTATCCTTTTGACAGATCGCATTTGGAATAACTTGTAGGTAGGGATGTAAAACTGGTTGCATTACTTTACCAATATATCGTCGAGCTGTTAGAGTACTGCTAATAAGAACTATATAGAACAGATAGCACCCCATACCATAATGCTGGGTGCTAAAGCTGTATGATGTTCAGCAGCAAAGTCTATATGTTTTTGTCTCGCACCGCGAAAACGTCTCATCTCTATGCAGCCATCAGAGTCCCCAAACAATACCTAGATTCATCACTGACGCAGACAATGTTTCATTAACTATTCCAGTTTTACCAAGCTCTGCACTATTCTAAGTATTGAAATTTATTCTGTGATTTCAAAGGTAACACCAAAAGCAGATAGTAAGCTCTCAGTCCCATTCTAAGTTACCTTTCATTAACTGTTCTTCTTGAGACTACCTTTCCTGTATAATTTCTTACTTCATGTACACTGTGTCGTCTATTGCTGAGAGTAAAAAATCTAAGATAGCGCAAACAACGGCCTTGTGATATTCTAGGACGTCCAGATCCTCCACAACCCCGATAAGTCTTATCATTGGACCACCTTCTCCAAACTTTTAACACCGTTGATGTAATAGCTTTAACTCTGTATAAAATTTCCTATAAATAAAAAAAGGACTCTTTCATGCCTACAATGGTAACTTTTGGCATTTAAATTTTTTTAGGAAAATAAAAATCAATACAAAATGCTAAAAATTACAAATAAACTAAAGTTAAATAATACACAGAAATAAACTTTTTAATTTTCTTTGTTTAGCAAAAAAAAAGAAAAGCTTTAGTTTAAGAAAATATAGCGAGGTAAAAACTTTATCCCATATATATTTTTAGATAAGACTTACAAAGGAATACTTTTAATCCAAATAAATAGCCGTATACAAAGTGCTACATTTTTTTTGCCATCAGATAGTATCATTCAGAATTTCTGCCTTCCACCATCCACTACCATATACACAGGAGAGCTGTACGCCATCCTTCAAGCATTGATGCTTATCTAACCAAACTAAAATCAAGAACAGTGCAATATATACAGATTCGATGTCATACATCGACTTGATTAAAAATATATATTCCAAACGTCCATTAGTTCATGCCATACATGAAGCAACAAACTGCCTCACTTCATCTGGAACAAACACAACATTAATCTGGATTTCTTCACACGTTGATATTTGAGGTAATGAGACTGCTGATAGTGCTGCAAAGGAAGCAATTACAACCAAATCAGATATCAAATCCCCTCTGCCAGCATTATATCTAAAACTGCTTTTGAGGTCCCAAATCAAAATGTGATTCTCAGCCAACTAGAACTTGTTCAGAATGTACTAGATTTCCTTCAAGAAAAGAATTTTCATAATAACAAAATTGACCCAGTGTCAATAACCTTGTAGTTAAGATACAATAAGCAAAAAAAACGTTGGCGTATGCAACTATTGATAGGACGCGTATATTGTAAGATCATTCTTACTTATTGTAAGATCTTCATGTAGTGTGTGGTCTTATGGTCAGTAGATGTGTGTGAAAATTACTCTTCAGTATTCTTAAGAAATCTTGGTCAAACTGGTGAATTATGAAGAAAAGTTAGGTGTAAGTCAAAGTTATTTATTAATTCTCACAATTCTACCATAATTACATGCTGATAAATCGGTTTTATAAGAAACAATAGAAAATAAAGTGCTGACTAACCTCAAAATAAAAATAGAAAATCATTAGCAAAACTCAACTTTTTGTAATTCAATAAGAACTTTTAAAGGTGACCATACACGAATAATTATCAAAAATAAATTATGAATGAAGAATTAATAAAACGATTCGAAGATATTGTGATAAACGCTAACAATGATATAAAGGGAAGAATTGATGCTGTAGAAGTTCGTCTAACTTTAAAGTTAGAGGAAATTAAAAACAAAATCTATTCACTAGAAACTGAAAACAAGCAACTTAAAGAAAAATTGGAAAAAACACAGAGAGAACTGAAGAGAAATAACATTTTGATATTTGGTTTAAAACGATCCGATGATAAAATTAACGTTAGTGATATACTCACGAACATTAACGAATTACTTAATATTAAATTAACGACATCGGACATCAACAATATATACAGTCTCGGAAGGGGACTTGAAACACCAATAAAAATCGAGTTTATATCATATTTAAATAAACAGAAGGTGTTCCAAAATATCAAAAACTTGAAGAATACTAATGTTAGGATAAGTCATGATTATACAGATACACAACGTGAAGAAAATCGCATTTTAAGAAGATATCTGCTGGAGTCTAAAGCCAAAGGGGATACCAATCCTTACATTAAAAACGGAAAACTGTACGTCAATAATACATCACTTTCGGCTGCAGAAATAAAGTCCATTTACGAGGGAGAAACGGAAGACATAAATAACAGCCGACCTCAAAGCGATCCAGGTACTTCCTTTTCAAACTCAAATATCTCAATTTTACACCAAGATCCGGAAAATATTCGAAGAAGTTACGGTACAGTCAGAAACTCTACACTCTAAAAATATTAATATCAGTTCCAAACACAAACCGACCCTCAGAACGAAATCAAACCAAAGTACATCAGCTGAACCAAATCCTAAGGAGAGTAAAACCCATATTGGACTCAGAAACAGAACCGGATCTACAGGAAAATAAATTTATAGCCTTTTGTTATTCCTTTTTACTTCTGTATTTGTACTTTTTTACCATTTATATTAGTTGGTGTTTATATTAATTGGTAACATATTAATGTATTGGTTTTTGTCTTTTACTTAACAATAATTATTCTAATCATATTTTTAATGAGAAAACTAGTTTATAATTAATACTCCTTCGCATATATTTATACTGCTTCTTCTTAGTTGTAGCATTGATCTTTGATAGCTAATTTTGATTTTGTTTATTGTTTACGCAGACGTTTGCGTCGATATTCTCTTAACTATACCCTACTTTTGTACTCAGTATTGTACTAAGTCATTGTTACAAGATATTTGATATTTTTATTTTTTTCTTTTTCTCTGTTTTTTTTTTTTTTTTAATTATGGATCAATATGTAAGAGATTTTGATTTGCCCACTGTTGATACATACACTGTAAAAAACTTTAGTGAATGTGATGATATCTTACGGGTAAACCAATTTAACAACAACTTTACTCTACTTCATAATAATATTAGAAGTATTTCCAAAAACTTAGATGAACTTAAGCTACATATAACTGATATTACTACACGTTTTGATGTAATTGTTTTAACTGAAACATGGAAAATTAATGATATTAATTTGTTTAACATACCAGGCTATAACGCAATATATAATCAGGGAGAATTAAATCAAAATGACGGAGTTGTGGCATACATACGGTGCAAATATCTTTTCACCTACGATATCGTAAAATTAGGACCAACCAATATTTTAAAAATTAAATTAACTGTTGATAATAGCTATACAATTATGGTTTTTGCGTTTTATCGATCACCCTCTAAGGAAAACTATAATTCGAGTATTTCTGAATTTATTAATAATTTACAACATTTTTTACACAACAATGCTACCAATTCTGAAAGTTACTGTCTCTTTGTTGGAGATATTAACATTGACCTGTTGAATTTAAACGATGATACCATGGAATATACAAGTACTCTGAGTGAGTGCGGATTTACATCCATTATAAATAACCCAACTAGAATAACAGCTTGTTTAGATCATATATTTGTAAAATCAAAAACCAATAGCTTGGAGAATATTATTCCTCTAGTAATAGAAACTGACATAACAGATCACTATGCAATAGCATTACAAATAGTTTTTAGCAAAAAAACAACTAAAAAGACAAATGACTATTATGCTAAACGAATCAACTACAAAAGGCTAATAGATATCATCTCTAAACAATCTTGGGACTTTATCCTAAAAAATAGTAGCCCGGATTTAGCAACAGATCAATTAATAACAGTTATCCAGCAAAATATCAACAAATGTACGTATTATGAAAAAAGGAAAAGGAAAAACACAAAAATTACACCGTGGATTACAAAAGCTTTAGTAAAATCCGCTAGTGAAAAAGATAGACTGTATCGACTAACGAAGCTTCATCCGAATGACCATGATTTACTGCTAAAATATAAAGCATATAGAAATAAACTGCATTCACTTATGAATAAAACAAAACGGAATTATTATAAAAATAAGATTTTAGAGAATTCAAATAGCAATAAACAATTGTGGAGTGTAGTGCAAGATCTTAGTGGTACTAAAAAAGGAAAAATGCCTATCGACAGTCTTAAAAACCAAATGGGAAAGATATTGACTCATCCCTCCGATATTGCAAATGAATTTAATAAGACGTTTTCGGAGATGGGCAAAATATTGGCTGAACAAATCATTAGCAACTCCCGCCAGGTATATGATAATACCCTCCTTGGCAAACTCAATGGTTTTACTACCTACAAATACATTTGAAATGAAAACAATAATAAATCAACTAAAAAGTAAAAAGGCCACTGGCATTGACGATATTAATTCAGAATGTCTGAAAACAATTTCACCATACATACTCGAACCATTGGTTCACATTTTCAATATATGTATGGAAGAAGGAATATGGCCCAAAGCCTTCAAAACAGCAGTAGTCATACCAATATACAAAAGTGAAGACAAAACTCTTGCTCTAAACTACCGACCTATATCGCTTATTCCACACATGTCTAAAATATTTGAATTATTACTTAATAATAGACTTACAGCATACATCAAAAAGTATAATTTAATTTCTGCTAACCAATTTGGTTTTAAGCTAAATACTTCCACACAAGATGCCGTTTTGAATCTAACATCAAAAGTGTATGAAGCTCTCAACAATAATAAAGTTTGCTTATGTGTATTTCTAGATTTGGCCAAAGCTTTTGATACTGTCAGTCATAGTAAACTCTTACAAACCTTAGAGAAAGTTGGTATAAGAGGCAACTGTCTTCAACTATTCAGAAGTTACCTATCTGAGAGGCAGCAGGTAGTAAGGGTTTCCGAAACAATAAGCGGACAAAGAGGTATAACGTATGGAGTGCCTCAGGGAACAGTGTTAGGACCTGTCTTATTTAATCTATATATAAATGGTTTATTTTCATTGCAAAGTACAGGGCATATAATTGGGTTTGCTGATGACACGGCTATTGTTTATGAAGCCGATAACTGGTATGACTTAAAAATAAAAGCAGAAACTGATCTACAATTCATAAAAGACTGGTTTGATTATAAAATACTTACAATAAATTTTAAAAAAACTGTTTATTTACCAATTTCTAACTGTACCCCTAATATTGATCTATTCGAACCTCTTCGAATAACACATAATAAACACAATTCTTGCATCAAACCAGTAACGAATGTTAAATATTTAGGTGTTATAATAGACACACACCTAAAATGGGATTGTCACATTAAATACGTTATTAAAAAGTTACAGTTTATCCTCTATAAATTTAAGCACCTAAAAAAACACATACCGGATATATACCTTCGCACACTATATTATGGATTAGTAGAAAGTCATCTCCGTTATGGTATACTGGCTTGGGGAAGCGCCCTAAAAACTCACATTCTCCCACTAGAAATCATGCAAAGAAGATTTCTGAGGATAATTATGGCTAAACCCTACACTTGTTCTACAGATAGACTATATAAGGAGAGCAAAATATTTGACTTAAAGCAGTTATACTTTCTTTGTATATCTGTAAAATTTCACACCATGAAAGTTAAAAGCAACTTACCTTCACATGGATATCATACTAGAGGCAAGCACCTCTATATGGCTCCAAAAATGACGAAATCTTTCTGTCAACGATCTTTCTTATTTTTAGCCCCAAAAATATACAATCATATTCCCCTTGATATTACAAATACGAAGAATGTCTTTCTCTTTAAAAAATAAATTAAGATTATATCTCATGGAACAGTCAAGACATTTTTGTAATATCATTATAGTAGCGTAAGTTATAAAGCCATATTCACTTAAACTTCCTTAAAGAAAAAACTTTAAATCTACTCCTTTCAAAGATAATTTAAAAAAAAAAAAAAAAAAAAAAAAAAAAAAAAAAAAAAAAAAAAAAAAAAAAAAAAAAAAATATATATATATATATATGTATGTATATATGCATATATATGTATATATGTATATATATATCGTGTTGTTTTTATTGTTTTATTTAATGTGTTTATCATATTTATATTGAAGCATGTGTGTTTACACTTTTGTCCTTTCAAAGATCTTGTTAACTAATTGATTCATACATAAGTGCTGTATTCATATCAAGGGTTTCTACTAAAATTTTAATTATAGTTATTTTATGATTCAAAAAGCAGTATATATTATTGTATTGTATACATTGTATTGTTTATTTTATTTAGCATATTTACCAGAACATAATTTGTGTATTTGCAGATCTCGTTAAAAACTTATTAGTATCTAAGTTTAATTTTATTATACATCTTTGATTATTGTATCTAAATTTTCAATCTGCTTGTTTTTTATGGTTATATTTATATTATATATATGTGTGTGTGTATGTATGTATATATGTGTATATATATATGTATGTATATATGTGTATATATGTATGTGTGTATGTATGTATATATATATATGTGTATATGTGTGTATGTATGTGTATGTGTGTGTATGTGCATGTATGTGTGTATATATGTGTGTATATATTTATACTTTAGTATATTATATTGTATTTTTATTTATTATATGTTACATTTACCGAAACAGGTGTCCCCACACCTCTCGGAGACCTACGGGTTAATTTATTCACATATTGTTAATTATTGAAACAAATTTTGTATGATTGTTGAATAAATTATTATTATTATTATTATTCTTAAATTTGAAACGTATATGGATTTTAATACATTTTTCCCTGTTTTATATCTACAAAGACAATTGATTGCATGAATAGGGGTTTCCTAGATATGGTAAACTGTTGACGACACTTCTGACCACACATTCAACGGTAGTTAACTCCCTTCCGGATATTGTGGGACAGCTACCTCAAAAAATGAATTTAATCGTATCCGGTAGACAGCTGTATTAAAACAAATTAGAACTGTTCCACAAAGCACTTATTCGTGCTTATTATACCACAATGGGTAAATTAATTTGTCGTAACGAAATATTTTACTAATATTCCGTACGATACGAAAAAAACAGAACTTTGAGTAGTAATAGGATGAAGACCATAATGTTATGAGTTAAATGTTATTTATTTATTAAACATGATTATATACTTAACGAGATGAACACTTACAAAGGGTTCGAATTATGGAAATAATAAAAAGCAATTAACAACCGATGATCTGTACAATAAGTCCTTCAAAAAAATTAAAGATCGATAAGATATTAGAAAGTAAACTAAACGTTTTCGGAAAATATTAATGTTTCGGTTAAAATTCCATCGACTACAATGGTCCATCTCTTAAGAACTAACATTAATCTTTTATGTTGTAGTAAAATTAATTTTTTATGCTGTTATCCTATTGTTATTGTTAAAACTTAGTTGTAAAGAACGACTAATTATGTCATACCGGTAGAAAGGAGTTTTAATATGGATAAAGCGACCTATTTTATTTGACGTATTTAAAGTGAAACTGGAACCAACCATGAAGTGGAGATATCCAGGAGTGGCTAGTATACCTGTTGAATACAAAGCACGTGGTGGTCGTGTGTATTAAGGTTTAAAAAAATGCTTATTAAAAGCTTAAAACTTTTATTTTAAAGAAGATCTTTTCGGAATAAACTCGTTCCATCATCAGTTTAATAAAAAGTTGTTAAAAAAACATTGTATGGCCACATGAAAACATAGTAGAGAACTCCGTATTAAAAAACTATCCTCAAGGTGTTTATGGAGGTAAATGCAATAGACTGTTGATTTGTAGATTACTAAAACTGAAAATGGGGGCATCTCACATGACCCCCTGTAGTTGGTGAGGTTTTATTGACTTACCTCTGATCTGTGCTGGATTCTAGGGCTAACTGTTAGCCCTGCTATTTATTGTGCTTATATATACACAATGGTTTATAAAAAAAGCCTTGGTGAATATATAAAAAAAAGGGTTTTCTAAAAAACTCGGGTTTTAAGGGTCGTAGGACATAATGTTTTTTTTTGAATTCGTATAAAAAAAATAACAAATACAGAAAAAATAATTTCCCATATGTTATCTTATTCCAATATTCCCATATTAATCTTATTTGGAAACCTTCTTGTTAGCTTAACATTAAATAGCTTAGCTTAATAAAAAAAAAATTGAAATACCACAGTTGTCTTCTAAGTTTTTACGAATTTGATACCATTCCATAACTAGAATTTTAATAACTAGATTTTTTACTTATTCTTATCGCAGGTCACTTTTAGCTATTGTACTTCCGTCTAATTTTAAATAATATTAAAATATTTATACTTAAAATATTTTTCAAATTTTCAGGTAATAAATATATAAATCTTTTAACAATATAGTAGCGTAAGCTGCGTTGACACACTTTTACTATTAGCTTATTAATGTAATAGAGGTAATGAAATTATTGTAGTTTCAAGATTTCTTACTTGGAACCATTTTGTAAAATGTTATAATAATTAAATTGTATTTATTAAACTCAACTGTGATTTTAGATTTACAAAAAGGACTCACAATTCGACTTTGCTTAGCCATTTTTTTAAAACAGTTAACATTTATAAATTTTGTGATGAGCGCTTTATTTAATATATGTATTTGATTTACGTACCAATCGTACTCAACTGTGATTTTAGATTTACAAAAAGGACTCACAATTCGACTTTGCTTAGCCATTTTTTAAAACAGTTAACATTTATAAATTTTGTGATGAGCGCTTTATTTAATATATGTATTTGATTTACGTACCAATATTTAAAAATTAAAAAAACATCTTGGTTAGTACAATAGTTAGTTAATACAGAATAACATTTTATCAAAATGCGTTGCACAGTGAAAGGGTTAACCTAATCAAGTCAAAATATGAAGTAGTACTCAAATTTTCCACAGAAAACCCGAATATCCGTTGGCCTTATAATATTTCAGCATACTTTTTAACTAAGATAGTTGAGAAAAAAATGGCGTTTTTAGAGCACTTTTGTATTTCCAAAAAGATAGTGCAGTCAGCTAGCGTGAATGTGTAGCTGGTGGAATGTTTTCCATTAACTGTCGCTTAGGGGTTAAAACATTATAAGGGTGGTTAAAATTAAATAAAAACTTAGCAGAGCAATTTGCGATTCAGGAACAAGTAGAGTACAGTAATATTGTATAATTTGCATAAAGGGTAGTTGAAAGGTGAAAAATTACTAGGGTGGTAATCAATTAGTACAAATGTAGCACAACATTCGTATTTCGTATTTCCGAAAAGATTTTTTTATATTCAACTAGCGTAAATGTGTAGCTGGTGGAATGTTTTTCATTATGTGTGGCTTAGGAGTGAAAAATTATTAGAGTGGTAATAAATTAATGAAAAATGAGTGAAATAATATGGCCCAGATTAAATTGAATTTCACTCATGTGTCCCCGCTAGCTTAAGGGTCCTCGTCAGAATATCGGGAGAGCAGATCGTGACCACACATGCTAAAGACAGGTATTATACTAAGCCAAAGCCTTCGTCAGGTCTCCGGAAAGGTTACTATTACAGGAATTAATATTAAACTTAACAGTCTTCCGTGTTGAAACGCGTCGACTATCATTGCGCCGAGTTTTCGAAATCCTCTTCGATGTTTTCTTCAGGGCTTCTGAAGTCTCCGTAACCCCAGACACCATTATACTGATCACTAACCAATGCAATGGTCACCTGTACTGATAATAATTATTGACGTCAGAGTTTCTAAAGTTGTTATTACATTGTATTGATTTTTTATGGGATTCATGCTGGGTTAAACGACCCCTTAAAAATGCCCTCGCGGGCTTGTAGTCTATAAAGTTTAATGCATACGAAAATGATTTGGAAAAGTAACATTGAACAAGTAGCTACTTCACTATAACCGTAAGATCATTTTTTATCGCCGTAGCCCTTCATAATTACAACAGTAATTTGCTCGTTTTCATTAAAATCCATCTTCATTGTGGAGCTTTTAAAAACACATAAAACAACTGTCAGTTTTAGTCATTAATACAATTTTTGCACACCTTTTTAATTAACGTCAAGCTATTGTTAGTTTTATGAATTATTACTGTCAAAATCACAGCGTTCTATATTTACTGAATTACTTAAAAACTATTTGGTACTGAGAAGTTCCAATTATTTTTTTAAGACCTTCGTGACTAGATAAAATAGTAAGTGTTAGATATGGTTGAACTCGTATTGAAATGGGTATTCCAATAATAATACAATATTACAGACTGTTGTACTTAAAAAACCAAAGTGACTCATCTAACTCCCTCCTTTTTACAAGTACGTTAGCACTATCCCACGTAGTAATAAAGATTATTAAAACAGAAATCCATGTATTTAAAATACGTAAAAATTTAAGGCGAGGGAATTCACTAGGGAAAACAAAATCCATTAATGTGCAAAAATACACGATATATTTATATATAAGGATCTAATAATCTTGTGGGAGGAGAATAGTCTCTCGTTAGTACAGTCCTCTCTCTCTATAACGATATGCAAGGGACCGGGAATTTTCATCGTTATAAGGAGAGATCGTTATACAGAGAGAGACAAAATTCGGTACTGTAATATTAATAATACTGTACTAAATAACCTATTTTAATTTAAAAAATTATTGAAATGAATCTAAATGAATTAGCATTGTATTCCACATAGATTTATTAACGAATAATACAAGCAATACAGTATAAAAAATGACTGTACAATCAAAACATATGTACTGTACAATAAAAAAAAATAGAATGCTACTGTAAAATATATTTAGCCTACATTATCAAAAAAATCTGTCACCTTGGTCTGTCTTCTTTTCCCTTTCCACAGAACTGACCTGACCTTGTCCTGAAGACGCATCGAATCTTCCACAGCACTCATATCGTCTTCCTGGTGGATGAAAAATCGATGCAGTACTTTTGCCGCATCCAATGCCTGCTGAGGGGTCGGAGTTGGTTCTGGCTCTGCTTCCAATTCAGAGTCACTGTTTTCTTCTTCTTCTTCTACACGAACTGCTTGCAGGATGTCCTCGTCAGAAAGTCCAGATGTTGTAGCTTCATTTTTATCAACTTTTTCAAAATCTGTTAGCTCTTCCGGTCCGTAGGTGATAGTAAGTTCAAACTGTCTGGCCCAAACATCTAACGACAGGTCATCTTCATCATAAGTCAATCCTTATTCTTCCAGCCATCCTGCGTGTTGGAAGGAATGTTGTATTGTATTGCTCGTCACCTCGTCCCAGGATTTACTAATCATTAGGATGGCGTCAAGAATGTTTAGTTTAAGATCGCCATTATTCTCAACCAATTCCATCAAAAGTCTTCTCCTGTAGTGGTTTTTCAAACTCTTGATGACACTTTGGTCCATGGGCTGAAGGACACTCGTTGTGTTTGCTGGCAGAAAACAGAGTTCGATGTTTTGAAGGTCGCGCAATACAGGATGAGCAGAAAAATTGTCTACAAGCAAAAGAATTTTTTTCCCTTTAAGCTCAATATCCCACTTTCTTATCGCTTCTTCAAAAATTTTCGAGGTCATCCACGCACTCTTGTTTGCTTTATATGTCACCGGTAAATTTTTTTATGTTTTTAAAGCAACGCGGGTTTTTCGACTTCCCTATCACTAACAATTTTCGCTTCACCGAACCTATCATGTTAGCGGCTACTAAAACTGTAATGCGTTCCTTACAGAGCATTCCAGCAACGCACTTTTCCAATTTAAATTTTAGAGTTCTGTTGGGTGTCATATTTTTAAAAACAATCCGGTCTCATCCGCATTGAAAATGTCGCCTGACGCATATCGTGCCTTCAGTCTAGGCCATACGTTTTCTACGTTTTTGTTAACATCGCGAGGCACTCCGCTGATTTGCCCGTAGTTGATCTTGTGCCGCATCTTCCACTTACTCAGCCAACCCTCAGATGCCCTAAATTTCTCAATTCCAAGTTCAGTTGCAAAAAAATTCAGCTTTTGTCCTGACCACAGGCCCAGAAAGTGGAATATGGTTCATACACTGCTGCTGGAACCACTGAAGCATAACGCGATCTAAATCTTCGTGCTGAGGTTTCCGCAACTTCTTCCTGCTACCGCCCCCCTGTCACCGCTTTAAGCCACTTTTTTCTGTCATTTAAGACACAACTCAAAATGGAAATGAAAAGTCGTCAATGTATGACATCTGTGTGATACCAGTTAGTTACGCCGTCCAAACAATAAACGGGAGTCACTTAATCCTCTGATAAGAAAGAATATAGGCCGCATCCCTTAAGCGCAAAACAAAACAACCGCTTGACAATGACCTTGCCACTAGTGACTCAGATAGTCTGAACTTTAAACACCATAACACATTTGATTTGTCATCAACTATTGAACGCTAAAAAGTTATCGTTATAAAGAGAGAACGATATCGGTATAGAGAAAGAATTAATACATTGTTCTTATGACCAACCAACCAACATTTACTATTTTCATCGTTATAGAGGAATTATCGTTATATAGGGAATCGTTATAGAGAGAGACTACTGTATTTCCGTTGTAACTCGGAAGGAAATGCAAGAAGCAACTCAATTTATTATTCTGATGAAGTAACTATGTGGTTAAAATAATTATTTATCAACTATATCAACTAAAATTATATTTTATATGAAATTTATAGCATAAAGATCGATAAAAACTATAAAATAAAGTATTTTGATGCAACTGTAGAAAACGTCAGTAAAAAATATTAATTTTTAAAGTGCAAATAAAACAACTGCTAACAGTTTATTTTTACTTACCAATAATTAAATGTTTAAAACGATCATTTTCAGTGAAGTTACTATACTAATACTCTATTATTGTTTTCATGCATGTGTATGATAATAATTAGTAGTAGATTATTTCATTTTAAGTGGGAAATACCCACCTTTATATTTAGTAATCTATTGCGGTTTTTTTATTTTCGGTCATTGCTTAATTTTACAATGGTCCTAAAAAGCAGATAAGTAGATACTATTAAAGAAGTGTACCTCCTAATAAAAGTAAATTTAAATTACTCCCCACACTAGTACTAGTTTCTCGAATTTATTCTAGTTCGTGTTGGATGTTTTCGGTTAAAGACATCCTCAATTTGAGGTTGTGTCACTTTAGATGATATGCGTAAACTAATAGTACAGGATCATGACTTACTGTGAGATTGAAGTTAACTCCACGAAAAGTGCCACAACAAGAAATGGAGAGCCCCATAGATACAAAACTGTATCATTAGCAATATTGACACAAGGCTTTCATCTAGCTTAATGAATCTTGGCAGACGAAAGGTGAAGATGACCATAACAATGAAACTGGACAACGTCAACTGAAGAAACACCTCTAGAACATAGGCAAGGCGAATAAACCGTGGTGCAAGAAATACGAAATGGAAGGCACAATGTTAAATTAAGTTATTGAACTAGGAGAAATGGTTAAACCGTACATAAGAAACATTTGCAGAAAGAAAGAAAGAATGACGCACAGAACTTCTTGGAAAATAGAAAATTTGGTACTAAGTTGCCACAACTAAATGCCAGAAACAAGTAGTAGGTTATAGATTTCAAAGTAGTTGATTGGCATGGACGACCTTTCCCCGTTGCAACCTGTAAGATATTTTTTGTATTCCGTTTTCTCTGCATTTTTGTAGAATTTTCATGTTGCTCTGTCCACTTTGTCCATATTACTGAGATAATATCTGAGTAAGCAAAGGCCGAGCAGTGAGAATACCCGTGATTACTCTGACTTCGATATTTTGAAGCTCCAAGAGTATTTCTGGGTAGCGAGAGAAGATTGTAGGAACCGTGTTACTGGTATTTGGCCTAGAATATTTTCCCAGTAGACTAAAATAAGTTCCTTTTCCATTTGAGTCAGTTTTAGATAGACGGCAGAATGGCTCTGGTCCTATCAAAGGAATTTATTTTAGCAAGAATATCAGCAATCTACACACTGGAAAGTTACTTTGTTGCATCCGGTCAGTTGCTAAGCGACTGTTTGCAGTTTCAAGCTGTTAACAACATATAGATTATAGATTGCAGAGCATTCGGTCCAGCTTGGCTGTAGGAGGAAACACCTATGGTTTTATTCAGTGACACTCCTCCTCCTCCTTCTGAACACTTCTTCTTTTTTCTTCTAGTATGTAGGCTTTAAAGCCTGTATTATCCTCCTTCAATATTATCCTCCTAAATTGTTTAAATTGTCCCACCACCTTTTTCTTGGTCTGCCAATACTTCTTCGTTCATTTGGTGACTTATTTCGTGCTATTCGTATTATTCTATCCTCTGCCATTTTACTGATGTGTTCGTTCCACTTCTGTTTTCGCTTCTCTCCCTATCCAACAGACTCTTCCCTGATATTTGTCGGAGTATTTTCATCTCTGTTGTTTCTGGCAGTCGTCTCGTTTTAGATGTGTCAGGTCTTGTCTCCGCTGTGTATGTTAATATAGGTCTAATTGCTGCTTTATAGATTCTTGTTTTGTGTCTTGTCTTAGGTGTTTGTTCTTCCAGATTGTGTCATTAAAAGAACCCGCCGCTTTACTTGCTTTTAAGCTTTGTTGTCGTACTTCTTCTTCAACATCTCCGTAACTAGTTATATCTATTCCCAGATATCTAAACCTTGCTTCCTACTTTATTATTTTCCCATCAATTTCGATTTTACATCGTAGTGGGTATTTAGATGTTGTCATTTATGTGGATTTTTCTACTGATATTATTATCTTGTATTTCTTAGCTGTTGTATTGAAGATATGTGTTAATCTTAGGAGCTCGTCTTCTGTCTCGGCGATTAATGTGGCGTCGTCTGCATAACATAATATTTGGATTTCTTTGTTCCCCATTCTGTAGTCATGACCTGTTAGTTATTTCGTCCATTATTAGATTAAAGAGAAGTGGCTTAACGAGTCACCCTATCTGACTCCGCTTTGTACTGGTATACACTGTGTTAGTTTTCAATTTATCTTTGCCTGTATTCGATTATGGAGGTAGATGTTTTCGATGGTTTGGATAATATTGATTGGTATGTTTCTTTTATACAGTACGTATAAGACGTCTTCGACTTGGATGCGATCGAAAGCCTTTGTCAGGTCTATAAAACAGATATGCTGGTTTATTGTACTCGATGGCCTTTTCTGTGATTTGTCTTAGTACAAATACGGCGTCTACGCACGATATTCCAGATCTGAATCCTTGTTGTTCATCTGATAAAGTTGTTAGTTTATTGATTTTGTTGGTTAGGACTTATGTAGTAAGGTTAAGTGCGGAGTTCAGAAGATTTATACCTCTATAATTGTTAGGGTCTTCTTTATCTCCTTTCTTGAACATTGGTATCATTATGTTATTTCTCCATGCGTCTGGTATCTTGCAGTGCAATCTAGGTTTTTGTATAAGTTTTGTCATCTCTAGGGTTATACTTTCTTCTCCATATTTTAGAAGCTCGTTGGTTATTCCGTCTGATCCTGGTGACTTTCTATGGCTATTTCTATTTCCTGAAAACTGATTTCTATTTCGTGTCTTAATTCAGGTACGTTATTGTATTGATTATTATTTTCCTTTGCTTTACACAGTTCCGTCAGGTATCTTTCCCATTCGTTTGCTGGTATGTTAATGTATTCCTTCAATTCTACCATTTCTTTCCGTTGGTTTTTTATGAATCTCCATATTTGTTTTTGTGCACCGTAGAAGTCACTTTCCATCCTTTTTATAAACTGCTACCAGTGTTCATTTTTTGTTCTTTTTACCAACTGCTTTGTTTCATTTCGTATTTTCTATAGTTGTCTCGGGATTCTGGGATATATGGTGTTTTGTAGTTCGTGTAGGCCTTTAGTTTCTTTTTACATTTCTCTTTTATTTATTTTCTGAACAGTGGTGTATTTTTGTTGTTTCTTTTGTTCAGTATGACTTTGCTTTTTCCTAGGGCTTCTATTGCTGCTTCTTCAATGTTGTTTTTAATTTTCTCCCAACCCGCATTTATATATTCGATGTCGTCTATTTGTTTCAGCTGTATCTTCTGTGCTAGCCTCCTTTGGCATTTCTCTTATAGAGACGTTTCACAGTGATTCTACATTGAATTTTTCCTCGGTGATTTCCTGTAGAAAATTTTGTTTTGGTGGTATTTTCATTCTTATCTTTGCTAGTACCTACTTGTTTGTGTACTTTTGAACACCAGGTACAATATTGTCATGTTTACCACTAACTACTACAAATAGATCATCTGCATAACTCAAAGCACGAAATCCTTTCCTTTTAAGTTTTGTTAAAAGATCGTTAACACAGTAGACATAGTTATCTTTAAGAAAGAGTTTATCAATCCTTGAGGAGAAAATTTTAACTGCTCTTTTAGTGGCCGACTAATCTCTTTTAAATTATATTCCTAGTACTGAACATGGATCGAATCTATTTAATGATGGAAGGTGATATACCTATTTATGTTGCAGCAAGGTTAATAGACCTCAATGCGATGTGATTAGATACACCCTCTAGATTTATGACCGCACATAATACCACTTCTTTTAATGAGATGGCCTCGTCGAGGTTTTTGGCTAGACAATGCAATGCATCTATGTTATTGTCAGGTTAATCGGCAACTTTTTCTTGATGAAGAGATATACTTGACACGTATTTACTTCTTATGTATATATTTAGTATTTAGACACTCTTGAGGCTAAGACAATAGGTCTATATGGCTTTAGTTTTTTTTGGAGATCTTTTGCTACTCTTACCAATAAAGCAAGCTCTAACCTCCTGTCACCATCCTTTTGAAATATAGCCTAACAATAAACTCATCTTGAACATTTTTGCTAGATGAGGCAGTCAAATATCAGTTTCCTGCTGTAGTAGAGCTAAGAAGTAACCACCCTCCCCAAAAGACTTATAGGACCTGATATTTCGATTTTATTATTTGTGAAGATTTTCGCTGCTAGGCTCTTACATAGGTGTGTATGATGATATGTATGTAGATTCATCCAACTCGGTCTTTGCTTCATCTTCAATAAATGTTGAACCAGGAAATGTTGAGCCATTTAAAGACATCTTGTATCTCTTTGATTTCCGTAAACTCACCATTTCGCTTTTTACGTAGTCCAATGCCGTTACAATGGTGTCTCAAGATAAATTTTTGAAGGCGCACCGCGGTGAATAAATTAGTGATCCCTTCGCAGAACTTTTGGACCTTCTTGACTCGTTTAAGATTGATAAATATTTCTAAATTACGTTTAAGGTAATATTATGAACTTTGATTTTTATTAGAGTAAGGTTATATTAGGTAATAGATCTGTCGTTAATAATAAAGAAAGAGTAGAAATATTATTGAATAATTTAAAATATATTCCTTAAATTTATACCTACTTACAAATAGAAACGACAACAATAATGAAGCAATTCAATTAAATTATTACAATATCATCACTATAATTATGTTATTGAAACAAATTATTGCCAGTCCAATGAAGTAAAGTGAGTCAATAAAATTTTACCTATTCTTGGAAGATTGTAGCTAATACGTTATCTTGTGGATGATAAATATTCAAAGAATATATGTTCGAACGAAGCCATTATTTATTTTGTATTTTATATCCTGTTTATAGGGACACAGTTGACTTATTATTCATAACTATAAACTATTTTTTAGATTCACTAAATTTATATGTTAACTGGTTATCACTAAAATTTTGCGAAGTCACAAAAATAAGAATACAGTGGTGATAACGTAGAAAAAGAACAATAAATTATTAAAATATAAAGATACTGAAACTTTCCCACTGATCTACATATACAGTGAAACTTGGATAATTCGAATCTCAGGGGACCGTTAAAAAATTCGAATTATCGAAAAATTCGAATTCAAAATATATCTACAAAGAAAAACAGTGATACCTACAAAAACATATTTTATGCAAACGATAAAAATCAACTCTTTTGCAGATGTTTTCGTTACTAGTTTTGTCCGAATTTTTTTTAACCAGAATACCAATTAAAACATTTGTAAGTTATAAAAAATGATTAATTATTGTCATTATGACAGGTGTTCTCATTAGTATTTGCGGCCAAATCACGGCCGATAAAAATCGCTCAGTGAGCGCGCCATTAAAACAAAACATTTATTGAAAATAAGGACATTTGTTACAATTAACCAAAAACGCAGACTTTAATTTTTTCCGAAATTTTCAGAAATTTTAAGAAATCCGAAATTTTCAGCTAGTTTTTAGAATTTAGCTTCTTGGCAATGACAATAGATCCTAAGGTATTCTAAGGTGAACTAAAGATAGACTTACGTAATTTTTACTTTCAAAGTACCGTCCAAGTTAGGCAATATGGTTCGTTGTTTCTCCTGCACTGCAACATCGTCATCCACGTGAACAAAATCTTCATAAGAGATGACAGGATTACAAATTACGTCCTCCCAGCCGTCAACTGAAAGCAGTTTTTCTGTTAAAGTGTCGTTAGCGTTTTTGCGTTCTCCTCCTTTTTTACGAAACCAGATTTGTTGGAACATGTTTGATCGATTTGGGTGTTACTTTCACCTAAGCTTTCTTACACATTCGATAGACTTGAAGAATGTCAATATGTTTTCAACCATAAACGTCTATTAAGATTTCTTATGATGCCCCGGTCCATAGGCTGGAGAACTGAAGTCATATTGACAGGAAAAAGTAACTTTTACATTTTCAATTAGTGGGATAGTGTTGTAAGCCGTACAGTTGTCAATAAACAAACTAACTTTTTTTTTTCTTTTATGAACTTTTTGTCATCCAAGCTCTTGTGCTGCTCACATATTTCACTGGTTTTAACTTGACGTTGTTAAAACAACGCGGATTAGCCGACTTGCCAATCATTAGTAGATGCAGCATTTGTGATCTGTCCATGTAAAAATTAGGTGAGTGCATTTAAAAAATGACCCGTCTCGTCAACAGCAAAGATATCTCTTTCTTCTATATCCTGGATCATCTCCTCCAATTTTTTTACATTCTTTGGCTTCTTGCTGATTAACGGCCTCACTTTCTCCATAAAAGGATTTGAATAATTTTTTTTTGTTGCGTTGAAGACCCTCTAGCCACACTGTGTTAAAGTTGTTTTTCCCCATTTCAACAAAAAATTATTCAGCTTTGCTTCTTACAAGGGAACCACTCACATGAATCTCCATATTCATGGCTTGTTCGAACCATTATCAAACACATTTGTATTTTCTGTCTCCCTTAACCTTTTTCGTCCTTTACCGCACTCACTGTCACTATTGAGTTTTTTTTTATTCTTTAAGTAGGTGTACGCACCGTCTTAAGGAAGTAGGTGTAAATTATCATGTGTTAGGAGGAATTCCAAATTCCTTGGCAGTCTCAGATTTTTTCTTTTTTCCCTTTTCTACTTATTTAATTGCCGCTATTTTTTCCGATAACGTCAAAGTTTTCTTTGTTCGAAGTTTACTGAAGGGGCATGCAGGATTAGGGGAAATTAAGGTGCCAGATATGGGTACAATGTACAATGGTCTTGACTGCCTTGAAAGAAGTGGCGAGTGAGGACAGGAAAGAATACTACCCCTTTTTTTTTTGGCGGAAATTTCCAGCATGAAATTGGTATTTTAGTTATTAAAGAAGTTCGAATTATCCAAAATATAAATCGAATTATTCACGACTTTTTACCATTTCTTATATAGGAAATGCTAGGGACCAGAATAAAAATTCGAATTAAAGAATATTTCGAATTAAGCAGGTTCCACTGTATTTGATATTTATGAAAAATAAACACATCAAAAGTGTCTAATACTTCAATAAGTGACCGTTTTGGAGTATAATTATTTTCCTTGTCATGACCAATTTGCTTGAAAATTTGGATTTAGGTTCCTCTTACCTTCTACTTCACTTTTGGACCTATACCCAGGGCTTCTTTTACTTAGGGGGTGAAAGCCACCCCATCTCGAAGTAGAAAAAACATACGTTCAAAATAAGTCCGGAAATGGATAAATTGACTCATTCTAAGCAGCCTTAACTCTATAGAATTTTTTCATTAAGTCAATATTTCTTGAGTGAATGAAAATGTTCATTTTTCAAAATAAAAAGCACGTTTTTAGACGGTTTTTCACAATTAACTTATAAAATTTCAAATCGAATATTTCAACGTGAAATAACCAAAAAATTAAGCACTTTTCGAGGAAAACTCAATAAAACTTTTTGAAAGTAATTAAAAAGTATCTTTATTTTTGTTTCATTTTTAAGTTTCTGGCATCAAAACTGAGCGAGTTACGCTCAAAATATAGTTAGTCCCTTTTTTGTTGGTAAAAACATCGTGAAAATCCCCACCTTATTAGCACCCCAAATAAAATTAATTATTACCGCTTTACAATTACCTTTATTTATCTATTCTTTATATGATCTGTAAGTTTACCCGGTTCAAAGTGCTTCTTTTTCAACAAATTCGATTTTAAAGTTAAAATTTTTTTTTTTTAATTTTGAAAAAAGATCTTGAAGAGTAAAAAAATATCGGTTTTGCTTTTCGGAACATTTTGTTTTCTCTTGTTTTTCTGTACCTGAGACAAAAATTATTTAAGATATTGCTGTTCAAAGTTTGCACATACTCATAATTAGTGACTAGTTCAAGCCCTTTCAACTAAAGCCCTTTTAAAAATTAGGATTTAAAAAATTAATTTAGATGATCTTACTACCCTTAAAAAAACTTACAAAATATTTTTTTAACTACTTCGTAGCTTAAAAGCTAACCGAGTTATGTTGTAATGCTATAAGCTAAATAAGTAAAAAACCAATCACACAATTCAGGAGATATCAGAACGCGTATACTCGTGCATTGTAAGGTAAGTGTAAGACTAATAAGGGTTGTTTTTTATGTTGAAATTAAATAAATACATAACATTTTGATTAAAAAATTATTGTATTTATAGTTTCAATAAAAAAAACTAAAACTATTCGAATTTATTCGCTAGGGGTGGTTTTTATAACGGTAGAAATTATGTATAATATAAAACAGTAATGAAATCTAAATTTAATGTCAGTGTATAATTAAATAATTACAAATTGCTTGGTAGTAGAGGGTAATTATATGACATTGTTTTAATTATAACTAATCTAGGGGGTAATATTTATGGGTTAAACTGTGATAAAATCTTAAAATATGTTGTTTATTATTAATTGACATTTATTCACTTCATTAAAAGATAATATAAAGCAAATTAATTTACAACTAATTGCTTTAATATCCGCTTTAATTTAGAATTATACGATTTTTTCTAATAGGGGTAGTTTTAACCCCTAAAAAATAAAAATCAACCCGCGGTGCAAGTCCAAAAGTGAAGTGGAGGGTAAGTAAAACCAAAATTTTGGTGGTGACACGAAAAATTACAGGGTGTTTCAATCAATTTCGTTTTGAGGCAATAGCATTCCTGTTTGAAGAAATTATCTAATATAAATATTGTGCAGATACGGAGCAATCTGTCTCTGAAGCATATCCCATACATAATCGATGTTGTTGCAGTATGCGGTCGAATCTCTTACTGTTGTTGCAGTATGTACCTGTAGCAGTGGAAAATGGAAAGATGGCAGGCTTTAAGATAGGATCAATATATTGAGATTGATTCAAAGTACCTTCTAAAAAACGAAAACAGTTCGATGATGAAAAATTATTTCAGCCTACATCACAACTTGTAAACTTGTAGACCACTATATGGACGAACATCCTTTACATGCCCGAGTCTCTCTTGTCGGCCAAGTCATCTCCAAACTCTCACTTTTCTGTAATCAGGATAGAGACAAAACCTAGCTTCATTAGTGAATATCACAGAACTCCATTCTTGTAAGCCACACTACACATGTTCTCGTGCCCAACTTAATCTGAGTCCACGATTTCCACGACGTAACATGGGAACTTTCAATGGACGTCTGGCGTGCAGATGAGTTACATGTAAATTATTCATCAAAGTTTGGTCACATACTGTGGGTGTTTTCTAAGGCCCCATAGAGTTCACGTGCAGTTATATGTACATTTCGACGAGCTAATCCTACCACATATCTATCATATCGCGGAGTAGTTTCATGTTGACGATCCCATGTCTTTCAGCGACATTACCAAATTGTTCTTATCGAATTGACAATGCAACATCAACTTGTGAAAGATCAACCTGAATCATATTCACAGCACATTGTATTGCCCCTATCATACGGAATAGCCCCCCATAAGGACCTAGTCTTCGGCGTTTCTAGGGCCCAGGCTATTCCGGCTATTTCTTTAAGGGTAACTCCCTCATTTCGCTCGGTTGCATAAAGATCGAACCCAGAATCCACTCTGATAGACCAGTGCCATGCACTTCCAGAGGACATGTGAGGAGGTTTCCTCCTACTCATTACAAATTCGGCACCGGGGGGCAATCCAAGCAGATAAAGGTGCCGACTGAGTATACAATGGCCGGTAAGTATACTGACCTCTAGAGAGCATCTTCTACGGTCTAGGAGAAGCTTTAGCCTGAATCATGTTCACAGCACTTTCCATTTGAACATGTGTTAACTGGAAAGTGTTTCATGACTATTTTTACAATTTAACAATCTTGTTTTAGTAAAATTTTAAAGTATATAAAGACTGTCTTTAAAATTTAAAGCACTATTTCTTTACAATTTGAAGCAATTAATCGTATGAACTTGACATGTTGTCACTTTGGCCTTAATAAAACAGTGCAATTGACAGATTAATTTACATGTCATGCCTGGTTTTGTAAAGAACAATTTTTCAAATCGAATGGTATTTATTAAAAACAGGTTTTAAGTTTTTATTGAAAAAGTGGAATAATAATGGTGTTCCTTAGACATTTTTGATGTACGTACGTTAGTTGTTTAAGTATAGAAGTAATACAATGATTATTTAACCAATTTGATCAAAAATGAAAAAAGCCGAAAGAACAACGAAATTAAGATAGATATTCGCTAAAAACATGGGCCAAGTCGAGTGATTCTCTATTGACTTGTATAAACCTGTGATTTAGAGGGAGAAAAATAAATCACTGATAAGTTGTCATTTCTTATGCGTACAGTTTATTATATTTTAGAATAAAAGTGCCGAAGTAAAATATTTCTTACAAAAACATTTGTCAGTATTTCCGCGAAATGACTTACAAATATTGTACAAATATTTGAATTTGCATCCCTTTCCTATCGTGTAATTATCTAATTACCACCATGCCAATCAGCGCACTTTAGGACATTTTCTACAACAAACTAACTTGTTTTCTTGCCTAGAAAATTTATATATTTCTGCCTTTTTTTCAGCATTGATATTTTTAAAGTATTTTTTTTTTTAATATTTAAATGTGATATTTTTCTTTGCACATAATCTTTTACTTTAGTCATTTTTATTCTTTCATCATTGGATTTTAGAATAAGATTTCATACAAACTTTCGATAACCTGACCTTTAATCAACTAACTACTAAGTTAACGCAACAAAAATTAGCACTAATAGAACGAATTGATTAAAAACCTTGTGTTGAAGAAATATGAAAACTGAACGTACAAACAAGCAAATAGACTTCGTAAGTCCTAGGTTTTCACCCAACGTGACCGGAACTAAAACCCGAAGTCGATATTTGAACTCTCCGTCTAAATTTGCGTCGATTTGACTAATTGTGAGTAATTTTTGCAAAAACTTCCGGTCATACCTTTTTAACTGGAAGTGATATAGCCAGACATGGATAATTGAAGGCTTTCTCCATTTTTTAATGTAAAATGAAAACAAAACCAAAATAAAATTAAATATGCGCTTAGTATGCTATATCGACTGGTCCAACGAAGACTGTAGTAACTCATTTTTTATGTAATTGAGATAATTATAAAAATGTATTTACACTGTTACCAAAATTCATTAATCTATTAAATGGATGTTTTTATAGCATTAAGTGATACTTTTAATAATGATCTTACAAGGGTAAAACAGATTTAAGACAGAAATGGTCATAAGTGACTTTTGATTGAGTTACTATAGTTTTCGATGGAGATATTTTTAAAGTAGTAAATACCAGAATTATTTGTTTCTTAACTTTATTTATATAAAATGCTACGTTTTGAAGAAGCTACTGATATAATTTGCAGTTTTATATTTTAATTCAATTTTCCTCATCCGACTCTTCTTCGCTCTCAACTGAATCAACTTCGAGCTCGACTTTAGGAGGTACATAACTCTTTGAATTAAGATTTTTATAAAATCCATGGTACATTGTGGGTATTTTGCCGGTATTACACAGCCATAGTAATCCTTTTAGCTTTTTTTCTTCAATTGGTAATGGTGCATCATACAGTTTCGGTGGAAATTTGATAGTAGTGGAAGGCCCTCCTCTGCATTTTCGATTTAATTTTATGTCACAACCTCTAAAACCATCATCGAAATCGTATTTAAACATTATATAATTTTGGTGTTCATGCGAAAATTTTATTTCTCGTATTTTGCTAACTTTTATTGATTTCTTTTCGTTGTCAAGTTTCCAATTCTCGGTATCAGTCAGTTTTTTAAAATTAAAAAAATTATCTTGGGACATTTCCGTAACATCATAAACTCTTCCTGTAGTTTTAGCCATTCTAATTAATGTAACCCACTGTTCTGGCACATACACAACCGATTCCCTTTTCTTTGCATTTTCGATAACAGCATGCATACTGTTACCCTCGTTCTGAGTGTGGCCTTTTTCCAGAAATCTGTGAACAATATCAATATGAAAATGAGCAGCAGCAAAAGCAAATATCGAAAACACAAAACGATTCCTATTTTGTCCCCCACAGTTGTCTGAGTAGAATATTATCTTTTTAACACTTTGTTGTGCCTTGAGATCTAAAAATTTCCAGAGGCAACTGGCAATTTCATTAGGACCTCTTTTAGCCACCTGCTCGTGCCATACATAGCAGTAACCCTCATTATTTCCAACATCATAAACTGTAAAGTTATATGTAGAGTATTTGCTTTTGTAGTAAAAATCACTTACGTTAGACAAAGGGGTAGCTAAAACCTTTTGAAGGTCAAAGCAAGCCACACACAAGCTCTTATCATCTAGTGCAAGCTGTTTGTCTATGTCTTTTAAGTTTCTGATAAGTTCTTTGTTTTTCATATGGGACTCATATTGTTCGAGCAATTTTGCTTTTTCAGCATCACTAGCCATATTAAAAACAGAACAAACAGTACACTGGTCCTTTTTTGGTTTAAAGAACCCAATATTGAACTGTTCATTGAAAATATCCCTATACTGGCGTGACGTGGCAGCTGTAGTGATGTTATTTTTTTCGCAATGCTCGTTGTACAATCGGTACATTTTCTGGATAGTTAGCCCTTCTTTAAGGTACATCTTCATCGTATTCTTACGGGTATAATGGGAAGGTACTACAGGAAACTGATTTATGTGATTTTTTACGTTGTCTATAAGTTCTGGTGATAGTTTATGTGGTCTGTTAGTGTACTTTCCACGTTTATCTTCCTCTAATAATCCACCATCTTTCAGTTTCCTTAATGCTGTATTGATCCAAGTTTCTGAAACGTTAAGGGTTTCCAAAAACATAGTTTTGCAAACACGATGTTTTTCATTGCGAATGTAGAAGTAATATTCTCGAGAGTAATTTCTTCGAGACCGTTGTTCTGCAGTAATAGTTACTTGTTTTTTGGCAACCTGTCTCACATGACGAGCAATAAAATCCCACTTTCTCGTATGATCTTTTAACTTCTAAAATTCATTGAAAAAAAGGTCTCTATCTTCTTTAGCTATTTTGGTAGCACATTTTAGTCTACATGTGTTTGCGCATGGTGCACCCATCTGTCTTCCTTTAATTTGAATACCTTTTCGATTTTCATGTTCAAGTCCCAAGTTTAGACTTGTTTTAGATTTTTCATCCGCCCACTTATTAACGTCTCTAATTCTTTTCCTACTTACTCTCTCTATATTGCCTCTGCTTCTTCTCTTTCTATTTGTGGTTGCTTCAGTTATATTCTTATTAGGTTCAATTATTACTTCAGGGATGTTTTTGTCTTCTGTCGGAATGTAATCTGGGTCAGTATAAGAGTCTGCATGAAATGGTTCCTCATCGCTTTCCTTCTCAATTATTTCATTTTCATTCCTATTGGCTTCATTCTCTTCTAAGCTTACTAAAATTAAACAAAAATGAGGTAAATGCCTACGTAATATTTTTTCATGCGGAATTTAAACCAACCTGTAAAACATTCAGGATTAATATCAGTCTCGTGGTCACCAGGATCCTCATTCGCCTTTTTGTATTTGCTTTCTTCTACAATACTTTCAGCAATATGTTTACCTTAAAAAATAAGTAGCTGTTACTTTGCTGTTATTATTTTAAATAAAGTTTACCATAAATTTACCTTCAAAAGAACGATAAGAAATATCCGTTTCAGTGTTTTTATACGCTTTCTCAGCTAATTCCAATATTAACTCACTTCTGGAACACATTATGGTAATTATAACAAAACTAAACTTTTGAACATAACCTTAAACTAACGCAGAATACCGTAGTAACTCATGTTACGATACCTATGCTATCGCCTCAGATAACAACGAAGACTATTGTAACTCAAGATACGATGATCTACGGTTGTTTTTCATAAATCGGAGATACTATAAAACTCTTACACGTAATATTGGTTGCATAACTACGTTTACTGAGATACGATTCTTTTCTGTGCCCTTATTCTTGAATTTGAGGGTGTAGAAATTGCAAGAGAAAGTGACCTAAAAGTAGGCGTGGCTCCCTAAAACCGAAAATGCTGTATTCTTGAAAAAAACTCTCCTAATGTGTGAGAGAAATGTCACTCCCTAAGGGAATAACAATTTCTACTGATAGTAGGTAAGAGAAATTGTAAATGGGAGCGAAAATAACAATACATAACCTTTCAAAAACCTAGGGAAGTATTTTGTTTTTTTAAAAAGCGGAAGTTAATAAAAGATGGATATCAATCATATGCTCTACTGGAATTATATTATGTTTAATGATGTTTTGGAGGCAGTTGAAGATCTTCAAATTGGCCGGGATGTCCTCCAACCAACGACCCATTTCTTTTGGCAGATAGAAAATTTTTACAAATTTTAAAATATATTTTGGAATATTCAAAGGTAGAAATAGTAGCAGGGTAGCAGTTAAGATTAAACTGCTCCAAAAAATCACTGCTTTTTGTCACCCTTACAATACTGTAGCAGTCACATTTTGTCACAGCTACACAAAAATCGCAGGTTGGCCCACCACTAAGGGGAGTGATCAGGTTGACGGTTGACAGTATCTTGTCCTTTGTCAATAATTAACTCTTGTGATTGGTTAAAACTTTCATTGAAAACCCGGCAACACTGTTCATAGTTTCTCTCATTCCTTTTTACTCCCCGTATTCAAGAATACAGCTTTTTAAAATCGAGAGAAATTATGATGGAGTAGAAAAGCGAGTTAGCTTAGTGGGGAGTAAAAATTTCTCTCGATTCAAGAATAAGGCCCCTGGGGAAGATATCATTATGTTTTATTGTTTTGCGCTCGTAACTCAAAAAGTGGAAAATTTGAGTTACTACAGTCTTCGTTGGACCAGACGATATGCTGTCTGCTCTATTGTGATTTTATGTCCCAGGCATTTATTATTATAAGCGTCTGCTTATTTTAAACTATTGATCCTTATCTATAGATATTTTTTCACTAACTATTTCTAAATTTGATTTACTTAATTTAATACGCGAAGGCCACTTATCAATAATACATTAGTAACATTGTAAACATAAACAGCAATTATATTTTTCTTATCGTGTATTTCCAATGAAATATATCTCAGAATTGGATTAAATTAAAAAAATGATCAGTCAGTAATTATTTTGTTAAAAACGTTATTGAAATTAAATATTCATATAATTAAATATTAAATATTTGGCACAACTTTTAACCTCATAATCATCTTTTATGATTTACTATTTATATAATGAGTTCCTACTAAATATGTAGAAATTGTGCAAGATATTATGTATCATGAAATAATAACTTGTGTAAATATACGATGTAGTTATATATCAGGGAAATAAGGAAAAAAAGGAGGCCCTGTTCGGGACCGTGACTAATTCTAGATACCTGACAATGTTTTTAGTTGTTATAGGCTATGTTATGTTATAGGTATATAAAGAAAACCTATATGTTTTCCGCATAAATTTCGGCGTCTTTTTTTAATTATTAACAATTTAGTGTTAAAAATGCCATTTTTTCGATTTTTTACTTACCATTAAAAGCTTAATATTTAAGGTAAAATTACAAACCATAAAAGAGCTGTAAAATAAAGATTTCTAAAAGTTATAAAATTGATTTGTTCCTTCAAACACTGCAAAATACGGCAAAAACGTTATTTGTTTATAACTGTTGTAAAAATTAACCTAGGCATTTGTTATTATACAATAACCTTATGTAGATTATGGCAAGTCCTAGAAAGTCCATCTATTAATATTACACTTGTGAAAGCAATACAAAAATTCTACGATCTTTGATCAAAAATTAAGATTAACAACCAGTTCTCCGAGAATATGAGGGACTAAGACAAGGCTGCAGGCTATCTCCAACACTCTTTAATATCTACCTGAGTGAGGCATTGAAGAAATGGAGGAGATCATATTCTGGAATGGGTACGACGAGACAACCCAATCTACACTTTTGATCAAGTAGTTATCGCACAGGGCCAGGAAGATCCGAACTTCATGACAAAGCGAATAATACAGGAATACGAGCATTAACAGAGACTAAATGGTAACTCAACAAAAACGAAATATATGTGCATATGAGGAGCTGAAAACGATGAAGTAATCTTAGAAGATAGAAGTATAATTTCGTCATGTTCCGAATATACCTATTTGGGAAAAAAATGGAAAGATATGGACGCACTGGAACCGAAATCGAAGAATAAATCATAAAAGGGAAAAAAGTGGCGTAGTAAACTCACTACTCTGATCAAAAAACTATCTCTAAACAGAAAAGGGTACAGCTTTATAACAGCATTTTTAAAAGCGTTGTACTTAATGGGTGCAAAACCTGACAAATCACTACGAGAACGGAACACAAACTCATTGTTCTGGAAATAGATTTTTGGCGCAGATCAGCAGGTATATCGAGAATGATGCAATCGTGACAAATGAAAGACTAAGACAAGTCATGGAGCGAAAAACCACCATCATAGAATAAGCACAGAAAAAACAGCTTATTCGTTACGGACATGTACAGATAATGACAGACCATCGTCTACCGAAGGAGGCATTGGAAAACAACATGGCTTAATAAATCCAAAAGGCAATGTCAGAGAGACATATATGACCAGAAGACTGGGTCGATAAACATGAATGGAGACTGGGAACCGGAAGACGTATGACGCTATAAACCGGAAACTATATCTATAATTAATCTTTGGTTTCTACTAGGTTCCTCCCATATTCCTCCCAAGATCAGATCTTATAGAAGAGTATGGCCTGAACCCTGAAAACAGCAATGAACAAGGGGGTAGATTTTTATATTTTTGCAAAGAACACAATATTTTAATAAGAAAAATATACTATAAATAGACCGGGAAATAAGATTTCTTTCGGTACTGTAACTAATCCAGATATCTGACAATTTTTTTTAGTTATTACGGTATTTAGTCAGTTATTATTATTAACAATTTAGTGTAAAAATGTCATCTTTTCTTACCATTGAAAAGATTAATATCTGAGGTAAAATCACAAAACTTAAAACATAAAAACTTAAAACTTAAAACATAAAAACTTAAAACTTAAAACATAAAAGAGCTAAAAATGGCAATTTTTAAAAGCTGTAAAATTAATTTGTTGCTTCAACAACTGCAAAATAAGACAAAAACGTTATCTGTTTATAAATATTGTAAAAATTAACCTAGGCATTTGTAATTCCGCCAAAAGTTGGATATGGTGGTATTTAATAAACACTAAAAATTTCAGATCGATCCATTAATTAGTTTAAAAATTATTCTATTTGTTTAACCCAGAGACCTTTTTTTTGCAGTCATATTAAACAGAAAATAATAAAGATACAGTAATTATACGCACACCAAATGAAAGTTTAATTTAAGAGTTGAACTATCAATACACAAAAAAAAAGTAAAAAAAAATAATTTTTTACAACGCAAAACCCTTTTGTAAAATTACGGTTATTTTTTATTTATAAAGATTTAGAATAACTTTTAAACTCTTGCTCGAAGATCAAATATTTTTTATATACGAAAAGCTGACATTTTTACACTATAAAAAAGTTGTTCCATGATAATTTGGTGCAAAAGTAGTTTTTTTTAATTCACAGCTAATTTGTTTATAACAATTAAGGAACGCAATTTTCTGCATTAAAAAAAGGATTCATAGTTTTTGTTATTTCATTTGTTATTCATTTATTTTAGTTACGGTATTTATAAATACTACAATAATACAAAAAATACTTCGTAAATATTTTTTTCATAATATTGAAATTATAAGTGTCAAATAAACCAAAAATATTCATTATGCTCATTATATTATACTCAATATATTATACTCAATATATTATACTCATTAAATATTGTGTAACATATATGTAATAGCTTATTTTTGCTTAAAATTAGTTAAAATTAAATTATTTATTAAAGATAAATAATTAAAGGACGTGTATTTTAGCTTTTCCTATAGATAACAATGATAGTATTACAAAAATATCGATTTTTGGGAATTTTTTTTTTCATAAATTGTTTAAACAAATTACACTGTTTATTAGTTAATTAATTTATAAACAAATACATATTTGTAATATACGCAAAGAGTAAATATAAATTAAAACAAGGAAGATTAAAATCCGTTGAGTAGATCCGAAGATAGAAACAATTGTAGTAGTTTGAATTACTGTATCTTCATTATTGTCTGACTAATGTTACTGCAGAAAAAGGTCTCTTGGATAAACAAAGATCCGAAATTTTAGAGTTTGTTTAGGACCAAAATACCCAACTTGGGGTAGATAACAAATGCGTAGGTTGATTTTTACAACAGTTATAAACAAAGAACCTTTTTGCCTTATTATATTGTTGTTTATATAAGCTTTCATCAATATTGTTCTGAAGCTATTTTCTTGTGGCATTTTAAATTAATTACTATTTAACTAGGAATAAGCCACAATTAAAGATAAAAATACGTTTATTGACGTTTCAATTTCCACTTCGGAAATCGTTCTCAAAATACAAACAGTAAATCAATTTACTGTCTGTATTTTGAGAACGATTTCCGAAGTGGAAATTGAAACGTCAATAAACGTATTTTTATCTTTAATTGTGGCTTATTCCCAGTTAAATAGTAATCAAGCTTTCATCGAGTCCATAAATAATAGATCAGTTGGTCTATCAAAATCTTTTTTCATTTAGTTGGGTTAAAGCGTAGTTGTGGTCGATGCAAGATCGTCCAGCTCGAAATGCGGCTTGCTGTTCCAGCTCTGGTGGTTCGTATTCGTTTTCGACTAGGGTTTTTATAACTTTTTCGTACAATCTACTGAGAGTGCTGTTAACTGAGATGCAGTGGTAGTTTTTGCAGTCCAGCTTATGGGTATATTATCTCCGTTTAGATACCTATTAAAATGTCCTGTCACCATATTAACAAGCGTTGGTGTTACATTTTTTAAAAGTTCATCGGAGATTCTTTCTGGTCTATAAACTCTTTTATCTTTCATGGTTTTTATAAGTTTAACAGTTAGATCGCCTCCGATGTTTATTTCTGGTCCATGGATTGGGTGTCGTTTGCGTATCTGTTAAAGATACTTAGGTCTGGACTCTTGTAGTTCTTTTGCGTAGTAACTGTTAAATACTTTGATGTTGATGGTTTGCATGTGTGCTGTATTTATGTCTTCCTACCTTAGATTTCATACGAATCACCAACCCTCCAAAGATTTGTTTCCACCTAGACAAGATTCCACTACCTCGCATTTTCGTTTCCATGTTTGGTTTTTCAGTGTTGTCAAGAAGCTGGATTGCCTCTACATTCACATGACTATGCAGCCTCTGCTCGTGACTTGCTGCTGTTCTCTTGATTATTTCGATTCACAGTTTCTATACCCAGGTCCTGGTGGAGGTTGCTGTTACGGATATACCAAGGAGCATCAACAATGTTTCTCAGTACTTTATTTTGAAATCTCTGGATAATAAGTAGATTACTAGCTTTGGTACAGCCCCAGAGTTGGCACCCATATACCCATACTGGCCTCAGTACTTGCTTGTAGATGGATAATTTATTATGAATTGACAATGTTGAATTTTTTCCAATCAGCCAATACAATTTCTTATATCTAATATCAAGCTCCCCTCTTTTCTTTTTGACATGGACTTTCCAGCGCAGCTTCGCGTCTAGGGTGATGCCCAAGTATTTTGCTGATGTTGCATAAGGAATTCGGGTATCATTTATTCTAACTGGGAAATTTTCTATTGTTTTATTTGTAAAGTTAATGTGTGCAGATTTAGTCTCATTTAATTTTATTCGCCATTTTCTGGTCCAGTTATGTATTTTATTTACTGATAGTTGCAATTTATCAGTCGCTTCTTCACTAGTGTCTCCTATCGCTAGTATGGCTGTAAAATCCGCGAAGGTGGCAATAGTATTTTGTTCTAGCTCTGGAATGTCACACGTATACAATAGGTACAGGACCGGACCTAAGACACTTCCTTGTGGCACGCCAGCTTTGATCTCCCTTAAGTCGGTGTACACTTCTTCTTGTTTTACTCTGAAATATCTATTCGCAATGTATGATTTCAAGATTTCTGAATACTGTTTAGGCATGAACGTTCTTAGTTTATAGTTTAAACCGTCATGCCAGACTTTATCAAATGCCTGTGCTACATCCAAGAAGATTGTAGAGCAGACTTTATTTTCTTCTAATGTTTTTTCTATTATATTCGTTATTCTGTGAACTTGATCTATAGTGGAATGTTGATTTCTGAAACCAAATTGATGATTTGGTATAAGATTTTTTCTTTCTATTATTGGTTTTAATCTTTTTAATAGAAGTTTTTCAAATAGTTTTGACATCACCGGAAGGAGGGATATTGGTCGATAGGATGTCACTTCATTAGGAGATTTACCTGGTTTGGCGATCATAATTACTTCGGCTACTTTCCAGAGTCTGGGAACATATCGCAATCTAAAAGCAGCATTTATTAGGTGTGTCAGCTTAACTATGGCTTTTCTTGGTAGATTTTTTAATAATTCTCCTGTTATGAGATCATTTCCTGGAGCTTTCTTAGGATTTATATTCTCTTTTATCTCTGTTGATACTTCTCTAAGTGATGTCAATGTTATTCTTTCGTCAGTTTGGAATGGTTCTTCCTATCTCAGTTCTTCACTATCATTGTCGTTGGGTTTGAACGTGCTTTCTAAATGATCTGCAAATCGTTCTGCTTTCTGTTCGTTACTTCTAGCCCAGTTGCCGTTTTCCAACTTGATAGGAGGGGAATGAATAATTGGTCTCTTCAATCTTTTTGTTGCCTTCCATAAAGAATAATCTGTGTTCTGGTCAGCTGTTAAATTACTTAAAAAATAATTAGTTGTTGAATTTTTTATATTCTGTATCTCTCTTTTTAGTTTTTGTATAGCATTATTTAGACTAGTTTTGTCTCGTGGAGCTCTGTATTGCTGCCATTTTTTTCTTAACTTCCTTTTTTCTACTATGAGTTCTCTGATTTCTTTTGGATAGTTGTTCCCTTTTGTTCTAGAAGTTATTGTGGGAGTATTTTCCCAAGCTGACTGTTGGATATTTTTTATAAAAACTTCTAATTCGTCATCAAGTTGCCTCGTGTTTCTTAATGGAACATCAAGATTAATTTTGTGTTCAAGGTTTATTTTGAAGCTCTCCCAGTCAGTTTTTTTATTAGTAAATATTGGATTGAACTCTTTTTTAATCACTGTATCACTTATAGTTAGAATTATCGGTGAGTGATCAGAGTTCATGTCCCAGCCGTCATTGATATCCAGATAGTTAGCTGACATATTTTTGTAAATAAAGAAATCTATCAGGTCTGGAATTTTTTTCCTATCGGTAGGCCAGTATGGTCTACCAGTAGAGATTACTTCACCCTTTTGTTCCTTAACAGCTGACAATAGTTCTTTTCGTTTAGTTGTAGTTAGCCTAGAGCCCCAGTGGGTATTTTTTGCATTAAAGTCGCCACCGATGATGTATCTTTTTCCTAAAGTGTTCATAAACTCTTTATATTGCTCTCTTTTAATGGAGTGTCTAGGAGGACAATATATTGAACTTATATTTAAGGTATGTGTTTTCATCTTCACACAGACTGTTGTAGCTTGTATGTGCTCAGTTGCATATTTTAATTCCTCATGATGCAAGATGTTATCCTTAATTATAATAGCGCTTTCTCCTTTAGCTGCATTATCTGGGTGTACAGTAGAATATACTCTATACCCCCTAAATTTAACATATGACTGTTTAGTGAAGTGTGTTTCAGAAACGAGACACAGATCAATTTTCTCAAAAATACCGCGTAGGTGTTAATAAAAAAAATGTTTGGTTTTTATGTCATAACTATTATTTTAAAAGTTCTTTGTTGATTGCCGTATTGGCTTTTGTCGTCTACTTCTTGGGAGGTAAGCCATTTGTGATGCGCTAGTTGCTTTAACTGTTTCTGTTGTTCTAGGTTATCACTCTTATTTGTTCGTCTGTAGGTTCGCCCTTCTTTTCCCAAGTTCATATGCATTTCACATTAGCGATTTTACTATGTGGGCATAAAGTATATTTGTGTTGTGGTTTACATATGCATTATTAAATCTCTGGTCTAGTTTTTTCTGATATAGTTTTCATGTGCTGTCATCGTAATGGCTGTTTATACACTGGGGTGTAAAATTAACGGGACACTCAGATTTTTTGTTTTTCTTGGTGTTTAGATCAAACTTGTTTAATTTGTTTGAACCTGTTTAGATATTTTGTGCGAACAACAACACTTTACACATACGTTCTGTTATTAATGTGAACTAGTATCTTGGTATTAATTTAAGTTTATAGCGGTATTGCAACTATCAGTAAATAAAATACATAACTGGACCAGACAATGGCGAATAAAATTAAATGAGACTAAATCATCTAAACACAATCTCTCGAGAAAAATACAAAATGTTGGCTCAGAGGTATTACCAGAAATAACTGAAGATGAAATCGAAAAATCCATAAACGACATGAAAAGAAATAAAGCGGCCGGTGAGGACAAAATACTGGCGGAACTGCTAAAAGAAGGAGGAGACACGATAAAAAAATGCTAAAAATACTGTTCAACAAATGTCTGTTTGAAGGTAAAATATCTAAACAATGGAGAAATGCCAACACAATCTTAATACATAAGAAAGGAGACCGAACAGACCTAAACAACTACCGTCCTATTTCCCTTTTGTCACAACTATATAAAACCTTCACAAGAATAATAAACAACCGACTAACCTATAAACTTGATAACTACCAACCAGCGGAACAGGCCGAATTCAGGAGAAGATACAAGCACAATCGACCATCTACATGCGCTTAAAATCTTAATTGAGAAAATCAATGAATACAACCTTCCGCTGTACTTAGCATTCGTAGATTATGAAAAGGCTTTCGACAGCATTAAACACTGAGCGGTTGAAGAAGCTCTGGTCAATAGTAGAATAGATTCAAGATACCGACAATTGATACATGATATTTACCAAAACGTAACCATGACCGTAATTCTGGACGACAAATTAATAACAGATAATATAAAAGTTAAACGAGGAGTCCGACAAGGCGATATAATTTCACCTAAACTGTTTACCTTGACCCTCGAAGACATAATTAAATCAACAGATTGGGAAAACAGAGGAATATGTATTAACGAAAAATACCTAAATCACCTTAGATATGCGGATGATATACTCCTGATCTCCTCGAACGACAAGAACTGAAATTAATGCTGAATGAACTTCATGAAAAATCACTGCAAAAAGGCCTAAAAATTAACTTCAACAAAACAAAATAAGTATAAGTAAATGAGTATATCTATCTAGGACAAGCAATCAGAGCTAACAGAGAAAATCAAGCAGCCGAAATATCGAGACGGGTAAGTAAGAATGGGATGGGCAGCGTTCGGCAAACTTTCTTACGTTTTAAAAAATCAAACAATCCCTCTATCCTTGCGAAGCAAGGTATATAACTCCTGCATAATACCGGTGCTCACCTACGGAGCACAGACATGGACATTTACACAGGCCAATTTGGATAGGATAAGGAAGGCACAAAGAGCGATGGAGAGACAAATGTTGGGTGTATCACTTAGAGATAGAAAACGTAACCAGTGGATCAGAACCAGAACAAAGACAGTAGACGCGATAGAACAAGCAGCAAAACTGAAATGGAAATGGGCTGGACACAATGATTGTCTCCAAGACGGACGATGGAACAATGCCATCGGAAAGTGGCGTCCATACAATGCAAAGAGATCAAGAGGCGGACCACAGATGAGGTGGAAAGATGACATCAGGAAACAAGGAGGTCCCACATGGCAGAGAACAGCTCAAGATAGGGAAAGATGGAGAGAACTGGGGGAGACCTATATCCAACAATGGAAGGATAGAGAATAGGTTCAAAAAAAAATCTGCACACATTAACTTTACCAATAAAAAAATAGATAATTTCCCAGTTAGAATAAATGATACCCGAATTACTTATGCAACATCAGCAAAATACTTGGGCATCACCACAGCCACCTTTACTTCCAAGCCATGAAGTAAAAAAGGCAACACCGCATTCTATGACGTCGGTAGTCCGATAATCCGGTAAGGTCTACCAGAATATTAAACTAATTTGAATTTTAGGAAACTGATAATTACAGAAATATTTTTAGGGAAATTAAATTAATAAAACCTTATATATACCTAGTAAATATATATAAAGTTTTATTATTATTTAGGTTATATTATCAATAAAATAATCACTAGAGTAAAATTTATTGCACTTAAAATACAGTGTCAAACAGTTAATCTTACAATCAAATGCAGTCAAGAATCACTAGAAATTTTAAATATTTTAAGTACTTAAGCATATAAATAACACAAAACATTAACAGGACATTTAAAAAGATTATTAAAAATACAAAAGGTTTGTGATAAGTAAAAACTTAGTGTAACTATTATGATTAAAAAATTCATCCTAAGAAATCAGACACAATATAAATATGGTTCTAAATTAATCTAATTGAAAATTAAATATTTTACTATTTACTTATAACTTTTGTTGAATTTTCATACTTAGATATACAAAAGTAGCAATTTTAAATATTAATAGGTTTGTTGTCATATAGACCAAGTTAAAAGAGGTATACATGAAAAATGTGTTGAATGTAACATACCATTTATAACTTGTATATCGATTTAAAATAGCCTATATTCTCAAAAGATTTTTGAATGTAATACTCAAATTTGTTATCACTTATCTAAAAAGCAAATCTAATTGAGTAAGTAAGTTCTCTAATTGTGACCATCTTGTTAATTTACTATATTGTAAAATCCATTTCAAATCATTACCACTTAATCTATTCTTACCTACATTGACGATTACAGGATTACACTAAAATTACTGCTAACTATTACACTACATATTACACAAATATTATCACACTTGTGTTCCAACTGATTAATGTTTAATACATAGAAATATACACAATCACTTGTAATTTTACTTGTCCAGTTTTTCAATGGGATATTATTGTCTAAGTCTAATTGACATAATTATGTTATCTCTTGTTCCCTCTTCTTAGGCACAAAGTTTCTTCTGTCTTCGGGATTCCTTCTTTCTTTAGTACGATGAACAGTTACATATGATGATTGATGGTACTTCAGGAAATATATTAGGAACTGCATTGCCTTTTAATTTGGGAAATATTAACTTTTCAATGTGTACATTTCCATCTTTATCTTCTCATTGTTCAGTTCGCTGAATACCATCTTCATGAAAAAGTTTGGCACATACTATGGAAGATTTGGTAATTGTACAGCCTTCTCTATGAATAGAGATTGGTTTTGCAACCAGGTACACAACAATGCCAGAGCATCTGTAACAAAAAACAAAAGTATTATTATTGTTGTTTTTAGTTTACATATTTTGTAACAAGAAACAAAAGTATTATTATTTTCAGTTTGTTTTGTAGGTTATATTCATACTTGCCTGTCGTTAAGAATCTTCTAGAAGTTCTAAATTTAATGAAATTTCACTTATATTAATATTTTCTAATTGATTTAAACACAATTTACAAATAAAACATTCGAATAAAGTTAAAAAACAATAAATTCAACAAACTTTACAATCCATTATGTTAAACCAAAACAAACCACAGTCGGACTACCACGCGTTGTTGCCAAATTTCTACTTCATGGCTTGGAAGTAAAGGTGGCTGTGGCATCACCCTAGACGCAAAGCTGCGCTGGAAAGTCCATGTCAAAAAGAAAAGAGGGGAGCTTGATATTAGATATAAGAAATTGTATTGGCTGATTGCAAAAAATTCAACATTATGAATTCATAATAAATTATCCATCTACCAGCAAGTACTGAGGCCAGTATGGGTATATGGGTGCCAACTCTGGGGCTGTCCCAAAGCTAGTAATCTACATATTATCCAGAGATTTCAAAACAAAGTACTGAGAAACATTGTTGATGCTCCTTGGTATATCCGTAACAGCAACCTCCACCAGGACCTGGGTATAGAAACTGTGAATCGAAATAATCAAGAGAACAGCAGCAAGTCACGAGCAGAGGCTGCATAGTCATGTGAATGTCGAGACAATCCAGCTTCTTGACAACACTGAACTAAAGAGAAGACTCATAAGGACAAAACCATTTGAGTTAGTGTAAATGTGTAACAGTTTAGTGTAAAAAGCAGAGTATAGTGCTACGAAGTTATTGCATGTTAGTTGTAGTGCATTAGTTAATAGATAAAATAAGAGTAAGCCATAGGGTAAGCCCTTAGATTTAAGTATTTGCTGTTATTATGTTAGGTCAGAAAATAACTGATAATTGGTCATTTGTGATCAGATAGCAGTATACAAACACCGCACAGGTGTTAATAAAAAAAATTGTGGTATTGTACCTGACTATAAGTTCGGCTGTATGTTTTTGTATTGTCTCCTGTTTAAAACTTGCATTAAAAAAATTATGACACATAAGTAAAAATTTAAAGCCGATTAAAAGGAAATACAACCAAAAATGACAATATCGGAATCACGGGAGTATCAAGAATTACTTGATAAAGATGAAACATTGAAAGTTATTCTATTTTTAATTGTCTTCTCGTAGTTATAAAACGACTTATTTATAGTTTCATCCTAGTCTAAAGCAGCTTTGTTACCTGATATATCTAATGTTGATTATTTATTATAAATAAATACTTCCGAGAAATCATTGAATCCACTGAAGTAGATGACTAATAAATAAAGTGATATTCGAAATGAGAGGCTGGCCGTTTTTAGCATAACATAATCTTTCGATGTAGGAAGGTATCACTAAAAAGAGAACTACTTGACAAGAAAAATGCATCTATCTTCTATGGATAATTTATTTGGGTGTTAGCTTGTCCTTTTTTGTAAAAAGAGGTACATTTACCGTATAGAATTGGCTTTACACATTTAAATATACGGACTACCCAACAAGAAACGTTTTGAATAATATAAAAGTCGTAAATAACGTTGTCAAATGAAATATTATGAGAATAAGTTTTAGAAAACCATTTATAGTCCAGTAAACTAAATAGTAACTATTTGTTTTTAATAATCCGGGGAAAATCATTAATTTTGGTTTTAATTTTTAGATGTCCTGTAAAATGTTTATTTCCCCAAAAATATTTCCCCAAAAATGTTTATTTCCCCAAAAATATTACATATTTGCATTCTTAATGTAGTTACTATATATAATCTATTGAGTATTGGTATCTCCACCCATAGTTCGCTTTTTTTACTTTTACTACGAATAAACAGTGCAGTGTTAAAAAGCATGATGCTGTTGTACACCAAACGCTTTATCTTACGGACAGGATAAACGGAAATGAATATTATCCTTCTAGACACTGACAAACCACAAATAAAGAAACTACTGTAAATTCTCAAAATCAATCTTCTTCTTCAAGTGCCATCTCCGCGGCGGAGGTCGACAATCATCATAGCTATTCAGACTTTTGAGACGGCTGCTCTGAAAAGTTCATTTGATGTACATCCGTACCACTCTCTCAGGTTGTGCAGGAATGACATTCTACGGCTCCGTATGCTTTTCTTTCCTTGGAATTTTGCCTGCATAATCAGTTATAGCAAGGTGTATTTCTCTCCACGTGTAATATGTCTGACATATTCCAATTTTATTGTTTTAATTGTATTTAAAATTTCTATTTCTTTATTCATCCTTCTCAGAACCTCGTTATTTCTGACGTGTTCTGTCCACAATATTTTCAGAATTCTTATATACACCCACATATCGAATGATTCCAGTTTTTTATTGATGTCGCATTCAAGGTCCAAGATTCCATTCCATAAAACAAAGTCGAAAAAACATAGCATCTCGCCAACCTAACTCTAAGTTCCAATTTTAAATCCTTAGTACATAGCGCTCTTCTCATTTTGTTGAAATTTGTTCTAGCCTTTTCTATTCTGATTTTGATCTCCTGAATGTAATCATTTGTGGAGTTAATCATTGTTCCCAGATATGCATATTTGTCCACTTGTTCGACATTGGTTCCGTTTATTAGAAGAGCTATTTCTTTGAGTTTTTAATATTCTCATAAATTTCGTCTTCTTGACGTTCATTGTTAGACCGCACTCTTTTCCATACGCCGGTATTCTGGTCATCAGTCTCTGAAGATCTTCAATATTATCGGCTAAGATCACAGTGACGTCCGCATATCTAATGTTGTTAACCTTTAACTACCCGCGCTGGTGTATAAAATACACCATTTCTACTAAAACAACGATAAAATCCAAATTCCGTATACCCCACTTTTTTACACTCTATGTAACCTTGGAACGATGTATCAATTTCCACTTCGGAAATCGTTCTCAAAATACAAACAGTAAATTAAACAAATTTTGTTTTTTGTTACATAGTGAAAAATTCTTCTAATAATTTAATTTTATCTGACTCATTTATATTGACAATTCAGACATACATTATGCATTTTAAAGTAGATGACTTTAAAATGATATTGCCAATATTGTTGAGTTGCGCTCCTGGGACGACTTTACTTATAAGATAGTTCATTCGATTACATGAAATTAACTTTAACTTGAGAATATCCGTCAGAAAAAATCATAGCATGTAATTCGTCTTTAAAAAGACAAACACATCACATGATGACAGTAAAATTCTCCTGTTAGTGATTCCATAGTAAATTATGAGGGAAAAACCAGGAAAAAAACCTCATAATACTATCCCGACATTGTAAGTATTTGTTCGTGAATTTAGTTTACCTTCAACAAACATCAAAATTCTGATTTTATATGTTACGTTATTTAAAAAACATAAATGATGTATCCTCTATATGTTACTGACTTACTAATACTGGTATTTCCTTATTAATAACTTCCTCTTTCAATATTGGTAACCAGATCCTACTACATTCTGCCGAGGAATTTGCGACACAATTGGCCTCATTTAGCATAATTAGAGCCGCTTCTTTGATTTTTCTTTTTTTACTATCCGTTTCTTTTAGGACTACATTTGAATTATTCCATTGAACCCTATGTTCATTATCCCATGCGTGTTTACAGATTTGAGATCTATCAAATTCTCTATTTTTAATATAAGATTGATGTTCACTTATTCTAACATTTAATGGCCTTCATGATTCACCTAAATAAAACTGATCGCATTCACAAGGTATTTTATAAATGCAATTCTTTGTCCTTTCTTGTTCATTGTTAGGTTTGGTTTTGGACAAAATAGATCTCAACGTGTTTGTTGTTTGAATGTTGTTGAAATGTTGAATTTATTTCCTATCCTTTAAGTTTTTCTGATAATCCTTCTATGTACGGTATTGTTATTTTTCTCATATTATTCCTTGTGTATGCTGTAGGATCTCGTTCTAAGTTGTTCTGTTCTATTCGATCGATTGTTGAAAATTCCTTATTTATAAACGATAAAGGATAATCATTTTTTAATAAAACAGATGTTAACAAATGTTTCTCCTCCAAGAACGAATTTTCGTTAGAACAAGTAATTTTGGCTCTATCGTATAAGGATTTAATTATTCCCTTTTTACATTAATATTGTGATTTGATTTGAAATTTAAATATCTATTGGTGTGTGTTGGTTTTCTATACACCTGGGTCTCATATCCAGTATCGTTCTTAGAGATTAAAACATCCAGGAAAGGTAGCGTGTTATTATATTCCTTTTCCATGGTAAATGTTATTGTCTCTTCTTTATCGTTTATATCATTTAGGAATAGTGTCCAACAACTCTGATCCATGAGGCCATATTGAGAATACATCATCTACATACCTCCACCATACTGTGGGTTTGAAATTTTGTTTAGAAATGATATTTGTTTCAAAATCTTCCATAAATATATCGGCTAAGAATGGAGATAAACTAGAGCCCATTGCTAGACCAAAATTTTGTTTATAGAATTCATTATTTAGTGGAAAATATGTATTATCAGTACATAATGTTAATAACTCCATTATAGCCGATATGTTTAGTCTTGTTCTAGTTGCCAATGAATCATCACTCTCTAATTTTGTCTTGACTATACTTAAAGTCTTATTTAATGGTACATTCGTAAATAAACTATTGATGTCAAAACTTACCAAAGTATGATTTGAATTAAATTCAATATTTGATAATTTATTTAAAAAATGTTGTGTATTTTTTATGAATGTGTCATTTTTATTTGTAAATGGTTTTAAAATATTTAATAAAAATTTTGATAGTTCACTACAAGGAGAACCTATGGTACTACAAATGGGTCTAAGTGGTATATTTGTTTTATGAATTTTCGGTACTCCATAAAAATGAGGAGTCTTACTGTAATGAGGTGTAATTAATCCTCTCTGATAACTTGTTAAAAACATCTTTAAACTTAAATAAAGTTCTGTATATTTTGTTTTCCAAAGGCTTTGTTGGATCTTTTGTTAATTTTGTATAAGGTCCGTTTATTAATAGATCTTTAATTTTATTTTCGTATTGAATTTTATCCATTATCACAGTTGCATTCCCCTTGTCTGCTGGTAGGATGATTATGGAGTCGTCATTTTTTAAAGTTCTTATAGCCTTTATATTTATATTATTTATATTATTTTTTCCCTCATAATTTACTATGGAATCACTAACAGGAGAATTTTACTGTCATCATGTCATGTGTTTGTCTTTTTAAAGACGAATTACATGCTATGATTTTTTCTGACGGATATTCTCAAGTTAAAGTTGATTTCATGTAATCGACTGAATTATCTTATAAGTAAAGTCGTCCCAGGGGCGCAACTCAACAATATTGCAATATCATTTTAAAGTCATCTACTTTAAAATGCATAATGTATGTCTGAATTGTCAACATAAATGAGTCAGATAAAATTAAATTATTAGAAGAATTTTTCACTATGTAACAAAAAACAAAATTTGTTTAATTTACTGTTTGTATTTTGAGAACGATTTCCGAAGTGGAAATTGAAACGTCAATAAACGTATTTTTATCTTTAATTGTGGCTTATTCCCAGTTTAACAGTAATTAATTTACAATGCCACAAGAAAATAGCTTCAGAACAATACTTGGAACGATGTGTTTTTTTTTACGTGCCCACGCAGTTGCACGTCGATAGCTGTAGAGTTTGATGATTTATTTATTACTTTCTTCATGTAATACAGTTTGGTGAATACAATACACCGCGCGGGTAGCAATGTAAGTATAATTATTTGTTCAGTAAATTGGCGTTTTTTTTGTTTTTTGGACATTTTCATTATTTTATTTATTTTTATTATATTTATATTTTATTTTTAGGAACAAAGTAAAAATCAGAAACCCCAACAAATTAACACAGATGGAATTAGAGGAGCTGGCTCAAGTTATTTGCAATTCCGATTCGGAAGAAGAATTACCAAAAGACGATGCTGATACTTCTGAAGAGTACGTAGAGGAGACTGAACATGACTCAGAATCAGAAACCGAAAGTAACGACTCCCATGACGATTTAGAACATGTTGAATCTAGCAGTTACTTTATTGCCGAAGATAAACTGACTAGATGGAATAAAAATCCACTCAAGAGCAAATTTAGTAAAGTCAGCGCTAAAAAATCTTGTAAAAATATTTCCTGGCGTGAAACAAAAAGCAAGGGATATTCAAAACGAAGTAAATGTTTTTATGAGAATATTCACAGATGAAATGATAGAGTACATTACTAAATGCACGAATCGACACATTACGAATGTTAAACCACAGTTTATGAAGAACGTGATGCAAAAGACGTAACAGAAGTAGAAATGCAGGCATTTATGGTTTGCTTTTGTTATTTGGATACAAGAAGCAAAATCATACCCACTTTTTGGAACTCTGGACAACAGATGGCACCGGCCCTGAAATTTTTCGGGCATGTATGAGCAAAAACAGGTTCTTATTTTTATTCGCAGTGATTTGATTCGATGATAAAAGTACCAGAAATAAAAAAAAAGGTAGATAAGTTAGCTGCAATAAGATGGGTCATAGATACATTCATAGATGGGTCATAACGAATTGCAAAGACAATTACACTCTGGGTGAATTTTTAACAATTGATGAAATGTTGATACCTTTCCGAGGGCGTTGTAGTTTTCTTCAATATCTTCCCAACAAACCCGCGAAGTATGGACTGAAACTTTTTATATTGTGTGATGCAAAATCATTTTATGTGTCAAACTTTGAAGTTTATTGTGGTAAGCAGCCCGAAGGCCCTACAGCATGCAAATACACCTAGTGCAACTGTGCACCTTTTGTTGAACGAAGTAAAAGGTACTAATCGGAACTTGACATGTGATAACTGGTATTCAAGTTATCCGCTAGCGAAGGAATTATTGGAAGAGAAAACTACCATGATTGGGACCATGAAAAAAAATAAACGGGAAATACCGCAAGAGTTTTTACCTCATAAAAATAGACCTGTTAAATCTTCGTTATTTGGATTCCAAAAAAATGTAACATTGATTTCCCATGTACCCATGAAAACAAATACAGAGGTTGTATTGATCTCAACGATGCACGAGGATGGATATATAGATCCAGTGTCGAGTAAACCTGAAATCATCTTACAATTTAACGCAACCAAAGGTGGAGTTGATACTGTTAATAAAATGTGTAGCACATACTCAGTATCAAGAAGAACAAGATGATGGCCATTGTCTATATTTTTCCAACTCAAGAACATCGCGGGAATCAATGGACAACTTTTCTATAATGCAACTCATGTCAATGCAGCTTATAAGCATACACGGGAATTTTTGAAAGTGCTTTCCTTAGGTTTGATGAAGCCATACCTCTCTAAACGCGCCAGTATTCAATCACTGCCAAGTGATATAAAAGGTTTTCTGGCGAAATATAAAAAACCAACAGAGGACAATGAGGAACCACCTGCAAAGATCAGAGCGCGGTGTTTCATTTGCGGTAGGAAAAACAATCGAGTCACAACAATTATCTGCGGAAGTTGCCATAAGTCAGTTTGCAAACAACATATGACAACAGTTGTTACATGCGATTGTTGCAAAAATGGAGAAGCAAGCAGTGAATAATACAAACTACCAGTGACACATGTGAAGTTTTCATTTTAAGAATTTACTTGTTTTCTTGAGTTATTTCTTTGTTAAGATTTTGTCTTTAAAAAAAAGTATTTTTTATTTATATCATTAAAAATGCATAAAAATTAAGGAATCATGTTTTTTTATCCCTATACATTAATATAAATAATTCGTATGTATTGAATCTGATATTAATAAATATGGTGAATAGAATACACCGCGCGGGTAGCTGCGTGAGATTTTGGAGCGCGGGTAGTTAAAGGTTATTGGAAACTCTATTTACCTTTATTCCAGCTGTTTTTCTCCCACCATTTCACCCTCAAGAGCTTTTTTTCAGGATCTCTCCGGAGTAGGCAATAAAAAGAATTGGCGCGCATCCCTGTCTCACTCCACGTCTAATTTCAATTTCTTCTGACAGCTGTTCGTTAACACATACTTTTGCTCGCTGTTTATAGTATAAATCTTGTTTTATTTAAGTGAAAAAAGAGCTTCACGCGTTCCTAGGCCTTTGTGAAGACCAAATTGTGTATCATTAACGTCTATGTCCAGTTTGTGATATCAGTACCCAGTACATCGATATTATACCTGTTCATTTCTTAAATACCAGTGCATTTTACTAGACTAAAACATGCTCTGAACATTCCAGGTTCCTATTCTAGTGTTGGGCAGTCTTATTTTCTCTCAAAATCAATACAACACCCATAAATAATACCGTGCTCCTCTATACTGGCTATTTAAGCGATGACAGTGGTAACTTGATTTTGGCCATGAAGAGAAAAATTCCCTCGAGACTCTAAAAAGATAAACTAGTATTCCTCAGTCCTTATATATAATCTCGCCTCAACCTATACAACACGCATCCAATCCCAAAGTAAGAAATCCGTGCTTAGGATCACTTAGCACCCGAACACTAACGTGCAAAACCTCCTCAAAAAGTGTTAAAAACGCCTTGATACCTTTAATCACATCTATTTTTCAGACATCCCAAACGCAATCTACTTTTTCTCTGTACAATTTTGCTGACATCCGTTGACACCGAACTCCCTGACGAGTATTTTGATATCCTCAAAAATACTCTTTATGAGTACAGCATTGGGTACTCAATAACTGAAAGGACAGAGGGATATTAGTTTTCCGTGGTTTTCCAATCTTATCTTACCTAGGATAGGCACAACGGTACCTATCCTAGGTAAGACGAGAGCCACAGCTACCCTCCACCGTTACTAAAGAAAGTCCAATATTTCTGATAAGGAACGTTCTCTATATTACCTGTATATTCCCTGAATTATAATTTTGGAATTTTCGGAGCCAAAACAAAATAAGGCCACTAAATGTCATTTCCACATTTCTGCATTTTCCACCTCCTTCGTCACAAATCGTTTCATCCAATCCAATTTAATTAATGATACCACTCCTTGAAGAGCCTTAAAAAGTAGAACCAGGAATTTCCTCTCAACAGAGAGGGCAAATTTCTGGTTTTATAATCAAGAAAGAATAAACGAGCCAGAATTGAAATATGTGCAAATAACCTCATGCCATGAGAAATGTCTTATGGCTTAAGAACCTGCGTTAATCGTACAGAGTTAGCACCAGATTATTATTTCAAACAACAGTAGATAAAATGAAGATCATGCATGCAATTGGTTATTAACGGTCTAGGAGACACTTGAAGAAGAAGTATTTGCTACATATTTAAGGTCAACTAGAATTAAAAACCTTTTAATAATTTGCGAATAACAGACACATCGGTATTCTGTGTTCAATACAGATTTCAACTAAATTTTAGTTCGTTTGGGCTATATTAAATCTGAATCTGATTTAGAGAAGTTCATGTAACTTGAAGTTTACTTTTTAAGAGTTAAAATGCAGCTTTTTAAAATAAACCAACTAAAATATTGACACTTTTACCAAATCAAGAGAATTTTAGAATATTTACTTTTTATTCCGGCACGTTTTATTACAACCTGTAATAAATAAAACAATAGATTCGATGATTTATTTTCATTTGTTGTCTGGTTATTAAATTTAAAATTTCTCATCAAAACCATCATAGCGGAAACACACAATATGAAACATTCGTAAAAAATCTTTACGTCACCGAAGCCACCTACGTCTCCCAATAAAAAATTCAATAGGTAGTTTTAACAAGATGTTGTCAAAAGTATCAGATTTTCATTATTTATAAAGAAATCGGATATATACAGTACGGTGTCATAAGTTCTACAGGCGAAATGAGGTTACTGTCCCTGAAAGATAATGAACGATCATGTTTGAAAATTTTTTATCAATAACCGTAGTAATAACTGAAAATAATATTAAAGTGGTATTCCAATAAATTTAACAAGAAGCTGGGAACTATAAAAAGGTGAAACTTTTTTCCGAATCTTCATTTCGGAGTATTGATTAACACATTAAACGATATAGTAGATATGAAAAGGAGAACTTAAATAGAAAATAATGCTTTTACAAATATAAAAAAACAGCTGTTTAGGGATACAAAGATAACAGTAGAAATGTATTAGTCCGTATAGTATTAGTACGGTTGTATTAACAATGTCCGAAAAAGATATAATAAAGAATTGTAGGCCCAAATGTATTAAACAACGACGGGGGAATACCATAGATGAATCATGAAATATACAAATAAATGAAAAATTACATAGTAATAAAGGCGAAGGGGATAAGATAATAGATACGATGTTAGAAAACTGAATATGAAAGCAAAAAGAGTTATGAATAAATTGTTATTGCAAAGTATTATGACATACGGTGCAGAAAATTGGACAAAATATTAAATAAACATAGTCAAATAGCAGCAAGAGGAGGTTAAAGACTGTGTGTGGGGAAGCTCTAAACTGAATAGGATTCCAAATAGACCACAATTGCCTGAATTAGGGTTCTACAGAATAAATTTAAGCTTAGCAGCTTTGGCAGATCTTATTATTGTTACGGGAAGATTCGATGCCAGTGACTGTACATGGATAAAAAAATAACATAATAGAACTGCGTAAGTAGAAGGAAGGAGGTCGACCTAGAATATACTGCGGATTGTAAAAATTGTTTATTTATAAGAATTTATTTTATTAGTAAAGTTAAGATAGATGTTGTAAGAAATAAACTGTAAATGTCGTTTTTTTGTTTATTGTATAATAGCTTATTAAATATAAAAATAAAAAAAATAAGATGGGTTTGCTACACAGTTTTCTTCATTAAGTAAGGTAGTAAGAGAGCTGCTTCTTTGATTTTTCTCTTTTTTATGCCATTCGCTCTTCCTAGAACGTTGAACGTTTCTTCGGCATGTTTGCATATCTGTGATTTATCTCTGTTTTTATGTATGTTTTATGCTCGGTTATCCTAACACTCAGTGGTCATGCAGCTTCTTCCATATATAGCAATTGGGAAAACCATGTGAAAGAATAAGAAGAAAATAGCAGAAACTTGTACCACGTGTGGAAACTATAGAAAATCATAACAAACGACAGAAAATCAATATCACGTCTACATGAAGAAAACGGCATAGTATACACCACTGAAGACAAGGCCGAAGTCATGAAAACCACCCTAGAAAGACAGTGTTCCATAAACTACCACCAAGAAGAAGACTCTGACTTTGAAGAGAAAGTAGTCGTTTATCTGACCAATATAATGAAGGAACTGATAAGATTCATAAGATTCTCTAATTGATGGAAAGAAGCCCATGTGATCCCAATCCATAAACCAGGAAAAATAGCATTTTTCCACAGAACTACAGACCAATAAGCTTACTGCCAGCAGTCAGCAGTTGCTGAATCAGTTCAATATGCTCAAGGCTCTATGAAAAAAACAGAAAGACTAGGGTCGTATTTGAATTTAGAGTCAAACACTCAAGTGAACACCAGGTATTCACGATCACAAAACACATCGTAGAAGGCTTCAAAGATAGATAGTATACCGGAGCAACCTTCCTAGACGTAATTAAAGCATTCGACAGAGTTTGACACACAGGACTAATCTACAAAATAAAGAACTATGGATACAGCATTGCCATGTCAGAGCTACTCTCCTCGTACCCTGCAAACCAAACATTCAGGATTCGCATTGGACAAGTAGGAATTCCGGAGGCAAGAGTACCAAAGCAAGCTGAATTTTGCTGAGAATGTCAAGTTAAGACACCAAAAAAGATGCAAACAAGTTTGCCACTGCTACCGCCGGGATTTCCCTTAAAATCGCCCCTCTTAAGGGGGCGGAAGGGGTTAAAGGAAAACTTGATTTATCAAGAATTGTATGAAATAAAGAGAATTGTAAGAATTGAATGAAATATAGTTGGGATAGCGTTAAACAAAATATGTATCAGCACTTATCCTGAAAAATGAACCGTTTTTTTCATGAACAACGATTGAAGCAATCACCGATTTTAAATTTGTGCCGTGTGCGAAATCAATTTTTTAAATAAACCTTGTATCAATTGGACAATAAAAATCCGATAGCTTTTGATCAGAGTATCCTATCGACAAAAAGTTAAAATGGGTTTTCGTACGCAATTTTTGTATTTTGCGACAAATAGACAGAATCGTTCAAAGTAGTACAGTAAAGTACAGTACATTAGTACGAAATACGTTTGTAGGAAAGTTAATTTTAAACAACTTTCTCGTAGATATATATGTATGGAAACTACATAAAATTTGCTCAAATGCACCCTAGTGTATAGTATCAATGTATAAAATCCTTGTATTATACCAGATAACATCTGCTGTCATGATTCAATGACAATAACCAGCAGGCATAATCTCAAAACAACAAAAAGGGCTATGTTTTAACCAATGCTCAATGTGTCTCTGAGAAATAGAATCAAGAACAAGGAAATTCGAAAAGAAACAGTTACAGATATCGTAAAAGAAATAGGTATGCTGAAGTGGTGCTGGGCAGGTCATGTAGCGAGACTAATATCACAGAATGGAAAACAATAAGAAGGAAAAAAGTGTAGGGCGCCTTCAAAACATAATTCAGACAGAAAAATATTCAGAAGTTCTTTAGCGAAAAGAATAAAAGTACCTTCTTTGGAAGTACATATTAACTTTTATAGCTGTTATAATGTGCGTAATAAGGATCTACTACCTACCTAAATCTTGTAAAGGCAGATGAAAATTGCTTTCAGATCGAAAGTAATAAACATAAAACTACAATAATATCTTGTACTATAGGCATGCAAGGTGTTTCTGTTATTATAGTTGAGGTGATGTTATGTTTAACGTCCACTACAAAATAAATCACTCCAGTCGTAAAATATGTATATTATGTGTTTAAAAATATCACAAAAATTACCACAACGCAATATTGTTTTATGCTTTATGAAGTGGAATAAGATTAGATTGAGTGTACATTTCGAGAAGAATGTATGTGGTTTCTCAAAAAACGCATAAAAAATAATAAGGTATGCCTGCAATCGTTTTTGCTATTTATAAGTTACGTGTTTGTTTTGAGTAATCAAAAACTTCATTATTTTTAAAAAAACAATTATAATTCTTGAACGATTTACCAATCAATTATTTTTTAAATTTAGAAATGTAATAAAATATCAAAACGCTGAAAAATGTGGATCAGGCCGATAAATGAAACACGGTTGAGAGTTTGATCCCAATATTTAAATGCATCTAATTATAAAGAACGTGTTGGTAGTCAATTAATTAAACAAAATGATAAATTATAAAATTACAGTCAACTTAAGATAGAGATTCGCTAGAATTAGGATGAACTGGGAACTCGGTACTAGATCTAGCCTGATCAAATAAAATAAAATCAAAAATAATTCAGTACAGATTGGAACACATTTTATATTAAAGTTTAAGTGAAAACAAAAGATATTTTCGAGAAAGTAATGATTTATATAACAGGATCATTATTTAAATAATGAAAAATGGGTCCTTTTTAACACAATTTACTTTTTAACTGCTGTGGTAATTCATATTTGTATGAAGGTTTTTAAGATTTTTTTTTCTGCAAAGTTAAAGGGAAAAGCTTTTATTTAAGACTTTTTTAGAAACTCTTAAATGAACCTATTGTATGATACCAATAGACTATAAGCCCCTGGGACATTATTAAGGGGTCATTTGACTCAGCACGAATCATATATAAATCAATACTACAAAATGTAATAACAACTTTAGAAACTATGCCGTCAATTTTTATCAGTACAGGTGAGTACCATGGTAAGCTAAACTTACCCACTAAGGGAAGTGGGCATTTTGGCAAAACATACGAGTGTGGATTGTTATAAAACTAGCCTTTGATGGAAAAAACAAGTTTTTTGGAATTAAATCGATTTATTTTTCATAGTCCCCTTTTAGCTCGATACACTTAGTAAGACGATGTTCCAATTTTTTTATCCAATCCGAATAGTACTTTTGCTCGTGCTCTTCAAAATGGACCGAAGTTTCAGCGACGACTTCATCATTTGTTGCGAAACGGCATCCTCCGAGTCATTTTTTATATTTGGAAACCGGAAAAAACCACTGACGGCAAGATCTTGGGAAATGGTGGGTGCAATTCATAGCCCAATTCATGTAATTTTGCCATGGCGACGGCCGATCGGTGAGCCGGTGCATTGCCTTGGTGAAAGAGAACTTTTTTGCGTTCCAAAGCGGGACGTTTTCGACGCAATTCGTCATCGAATCGATCCAATAATGCTGCGTAGTACTTACCATTGATTGTTTTTCCTTTTTCCAAGTAGTGGATGTGGATGATGCCCTTCGCATCCCAGAAATCAGTCGCCATCACTTTGCCGGTGCTTTGCCGGCCGAATGTTCACTCCTTGCCTTCTTCGGCGGCCCTTCGCCGCGTTTGCGCCACTGTTTCGACTGTTCTTTGGTTTCCGGTGTGTAATAATGCACTCAGGTTTCATCAACGATGATAAATCGACGAAAAAAATCCTTCGGATTGCGCCGTATCATCGCCAAAAGCGTCTCCGAAGTGGTCACACGTTTTTGCATTTGATCGATTGTCAGAAAACGCGGCACCCATCGCGCGGATAGCTTTTCCATGTCCAAATGATGGTAAATGATGTTGTGTACGCGTTCGTAGGAAATGTTTAGGACCTTTATTAACTCGCGGAGCTTAATTCGACGATCTACCACAATCATGTCATGGACTTTGTTGATCATTTCCGGCGTGGTGACATCATTTGGCCCTCCGGGACGCTCATCATCAAAAACACTCGTACGACCACAAACAAATTCAGCTTTCCAAAATTTTACTATTGCTAACAAAGGTGGAACCTCACCATAAACTTCATCCAGGTCGGCTTTGATTTGCACATTCGTTTTACCCTTTTTGTGGAGGAACTTAATCACCGAACGATACTCGACTTTTTCCGTGAAAACACAAAATTTGCTTGCTTTTAAAGGCTGTAAAAACCAAAGTAATTGTTTTTAAAAGTTAAAATTTTGACAGATGTCATGTCATGAATGGCAAATGTCCATACCGCCATCTATCAAAGGCTAGTTTAATATCAATCTATCCTCGTATTTGTACGGCTTTTATAACTTAGGTAGGTTATACAAAAATATTGACCTACAAAATATTGGTAACAATAGCAGGGACAATCTTTGATTTTCGGAAAATTTTGACCCCATTTTCGGCAATTTGATACAACTAATATTGTCATTAATTATCAACAAAAACAAAATGCCGTACAAAAAATGGTTCATAATGGCTTTAAAAATGTTTCTGATTCGGTTTCTTTACAGATTCCTGTTCAAAAATGTCCCCTTTAAACAAATCAGAAGAGTGAAGGGCAAAATTTTTGGGCAAAAATTGTTTAAACAATTTTTTAAGCAAATTCCAAAATTAAATTAAATTTAATTAAATTAAAACTTCAAAAAACGAAAATACGCACTTTCGAGGCTGCAAAACTCATATCAAAATTATTATTTTTCAGGTTACCTAAGTGAACTTGTAAGTGCCTAAATTAAAGAGCAGTTTTGAGAAAGACTATTAAGTTTGTTTTTTTTTCTTTTCGTTACCAAGAAATTTATCTTACGTTAATTAATAATAAGTTTTGTCGTAGCGGAAAGAGTCGATAAGAAATTAATAATAATAAAAAAAATAATTAAAAAAAATGATAAACTGATTTAAAATGATACAAATAAAAAAATATATCATAGAAAACTAAAGTTATATTAGACTCAAGTCTAATGGTTCGTTTTTATCGTATTTTTACGAGTAATCATGGACCCGTTCAACTTCTTAGTTGAACGTGAATTGTGAAATCAATGAAAATACATAAATTAATGAAAATAAACAAATTTGTAGTTAAAATTATTCTTTTAAACACCTTATAATATTGCTCTGATTTCATTTTCTTGTAAAATTACCAAGAAAAAAGTTATCACACATTATAAGAAAATGTGTGTTTTCTTCTATTCTTCCTTCCATTTTATCATAAAAGGTAATAAAAAATTAAGTTGTAGGCAATTTAATTTGTACAAATAATATTGAATAATATTGAGTACCTATAAATTCGTCGTAAAAATAAAATAGCGTCCTGGACGAAATTCACGCTTAATCACAAAAAATTTCAATAGACAATATCAGCTGTAGACTATAAAATCAGTCGGTTAAAAATGTTCGGCATTATTTTTTATTCATATGCCTACTTTTAAATAACTAATAACAGCCACAGTATTTAAAATATAACATAATATACACGACAGTGTATTTTAAAGAATATGTTTAATTTTAGTTAAAATTTTAGTTTCTTGCTGTTTTTTTCAAACTTTTAATTTGTACCATTTATTACAACCGGGTATAAATTAGTTTAATAATTTTTAGTTATATTTTGTCAAAAAGGTCACTATCGTACAAGACATAATTATCTTACCAAAAAAAAACAACTTTATTTTCAAATACAGATAACTCTTTATTAACATTTGCAAGAACCATAACTTTTTGGGCTTTATAGTTGCCAAAAATTATTTTACGCTCACGTAATCATTTTGAATTGATGGCGTATATTTTTCAATGATCTCAACGAATGGGGGTTAAAATCAAGGGTTGTGTCCTACATTTCTCACCCCTGTACCAGCCAATATGTACGGCACTGCAAAAAAGTAATCTAAATCAGCGGTTCCTAAATGGTGGTCCGCGGAACCCTGAGGTTCCATGGAAAAGGCGCAGGGGTTCCACGTCCATCCGACAGTTAAATAAAACATTCGTAGAAAAGACTCATAACTACATCTAATTATGACTTTTCCGACATCAACCATCCGCAACTGAAAGATAAAAGTGTAAGATTAAAAAAACAAAGAAGTAGGTAAAACCGGCTGCTTTACTTAGATATGTTGAAACAGACAATGAAAACGCAACACAAGCATCATTCCTGCTAAGTTACAAAATTGCTCGTGCTCGTAAACCACACGATTGCAGAGAATTTAATCAAATCATGTATTGTAGATATCGTCAGTTGCGTACTCGGAGAAGATGCAGCAAAAAAAGTTGCAGCAGTTCAGTGTTTCCAATAACATCATATCTCATCGAATTCATAAGATTTCAGTCCACATTGAAGATGAATTAATCTGTAGGTTGAAAAACGTGAGATGTTTGCTTTACAACTTGACGGTGTCGCCGGGTTCTCAATACTGCTTGTTTTCGTGAGATAACCCTTCGAAGGATCAATTGAAGAAGGTTTGTTTCTCTGTACACCCTTGGAGACCAACACAACAGAAGAAGAAATTTTTGAAGTCATTGATAATTATATCACTAAATACCATATTGATTGGAACAAACGTATTGATGTGTACAGCGATGAAGCTGCAGTTTTGGTCGGCAAAAGAACTGTAACAAGAATACAAAATATTGCACCCAATTGTAGTAGCAGTTACTGCGTTCTCGATCAAGCCGTACAAATTGTTAACTACGTTAAATCACGTCCACTCCAGTCGCGACTTTTAAAAAAGCCTGTGAAGAGGTAGGAAGTCAGCAGCAATCACTTTTGCTACACACGGAAGTAAGATGGCTTTTAAAAGGAAAAGTTTTATCAAGATTATTTGAATTGCGCAATGAGCTTACAATATTCTTTGCGGAACAACCCATTTCTGGATCTGTTCAAGTACACTTCTTGAACTATTGCATGATGAGCAATTGTTGATGATATTTGCTTACTTAGCTGATAAATTCGATAAGCTCAACATGTTCTGCCAGTCCCTATAAGGAAGAACAGTAACCATATTTACAGTAAAAGACAAAATATCGTCACTTAAAAAAAAATTTGCTTCTGGATAGAATGTGTGGAACAAAAAAATTACCAATGTTTTACTCTTTTAAATAACTTCCTGGAAGAGAATGAGTTAGGAGTAACTTCAGATGTGGAAAAAATATAATTGAACTTTTAATTAACCTCTAAAAATCCTTGAAATATTATTTCCCGAAAAAGTTACAGGACATCGAATGGGTTCAGAATCCATTCACAAAACATACCAGGCCATCGATGCTAACTATGCCAGAGTATGAGAATTTGATCGACATTAAGTGTTCATCCCTTCTAAAACAAAAATTCGAATCAGAAGATTCTAATCTGAATGACTTTTGGATTGCAGTTAAAGATGAATAAACCGCAATCGTTGAGAAAGCTATCATGGTTCTACTTTATTTTGTGACGACTTAACGATGCGAGACTGATTTTTCAGCTTACGCTTATTCCAAAAAAAAGTTCAAAAAATTTGAATTTATCTATATATATATATATATATATATATATATATATATATATATATATATATTATTGTTATGCTATTTAAATTGTATTCTATTGCTTATTTAGAAAAGATCCTGTCTATATTTATTAAATGATTAATCTCCAATTAATCACAATAAATCAGCATTAATTAATTACAATCTCAGGCTATTTAACTTGTACTATTTACCTTTGATCGTGGATTCAAAATATTTTCCAATTGGCTTCCTAATTGGGATAGGTAATATGACCTGAATAAAATACACAGAATTTCAACTGAAGTATATGTGAGATGTCCTTTATTTTATTGAAATTTTATATAACAATCAATCCTGTAATATTTGCAATACAATACTTTAAATATATGAGAAGTTGTTTTCTATCATGGACCCAAATGTTATTTTACATTGATTTTTAATATGTGTTATAACTAAGCTCTCTTTATAATTTTTTTCTTTAAATGATCGCAAAATTAACTGTCTCTATTTTTTATTCAATTTATTTAATTAATAAATGAAAACCACACTCCTGCTCTAATGAAAATTGACTGACCTTTCGTTATCTGCCGTTGCAATTCTATGGCCACGCCATAAAAAAAAAACCTTTCTCTGCTTCTGCTCCTATTTTGGTCCAGAAGACGTACACCTTTCTCCTATCTGTCCTTGTATCTGCAACCCAACAACTCGTGTAATTCTATGCAGCCTCCTTTTGAACCAATCTCCGCGCCTGTTTATAACTTCAAATGTTTCCGGCTTCGTCTGATATTAATATTCTTATACCCTTTGGTTTTTCTATCTCTCTGTACCCCGTTCCTCACACTGATCAGCTTTTACACAGCAAATAAACACACCCGGTAAATTACGTCTTCGGAACTTCAAACAAACACAAACCACAAAGCTCCTTCCTTCTTGGGCGACGAAAACTGACTAACTCCTTTCCTCTCTCCTATCTCATAGCCAAAACCACTCCCTCCTTCTATTCAAAAATTGACCAATAAAAATCTTCTACCTCTGTCACGTATATCGTTACCAACCAACTCTCTCTATAAAACGTCATTCGGGTAATTCCAGAAAACAACATTCTTTAATTATTCTAGCTAAATCTATCTGCTTTACAAATATTTCTTACTAATAGCTACAAACGATACCTGTTTCTCAATTCAATGTCTTTTGTTAATAAACTTTTACCGATATAATCTTTCGGGGGGAAAAACCACCGCACATCCCTTTCTATTGTTTAAACACTTTCTATATACACTTTTATTACGGGTAAATCCATTCCACAATAACCGACTTATTTAAATTTCTTATCGATAATATTTGAAAGTCTTGTCTCTGAGGCCTAATGAACAATTCTTCGAACAACTTAAAATACCTATTTTGTCTTATACAGGATGTTTGAAAATTTATATGCCCGTGTCTTTATGAAATATCAATAATTTTAATTTTTATTTAAGTAATAAAATTTGTATATCGGTTTTTTATTGCTTATGGACATTCAAAAGTACAACAAATCCCCGCCTTTGCAATCGATAAAATTTATCAATCTATGCAACTAAATTTTCTCGAGGCAAACTAAAACGCACTTCCTGTATGCTATCTGTACTTATGCTTCGTATTTTGTGGCCACTCGGTTTTCCTTATTTATCAGCGTTTCATAGTCTCTTAAAATTTTACGCAAATCATTTTCTTTGCCTTCTCCACATATCAATTTTTTGTCTCTCCCATCAAATTTTTCGCACATATTCACCGTGTACTCCGTGTCTTTTTCAAAAACCACTGTCTCCATTGTGTCCTCTTCATTTTCCTTTGTTTTTTTTTTCTGTTGGGCTCGTCTCTTCTTTGAGGAAACCCATATGTTCTTTTCAACTGAATCCTTTTCCTTTTCTTTCATTTCCTTTGTTTCTTCTTCTGTTGGGCTCGTCTCTTCTTTTGAGGAATCCCAAGTTTTGCTTTCATTTCTTGTCAAAATCTTTCCATCTTCTTCTCCTGAGCTCATCTCATCTTTTGAGGAATCCCAGGTTTTTTTTTCTTTGATCTTTTTCTGACCTTTTCCCCTCTTTCTTCCTTTTCCTTTCTTCGTCACCAGGTTCATTTCCACCGTTTGTTCTTTCTCTGATTCGTCCGTAATTTGTTTCTCTTGTTCCTTATCCTGTTCTTCTTCTTTTTCCTTTGTTATTTTCATCGTATTGGTTTTGAAGTCGATCACTACATGTTTTTCCGTTAATTCGTCAACGCCTACAATCATGTCATGTGACATATTCGGCATTATTACACATTGAAGTGCATACATATTTTTTTTCAATCGTACCATTACTCGTATACCTTCATTTATTGTTGCCAATGTCCGTTTATTTGCGCCCACTAAATTCACCCTAGGTATTTTATAAATTAGACTTGTTAAATTTACTTCTTCGATTAATTTTCTGTTGACCAGTGTTATTTCAGAGCCTGTGTCTATCATAATTTTAATTGGTTTCTCATTTATAAATCCATCCACAAATTTTAAATTAACTCCATTTCTCTTTTCATTGTTTCCTGCCAGTTTAATAAATTCCTTGGGGTGACAAAAAATTCCTGTTTGTTTCTTCGTTTTTAGTGAGCGCCTTCTTGAAAACACGCCTGTTGTTCTTCTGTGTTTTCTCGCCCGTCATCTTCTCTCTCATATTCATTTTCTTCTCTTTGCATATTATTTATTTCTCTTCTGTTCTCTTTTGGTCTATTATTCCCGTATCGGTTACCGCGAGATTCCTGTTCATTCCGTGGGTTATTGTATCTGTTTCCTTGGTATGGGCGGTTATTTCTACTCTGATTTTCCCGATCCCTGTTTTCATTCCATCTCTGGGTTCTAGGTTCATAATTCTCTCTTCCGTTCGGTCTATTTTCGTATCCCCGTCTAGGTATGAATTCTCGTCTTGGATAATCTCTTCTAAAATTTTGACCTCTATCTCTATATTCTTGGTTTTCTCTTTGTCTATAATTTTCTTGCGGTCTTCTTTCTCTTCTTTCATGCCTACGTGATTCTCTCATTTGCAAAAATTGACATAAGCTGTCAATGTCCTTGTAATTTTGGAGATTTATGTGGTCTTCCAAGGTATCTTCAAAGTGTCGCGATATCAACTCTACCAATTGTTCTGATGAATAATTATATTGCAAATGTTTTGCATTATTATAGAGTTGTAATGCGTACATCTTTTCTGATACGCCCATCCTCTTATGGTATTTTCCATTTTGTAACTCTTTATTTACTTGTAGTTGCTGGATTTTTCCCCAGAAATAATTTAAGAATCTTCTCTCAAAATCTTGCCAATTGTCAAATTCTTCTTCCTTGCTGACAAACCAAAGATTTGCCTCTTCTTTGAGATGGTTTCGGATGGTTTCCTTTGCTGTTGCAAACGGTCCTATGTATGTGACTTTTTTCTTTAGGTTATTTATAAAAGGCACTGGGTGTAGTTTCCTTATATCCCCGCCAAATCGTACTTTAACGTCTTCTGTGCTATGTACGATAACTTCCTTTCTTTCTACTCCTCTTATCTCCATCTCTGCAATTTGTTTTTCATTTTGCTTAAGTTTCCTTTCCATTTCTTTCCTGACTTCTAGTAACGCCATTTCAATTTTTTCTTCTAACTGTTCCAGTTCCTTTTTCTGGACAGCCTTAATATCCTTCATTTTAGTTTCCATTTCTTCTCTCTGCATCTCTAGTTTCCTCTCTGTTTCACTAACTTTTTCTAAACAGACTTTTACTTCATTTTCATATTTGTCCAAACGCTTTTCCATTTTTCTATCATTTTCTTCTAATTTCTGTTCTATTGCTTGTCTTGTTTTCCGTTGGTTTTCTTCGATTTTTAGTAATGTTTCTTTTTGGTTCTCTTGTATTTGTTGTGTCTGTAATTGCATCATTGCTAATAATTTTTCTATTCCGATTCTTGTTTTTCTGTCTCCATTACTGTTGTGTCTAATACGTCTTCCTGGTCTGAATATTCTTCTTGTTCTTTGTTCTCTTTGCTCTTGTTTCTTGTGTTTGGCCTTTATTATGTTTTTATCCCCGCCAAATATAAAATTCTACTGGTCTGTTGCAACAAACGGGACTTTTCTTGTTCAAATGTAATAACTCTTGAGTACGAGTATCCAATTTCAATATCCCACAAATAAATCAAATTGTAAAATATCAAATCTCAAAATCAATCAAATAAATCAAGTATGGTAAAATTATCAAATGTAAATATCACACAAATAAATCAATTATGGTAACCTATAAATTGTCAATATCACGAATTAATCAATTATGGTAAATTGTATCTTAAAAAAATCTATAAATCTTTATGTCCTCAAATTTTACATAATATTTCACTTTATCCACGGCATATAAACCTTCAAATATCTGCTCGTCTACTCCTATCCTTTCAAATTTGCCAACTAGAAATATTTTTCAAAGCTTTACACGTTGGGGCCATTTTGTTATGCTATTTAAATTGTATTCTATTGCTTATTTAGAAAAGATCCTGTCTATATTTATTAAATGATCTAATCTCCAATTAATCACAATAAATCAGCATTAATTAATTACAATCTCAGGCTATTTAACTTGTACTATTTACCTTTGATCGTGGATTCAAAATATTTTCCAATTGGCTTCCTAATTGGGATAGGTAATATGACCTGAATAAAATACACAGAATTTCAACTGAAGTATATGTGAGATGTCCTTTATTTTATTGAAATTTTATATAACAATCAATCCTGTAATATTTGCAATACAATACTTTAAATATATGAGAAGTTGTTTTCTATCATGGACCCAAATGTTATTTTACATTGATTTTTAATATGTGTTATAACTAAGCTCTCTTTATAATTTTTTTCTTTAAATGATCGCAAAATTAACTGTCTCTATTTTTTATTCAATTTATTTAATTAATAAATGAAAACCACACTCCTGCTCTAATGAAAATTGACTGACCTTTCGTTATCTGCCGTTGCAATTCTATGGCCACGCCATAAAAAAAAAAAACCTTTCTCTGCTTCTGCTCCTATTTTGGTCCAGAAGACGTACACCTTTCTCCTATCTGTCCTTGTATCTGCAACCCAACAACTCGTGTAATTCTATGCAGCCTCCTTTTGAACCAATCTCCGCGCCTGTTTATAACTTCAAATGTTTCCGGCTTCGTCTGATATTAATATTCTTATACCCTTTGGTTTTTCTATCTCTCTGTACCCCGTTCCTCACACTGATCAGCTTTTACACAGCAAATAAACACACCCGGTAAATTACGTCTTCGGAACTTCAAACAAACACAAACCACAAAGCTCCTTCCTTCTTGGGCGACGAAAACTGACTAACTCCTTTCCTCTCTCCTATCTCATAGCCAAAACCACTCCCTCCTTCTATTCAAAATTGACCAATAAAAATCTTCTACCTCTGTCACGTATATCGTTACCAACCAACTCTCTCTATAAAACGTCATTCGGGTAATTCCAGAAAACAACATTCTTTAATTATTCTAGCTAAATCTATCTGCTTTACAAATATTTCTTACTAATAGCTACAAACGATACCTGTTTCTCAATTCAATGTCTTTTGTTAATAAACTTTTACCGATATAATCTTTCGGGGGGAAAAACCACCGCACATCCCTTTCTATTGTTTAAACACTTTCTATATACACTTTTATTACGGGTAAATCCATTCCACAATAACCGACTTATTTAAATTTCTTATCGATAATATTTGAAAGTCTTGTCTCTGAGGCCTAATGAACAATTCTTCGAACAACTTAAAATACCTATTTTGTCTTATACAGGATGTTTGAAAATTTATATGCCCGTGTCTTTATGAAATATCAATAATTTTAATTTTTATTTAAGTAATAAAATTTGTATATCGGTTTTTTATTGCTTATGGACATTCAAAAGTACAACAATATATATATATATATATTATATATATATATATATATATATATATATATATATATATATATATATATCGGAAAAAGGAGTACGACCGTCAATCCAATATATATATATATATATATATATATATATATATATATATATATATATATATATATATATATATATATATATATATATATATATATATATAAGGATCACTCAGACGAGTGGTGGGTTCTTATATCGGTCTCTAGGTGGAGAAATAAAAGACAAAGTTGATAGGCTACTTTATCTATTTTGAAGACGTTTCGCTTTCGAGTTTTGAAAGCATCATCAGTTCATCTAAAAAATTATTACAATATGAGAACCACACAATCATGGAAACGATGTTAATTGTTACCTTAAAAAGATATGTAGCAGTCAATGTTATTAACAAATATGTGAATGAAACTAAGTAAATGGACATAGTACGCTGATCTTGTATAAACAGTTAAGCAACTAACAACATATATGAACTTGTAAAAAATTAGCACAGCAATTGACCATGTGGTCCAAAATAAATTCAATGTTATTTAATGTTAATAAGTGAGCAAGAACCAAGAAAATCATAAATAACTTCCAACTATTTAATGGATATTAAGCTTTGATTTTAACTTTAGGTAGCATTATAAGTAATATTAATAAAATTCTAAAAAATAGTGAATATGAAGTTACCGATCAAAGCCCTATGGATGTCGTCGGGAAAATGGCGTTTAATGAAACAGGAACGAACTAAACCGCAAAAAGACAGCCAACCTTGAGGTCAAAATTACTTTTGACAGATCAACAAGGTGTAAATACCAACCCAAATTTTGGGCGGTTAATTTAAGTTTAACTGAGTTTGGATGACTACCAGGTTGCAAAGGACAAAACAGTGAAAAAAGTTGGTAGTGTAAACACAACTCCCCCCACTAATCAGCCCAAATTTACAAACCGGAGATTTTCATTCAACCTCATAATTATGTAATGACGTTAATCATTATGGCTAGTTAAATAGCCAGGTGGTTAACGATATTATAATTTCCAAACAGCCCAAGGTTCAATATACTTGGAGCTGTGATTTGTAAAGGATTCTATGAATCAATTACAATGTTTGTATTATTTTATATATAATTTGAAACACTAATTAAAGAAATTAGTGTATTGAAATGCAATATGGGTTGCATATGTAATAGTAAAATTAAGTAAAGAAATTAAGTTATTTAATTGATATATTTATTTATTTTATTTCTATTTATGTATATAAATTGTTTTATGAAAAGTGGAAAAAAGTTCAACTAGTACACCTAATATGACATTAATGTAGTGAAAAGATTAAGTAGCCTAATTCTGCAAAATTAAAGCATGATATATCTGGCTCAAGTTACTTATGTCAGTTCTCTTATTCAATGCATTAGGATGTTTTAATATTGAACACATTTCAAAAACTGTCTTTTAGCTAGATTGCGTTCAGTGGCAAGGATCTTAACTTCATTAAAATCCACTTCATGTTTTGTATTTATCGCATGTTGTGCTAGAGCACAAGTGTGTTTCGATAAATTAATGTCGCTACGATGTGAAGTGAGACGACCTTTCAATGATCTACCAGATTGCCCAATGTAACATAAATCGCAATTAGCGCATGGAATTTTATAAATTGTGTTCACTTGTTCCAAAGTGAACAAGGGTGTTTTAGTTTTAGAGAACAAATTTCTAACAGTTTTTGCATTCTTAACAGCAATTTTAACAGGTATATTATTTTGTTTATACAATTTAATAAGTTTCTCAGTAACTTGAGGGAAATATGGTAAGGAAGAGTAATATGTGATAGTATTCTCTTGATCGGTATTATGCAGAACAGTGCTATTTATAGAATTATTAGAGATGTTTCTAAGTTGGTCACCATCGGGTATGTCATAAATTGAGGATCCATAACTATGCGAATAAAGGTATTTATTGATGATAGAGGAAGGATATGAATTCTCTATTAGAATATTTCTCAATAACTTAAAGGATTCCCTTCGATTAATTGGATGTGTCAATTTATTTAATCTATAGCTTAAAGCTTTTATAAGGTTTAGTTTGTATTTCATGGGATGACAGGAATGGTAGTTAAGGAACCTATTAGAGGCCATTGATTTTCTATACCAACTTGTGGTTAGGGTGTTGTCTCCCATTCTGATGACACGCATGTCAAGGAAGGGTATACTATTAGTGGTAGTGTCCTCAAGTTCAACAGTGAACTGTAAATGAGGATCAAACTCATTAAAGTGGGATAGGGTACCACTTTAATAAGTTTGATCCTCATTTACAGTTCACTGTTGAACTTGAGGACACTACCACTAATAGTATACCCTTCCTTGACATGCGTGTCATCAGAATGGGAGACAACACCCTAACCACAAGTTGGTATAGAAAATCAATGGCCTCTAATAGGTTCCTTAACTACCATTCCTGTCATCCCATGAAATACAAACTAAACCTTATAAAAGCTTTAAGCTATAGATTAAATAAATTGACACATCCAATTAATCGAAGGGAATCCTTTAAGTTATTGAGAAATATTCTAATAGAGAATTCATATCCTTCCTCTATCATCAATAAATACCTTTATTCGCATAGTTATGGATCCTCAATTTATGACATACCCGATGGTGACCAACTTAGAAACATCTCTAATAATTCTATAAATAGCACTGTTCTGCATAATACCGATCTTGAGAATACTATCACATATTACTCTTCCTTACCATATTTCCCTCAAGTTACTGAGAAACTTATTAAATTGTATAAACAAAATAATATACCTGTTAAAATTGCTGTTAAGAATGCAAAAACTGTTAGAAATTTGTTCTCTAAAACTAAAACACCCTTGTTCACTTTGGAACAAGTGAACACAATTTATAAAATTCCATGCGCTAATTGCGATTTATGTTACATTGGGCAATCTGGTAGATCATTGAAAGGTCGTCTCACTTCACATCGTAGCGACATTAATTTATCGAAACACACTTGTGCTCTAGCACAACATGCGATAAATACAAAACATGAAGTGGATTTTAATGAAGTTAAGATCCTTGCCACTGAACGCAATCTAGCTAAAAGACAGTTTTTGGAAATGTGTTCAATATTAAACATCCTAATGCATTGAATAAGAGAACTGACATAAGTAACTTGAGCCAGATATATCATGCTTTAATTTTGCAGAATTAGGCTACTTAATCTTTTCACTACATTAATGTCATATTAGGTGTACTAGTTGAACTTTTTTCCACTTTTCATAAAACAATTTATATACATAAATAGAAATAAAATAAATAAATATATCAATTAAATAACTTAATTTCTTTACTTAATTTTACTATTACATATGCAACCCATATTGCATTTCAATACACTAATTTCTTTAATTAGTGTTTCAAATTATATATAAAATAATACAAACATTGTAATTGATTCACAGAATCCTTTACAAATCACAGCTCCAAGTATATTGAACCTTGGGCTGTTTGGAAATTATAATATCGTTAACCACCTGGCTATTTAACTAGCCATAATGATTAACGTCATTACATAATTATGAGGTTGAATGAAAATCTCCGGTTTGTAAATTTGGGCTGATTAGTGGGGGGAGTTGTGTTTACACTACCAACTTTTTTCACTGTTTTGTCCTTTGCAACCTGGTAGTCATCCAAACTCAGTTAAACTTAAATTAACCGCCCAAAATTTGGGTTGGTATTTACACCTTGTTGATCTGTCAAAAGTAATTTTGACCTCAAGGTTGGCTGTCTTTTTGCGGTTTAGTTCGTTCCTGTTTCATTAAACGCCATTTTCCCGGCGACATCCATAGGGCTTTGATCGGTAACTTCATATTCACTATTTTTTAGAATTTTATTAATATTACTTATAATGCTACCTAAAGTTAAAATCAAAGCTTAATATCCATTAAATAGTTGGAAGTTATTTATGATTTTCTTGGTTCTTGCTCACTTATTAACATTAAATAACATTGAATTTATTTTGGACCACATGGTCAATTGCTGTGCTAATTTTTTACAAGTTCATATATGTTGTTAGTTGCTTAACTGTTTATACAAGATCAGCGTACTATGTCCATTTACTTAGTTTCATTCACATATTTGTTAATAACATTGACTGCTACATATCTTTTTAAGGTAACAATTAACATCGTTTCCATGATTGTGTGGTTCTCATATTGTAATAATTTTTTAGATGAACTGATGATGCTTTCAAAACTCGAAAGCGAAACGTCTTCAAAATAGATAAAGTAGCCTATCAACTTTGTCTTTTATTTCTCCACCTAGAGACCGATATAAGAACCCACCACTCGTCTGAGTGATCCTTATATATATATATATATATATATATATTATATATATATATATATATATATATATATATTTATATGTATATATATATATATATATATATATATATATATATATATATATATATATAGAAAAGAAATTTAATCTTTGCAGATAAGTTAAATACTTCTTCGATAGTTTCTCACACGATCAGTATATACCTAATAATGTACAAGGAAAACAGTTATAATAAACCAAATACATGAAATCCAGTAAATCGACAGGCCAAAGAAACCTACAGAATCTGACAATAGGAGACTATAACATCGAAACCGTGAAAAATTTTACATATCTAGATTCACTAGTTACCGCAGATAACAATGTCAGTGAAAAGTTAAGAGAAGAATACATATCGCTAATAAAACATATAATGGACTGATTAAACATCTAAGATCTAACAACACCGCAAGAAAAACCAAATGCAAAATATTCAAGACTCTGATAAAACCGGTCCTTGTACATGGAACAGAGACATGGACAATGTCGAAAAGCAAAAAGACATTTGAACGAAAAATTCTTAGATCTATATATATATATATATATATATATAATATATATATTATATATATATATTATATATATATTAGTATACTGGTAAGGTTGATTGGGTTAGCAGCTGAATAATGAAAGCCAAAGTGTGCTCTTTTCAACGATTTCGTTATATTTCGTTAAATTTCTTTAACATCTTCAGACGAATGTTGTGTGAGGTTGCAGGCAAAAGTGGTATTTGAAAGTTCCATGTTGAAAAACTTTTTTGAAGATTTTTTATAGCAAAAAAAGGAATAAGTTGTATGTGTTATATGGTGGCTTGAAAACTCAAACAATACAAGTGCATTTTTGTTTTTTTCCTCCAGTGTGCAAGTACAATACAAATATTAAAAAACGTTGAACATTTAAGAAACAAACAGTTAAAACACAACTACATATCACATTGTCATTTTTTTGGCAGCTATGTTGGTGGAAGGTCCAGTCAACTAATGTAATATATATATATATATATATATATATATATATATATATATATATATATATATATATATATATTATAAGAAATACTGGATATTATTGACTGTCGATATAAACAAACAACACAGTTTATTAGGGTTGCAGTCAGAATTATTGGCCGGGATGTTAAAAAAATCAATCAAGTTTTACTATTTTTAACAACAAATTTTTAAAAATTTTATGATGTATTGTCCATAATTGTATATTTTAATGTGTGGTACTAATGTTGAGTGTTCAATGCTTACAAAAATAATCTCAACGACTATGTCTTGAAAAAGGAATAAAAATATTCCGAAAGCTCGACAAAAAGTCAAAAGAGTGTTTTTTTAACATCCCGGCCAATAATTCTGACTGCAACCCTAATAAACTGTGTTGTTTGTATATATTTATATATATATATATATATTATATATATATATATATATATATATATATATATATATACAGGGTGATTGATTAGTGTGAGGAAGCTCAGTAGATCTGTTATAGTAAAAATTACTAAAAAAAAGTTATTAACAAAAATTGTAGGCAGCTTTAAACTCCACATTTTAAAATTAGTTACAATCTTACAGGGTGTTCCATAAGATGGTGGTAGACCAAACTTATGTTTTTTTAAATGGAACACCCTGTATTTTATTTTAAATTTAAAATCGGCTTTACTTCCACATCACAACAATGTAAAGTTTTATTATGTTATACTGGGTATCTAAAAAGTTATAACCAATATTACCTGAAAATCGTATCAAATTTAACTCCCTGTGCAATTAAAAAGGAGTAAAGGAACATTGATCTATTGCTACCATAGTTTTTAAATAATTGTTAAAAATTATTAAACATATTCGTTTCCATAATATTCGTTAAATCAAATACAGGGTAAGTCAAAATGCAGATACATTATTTTCTTGGTAATTTTAAATAGAACACCCTGTATTTTATATCACTATCAAAAAGTAATAATATCGTACTTCAAATTTTATAAAGTACTTCCTATACCTAAAGTTATCAGTTTTCTAGATATTATTGTTTTTTCATCAAAGTATTAATTTGGTAGATATTTTAACGTTTACCAACTCACAATATAATTATTGTGAGTTGGTTATGATTGATTTGTCAAAAACTGACAGTTTGACATTATTGTTTAATAATTTAGTAACGAAATAACGACACAGAAAAGAAAACAATTTATTTAAAATAAAATTTATAAAAAATAACCGACGGAAAATAAAAAAAATATAACAACACATAGAAAAATTAAAAACAACAGTAAGTTTAATTTATCTTACTTAAGTAAGGTGTTCAAAATGACCTCCCAAAACATCTATGCATGCTTGAAAACGGTCATTGAAAGAGTTGGTTACATTACTAAGCATTTGTAAAGAAATATTTTGAAATGCAATTCGGATTCTATTTTTCATATCATCCCTTGTTGTTGAGGGTATTTTATATACTTTGTTCTTAACGTAACCCCAAAAAAATGAGTCCATGTTATTGAATTCTGGTGACCTTGGGGGCCACCTTACCGGTCCATCCCTTCCGATCTATCTTTCCCCAAACTGATTATTAAGCTCACTACGTAATAATTCGTTGTGGTGCGCAGGAGCACCATCATGTAGAAACCACATTTTTTCACTTATATTAAGTGGAACCTAATAATATCGGTAACTGATTTACGATAAAATCTAAATAAATCTCACCATTTAAATTATCTTCAAAAAATATGGTCCTACTACATGGTTACCGACGATACCTCCCCACACATTTAGAGACCATCTTGTTTGACTATGTGTTACTATGTGGTATGGATTACGTGTTGAGTAGTAGTGAAATTTATGCCTATTAAAAGAACCGTTTTGATGGAATGTAGCTTCATCACAAAATAGGATATAATCAAAAAAATCTCTCTGCTCATTAATTTTTTCTAAGGCCCATTCACAAAATACTATTCGTTTCTGAAAATCATCATTAATTAATTCTTGGTGCTTTTGAATATGATAAGGGTGCATCTTGTTTTTAGATAGAATGTTTTGAACAGAGTAGTAACTAAGTTCTTGTTCATTGGATATGTTCTTATGCTTGTGTGTGGGTTTTCTGTAACCGCCATCAACACACTCATTTCGTTTTCCTCTGTCACACTAGTTTTTGTTCGTTCATGTTTTTCATAATTCACTGAACCAGTGCGGTTAAATCGATCTTTCAATTTTTCAAATGTATCTTGTCTAGGTTGTCGCCTATCTGGAAACTGTTCTTGATAAATTCTAGCTGATAGTAATGAATTTTTATTGCATTCCCCCAATATCCAGATCATATCTACCATTTCATCAGTAGTAAAATTCATTATTGCTAATTTAAATTGAATCAATTACTGAATTACTAAATAATAATTGTTGATAATTTACGGTGTACCCCAATACTGAATTAATAAATATTAATGTCAAACTGTCAGTTTCTGACAAATCAATCATGGCCAACTCACAATAATTATTGGTAAACGTTAAAATATCTACCAAATTAATACTTTGATGGAAAAATAAAAATATCTTTAAAACTAATAACTTTAGGTATAGGGAGTACGTCTTAAAATATGAAGTACGATATTAGTTCTTTTCGATAGTGATATAAAATACAGGGTGTTCTATTTAAAATTACCAAGAAAATAATGTACTTGCATTTTGACTTACCCTGTATTTGATTTAACGAATATTATGAAAATCAATATGTTTTATAGTTTTTAACAATTATTAAAAAACTATGGTTATAATAGATCAATGTTCCTACAATCCTTTTTAATTATACAGGGAGTTAAACTTGATACGATTTTCAGGTAATATTGGTTATAACTTTTTAAATACCGGTATAACATAATAAAACTTTACATTGTTGTAACGTGGAAGTGAAGCAGATTTCAAATTTAAAATAAAATACAGGGTGTTTCATTTAAAAAAACATAAGTTTGGTCTGCCACCATCTTATGGAACACCCTGTAGGATTGTAACTAATTTTAAAATATGGAGTTTAAAGCTGCCTAAAATTTTTGTTAATAACTTTTTTTTGTAATTTTTACTATAACAGATCTACTGAGTTTCCTCACACTAATCAATCACCCTGTATATAGATACATATATATATATATATATATATATATATATATTTATATATATATATATATATATACATGAGGGTAAAGGAAAATGACATATGCGCGGAAGATATAACTTTGAACTATACACAGCATACAATGAACCGAGATTGGATACATGGAACAAACTTATATATCAAACTTAGATACATGGAACAAGATCTGCAAATACTTAAGATTACCAACTGAAAAAACAATGAAAACAGAACAGAATGGTGAAAAATCCTAGAACAAGCCAGAACCCAGAAAGGGTTGTCGAGCTACTAATGATGATGATGAAAGCAGTTATAATGAGAAATTTAAAAAATAGTCGTAAAACAACAATAAAATCGTTAAAAGTAGAAAACTTTGACTTGCCACATCTTGCTTAAAATTAGTCCTAGAACCTTCTACAATAGATCGTTTTAAAGCTAATTCATTTTTCGTTCTATTAAATGTACCATTGCATCTACCTAAAACTGCGTAAAACAATGTTACGAAAAAATAGGGAAAATGGCCCAAAAAGGGTGTGAGTGGCGAATGAAAAATAGTATCTCGTATACTAGGGATCTTAAAGACTTCTAGCATACCTCATTTGGAAAAGAAAGAACAGAAGTTTGTTTCAATAGAGCCATTTTTTGCTTTGTTTTTTGAACATATGTTTCTAAAAAAATATTTTTTACTTTTAGAGGTGATATTTTGATAGGAAATTTAATTTTGAACAAGTTTTCTGTTGATGTATATATAACAAAAGTGTATAGAATTTACTCTAATCCACCCTAGTGCATAGCGACTAATTCAACCTTTTAAAATAGAATAAAATAGATTAGAAATATGTTTTATTGTCACTGAAAATTGTACAATTTTATGGAAAAAGCTTACGAAAAGTCAGATAATAGCAATAACAGTTAAAATTTACTGAAATTACATAAATCGTCAATATCACAAAATAAAAGATGATAAAATAAACAATCATTGCAAAATTTAAATAAATAGCAAATTGCATATTGCATAATAAAACCTTACGAAATAATCAGTTATGAAAAATATGTTTAGAGAGGTGATCAGGAGCGTTGTCTAAAAGCAATAAAAATTTCATCTTTTCTGGTGGTATTCCCAATTTCTTCTCTTGAAATTTTCTTTCTGAAGGTACAGATTCTTTGAAAAACCTTTTGAAAATGTCTTAGGTGTACCATGCCTTCTTAGAGCTATATTATAAAAGGGGCATATGATGCATTATATCTTTTAAAACTCGAGGTTTACGAGATTTGCCAACCATTACAGGAGTCAACCTATGCGATTCATCAGTGTTAGCACACAGCAGTGCCAAGATCCCGTCCTTGCTGATTTTTCTTCCAGAATTTGATTTTTCATATTTGAAGGATGTGCGCTTTCAGGCAAAGTACGCCATAACAAACCAGTTTCGTCAACATTGTAAATCTGAGATTCGTAATTGTATTTCGTTACTTATTTGGGCTACTATTTTTGCTAAAATTTTTGCCTAAAAAGTTCTCTTTCTTCTTTTGGAGCACTTGAAGCTTTTGCCTTTTGTGAAAGCGCTAGCGCCATTCAAAACTTGCTCTGAATGGTATGTCCATATGATTTGTTAATTTAATTGCAGCAGATTTCAATTCGACTGCTCGGACCGGAGGATCCCACTAAAACGTTGTTGGCGATATCATTTTAATTGCTGTGTCCAAAAGTTTGGTTTTTTTATGCCATATTGATCACATATATAAGACACAGACGCTCCAGACTTCAACTTTTGTATATTCTTTAGTTTTTGATTGATCGTTAGATTGATTCTTGTCCATTTGTCCATATTTAAAGGGTAAAATTGCGAAAATTGTAACTTATTTACTGGCGTTTACTAAATGTGCTCATTCACCACGAATAAACAAGCATTTATTTTTTTAGCAAAACAATATATACATCTTACTATTAGAAATGCGTTCTCTTATGCTAAATTTTATTGAAATTCTTTGTAAACATAGTGGTATGGGACGGGTTAAGCATGTATAATATTAACAGTATGTTTTTATTTTTTTTTACATTTGACCGGATTTTTTGTCCGTTATATCCGAAGTCCGTTAAATAGAGGTCCGTTATATCGAGGTTTTACTGTACTTAGGGAAAGATGTTGCAGATTTAGGTTGTAAAGAAAGGTTGTTGTTTCTTTACCAAATATAATATATATTTCTTTATTAACTCAGTGGACGGGATCGGTAAGTCGTAACATCAAAGGTTGAATTTCTGGTGGAGTAGTCATGGTTAGTTCTAGCTGGAAAAAACATGTAGGTGTTTACGAATTAAGCAAACAGTTTCTAAAATATATAAAGGAAGAAGCCTAAAAATTCCGTGATTTTTAAATATAGCTTTTTTCTGAGGCCAAACAGATACCGTATTGTTCTTTTGTACCATTTAAAAATAACATCAGATTGGGCAGCTGTACTAGAACCCAAAAATAAGACCATATCGAAGATGAAACTCGAACAAAGACCAATATGTTATTTTGGAAGATGCTAAATTGACGTCTTTCGAAACAGATCTTATTGCATAGCAGACTAGTTTCTAACTTAAAAATATCAATATTTGGAAGGGAGCGTTTAAAGTCGCTGCCTATAAAAAATACCGAGTAATTTTACAGAATGAACGAAACTGATCTGGCTGTTATTAAAAAGTAAGGGTTGAAGAGCTCCTTTATAGGATAATGCTACTGCCTTATTTACATTAGAAGATAGTAAATTAGAGTCGAACCAACAACGCAGCCCTTTAAGTGGTAGCATTCCGCGTTTATTATAGTTGGGTGTCCATTGACCATATAAAATAATAGAACCCCTTTATCGTTGTAGTTCCTTTTAGCCCTCCTTTTTAGGACATAATCAATAGCCCATTGACACTGCTCTAGATTTCAACAAAAAAGAAATACGATTTTGAAGTTATTTTCTTGTTGCGTTTCTATAGTATGTACTTTATGTACTTATGTACTTTCTGTACTTTAAATAATAATTCAGGTTTCAATTTTCATCTGGGAAATTGAAACCGGAAAATTTCAATTTTCATCGTTCTCAATAAACAAATTAGTAGTACAAAGTAGAAAATTATAGTTTATTCACAAGAAATATAGTTAAAAAACTAATATAAGAAAAAAATGTTTATTTATATTAGATTACACCCTGTAATTCAACAGGAGGAAACCGGACATACCCCTGTCCAATCAAATTAGTTAATTTCTATATTTATTTCCTTCTACTATATACCTCTTTGATCAAAGAACAAAGTTGCATTGTCTCAAAATATCGACATTAAACTAATTCTTTATGCCGTCTAAACCGTCACTCTGTATGTGATCTTTATACGACTCCGTTCTCGCGTTTTTGTAAAAAATTCCAAAAACATCTGTTTATCTTTCGATTATTACAGAGGCGTAAAAATACCGAGATATAAAGAAGCCTCCTTGGGTCGGAATGTTTCATATGCTAGCTCCTGAAATATAAATAACATCTCAACTCGTTGAGATAAGTCAACTCGTCCAATATTATCTTAACCAGTTAAGTTATTACTATTAATCCCGTTTGTCGACTAATCGAGATTTTCTTTTTTATGGCACTTGTGATCTCACGGATGTATACCACTTGTGAACTAATGCGAATTAACCCCTCGTGATGTAGAATTTTGAATTTTGTATTATATTTGGTAATATTAGTATTTGCTTAAAAACACCCTTTCAGAGAAAGCAAAAAATTATCCCGAAAAGTACAAAAGGGTATTGTATTATGTAATCATGTAATCATTAAATAATTTTTTTGAGAGAAGAAGGATTAAAAACATTTCCACATTTTATTTTTACTTTCACGTATTACACTGTTATTAGAATTACTGGTCATGATTTAGGTTTTTTGTGGCTTTAGCACTTAGCTATTTAGCCAATTACGTGGTGAGAAATAATAAATGAAAAATTACTAACATTAATATTATAATATAATATAATTAATCATCAATAGCTGAATCCCGTTGATTTTATTTTTGATATTGGTTTCCAGTAAATTTTTCTAGCTTGATTCCAAAGAGTTGTAGCTGGTGTATTTTTATTCACGGAAGAAACCCATTCAATCCAATGCTTTTTTGCTATATTTTTTAATGTTTTTTTGGTTCTAGCCGAGATCTCTTGGTATTGAACGTAATCTTCAAAATGAGTGTTTTTTGTAATTTATTAAAGCCAATTTTCGTTGTTTGATAATATTGACACAATCAATATTCCACCAAGGAGGTGAGTGCCGTTTACATTTATAAGGTTTACATTGGGGTATAGTTGCTAGTGCGGACGTATTTATATTATTAACGAAGGAGGAGTACTGTTCAGTTAGATTATCCGAGTGAATGTTGTTCGTATCGTGCAAAGTCTGAATAGTCGAGGTATATAACGCCCAATTGGCTTTTTTAATATTCCATTTATTTTTAGGAGATATTGCATTTTCATTAATTATAAAAATAAATTCTATAGATATGACATAGTGATTTGATCCTAGGGTATCAGAGATGACATTCCAAGATGTCTTGTTAACTACTTCAGATGAACCAAAGGTTACATCAATAGCTGAATCCCGTTGATCAGGACGTCTTAAAATTGTAGGTTCTCCATTGTTTAAAACAATTAAATTTAAATCATCTGCGACATTTGTTAGTTGTGATCCTGTGGTATCATTATTATGACAGCCCCATATAGAGTAGTGTGCATTAAAGTCCCCACCTATAATTAAAGGCCCATCAAACTGTTCAAAAATTTTTACCCAATCTTCATATATTGTTTGTATTTTTGGAGGTTTATAAATAGATACAAAATTTAATGATAATGTTTCATGTAAAATATTAAATGTAAACACAAATCGAAGAGATTTGTGTACCAAAATTGCCACACCAGCATAACCATCGTTTCTGTCATTGCGGATCATATTGTATCCACTAAAACTATATTGTTAATTTTTTTTAAACTAAGTTTCGCTTATAAGCGCAATGTCGATATTTTTATCAAAAAGAAATTGTACCAGACTATTTTTGTTAGCTATAGCAGAACGTACATTCCATTGCATTATATTTAAATTCCGTGTTTTGGGATTAAATTTTATTGTTTTTTCCAAAGTATCCTTCAGTACCTGTTCTATACTACTTGTAATTACGTTAATATCAATAGGTTATTTGTTGTTACTTGAAATTATTTTATTGACAAAGTCCATGATAAAAATCGATAAATTGCTAGCTATACTACTTTTTTTGATTTCCAAACTAGAGTAGTTTAGTTTATTTGATTTTATTGTCAAGGGTTGTGAAGGTCCAAAAGTTAATGAAAATAATGGTTTTTGGACAGGTGATTGTATAGTGGGAGAGTTTGATTTTCTCTTCTTTTTGGTTGGAGGTCTAGCACTCGCATGAGTGTGTTGGGAAAAGTAATTATTTTGATTGCCATTGAAATTTGTAGAGATTTGATTATGATTTCGCTGAGATAACGATATACGTTCGTTGTTAGGAAGTTCTGGAAAATTTTTGTCATAATTTGTTAGGGGTGAAAAGGAGTTGTGACTTACTAAACTGGATAAGGAATTTTCAGATATAAATTTGGCTTCTTTAAAAGAGATTTTTTATCATTATATTTTTAATTTTTTTTTATTGTCATAAGAGGGACAATTTTTTGAGATAGATATGTGATCTCTGCTTTTACAGTGTATACAAAAACAATTTATACACCTTTCTTGAGTACTCTTACACTGTTTAGATACGTGCTGCCGATATCTTAAACATTTGTAACACTGGGTTACTTTTCCTACAAATTGTTCAACCGCAAAAAGAAACTCGATTAAAAGCTATGCGATTTGGTAAAATATTCCCCTTAAAAGTAACGACAATAGATTTTTTAGGTACAAAATTCGACTGTTTTGTCTTCTTTTTGGACTTCCCATTTAACCTATATATGTTAGTAACGCTTGGGTCTAATTCGATATTTTCCATGAGATAATTGATATAATAGCGAGTATCAACATCTCTTATTAACCCTTTAATTTCCAGTAAATGGTTCGGTATAAATTCTCCTAAATTTTCTGATTTCAGTAGTGGATGTTTTACTAAATTATTTGCCTCTAGAAGTGATTTTAATAAAAGCTTAATCCGGTTTCGGCCTATACTTTTAATTTCCAGAATGCTTTTAAGATTAAATTTTTAAAATTTAATTTAGATTAAATAACTTTATATTTACATAAGATAGGATACAAGTTGTTGGACTATAATAAAGGTTATCCTTGATAGATGTCATTTTCAGGCACAGTTAAAAAACATTGTAAGTAGAGTTCTTCGTAGATTTTTAGGGGCAGGAAACTCTCTCTCATTTAACTAATTTTAGATGAATGATACTGTATGGATTCTGAGGACAATTAAGGTCTTTCAAAGTAATTATTGCTATAAAAGCCTTTGCATAAGGACTGAAGTAAATACATAATACTGAGAAGAGCAGATTTAAGTGCAATTAATGCATCTCTCTTCTTGTCGTTTCCTCATTGCTGAGGATCGTGATTCCCTACAATGCGGGCTGTCAATTCTCTCCATCTCTTGCGATTTTGGGCTGCTCTCATGGACTCGGAAAACGTCTCTCCAGTGGCTTTCTGTACTTGATCTGACCATCGGATAGGTGAGCGTCCTCGGCCTCTACGTCCTTCTACGTTTCCGCACACAATTAGTCTTTCTAAGTTGTCATTGTCTCTTCTCGCAATGTGGCCAAAAAACTTTAAAACATTTGCAAGACATTGAGAGGAGAGTCTGGTCTGAATGTTTAGCTCTTCGAGAATCGACTGATTGGATCTGTGCTCCGTCCACGAGACGCGTAGCATTCGTCTCCAGCACCACATTTCGAATGCGTCAATCCTTTTCCTATCCTCTGATTTTATTGTCCATGTTTCGGCACCGTAACTAAAGATTGAAAAAACGAGTGTCCGTACCAGTCTCATTTTGAGTTTTTTGGACAAAGAGCGGTCCTTCCATATTTTTGACAGTCGACTCATCGCGTTCTTGGCCATTCCTATTCTTCTGCGAATTTCCGTATGGCAGGAGGCTGTATTGCTTAAGGAAGATCCTAGATACGTGAACTCGTCTACTTTCTCGAATTGATTTAGGGCGCCTGTTGTTTGGAGGATATTCGCGTGGTCCACAATCATGATTTTTGTTTTCTGATTATTAATCTTGAGCCCACACTTGTTGCTTTCGGTTTCTACTCTCTTTATCAGTCTCGACATCTCTCTTCAGATGTTGCTATCAGTGTTGTATCGTCTGCGAATCTTAAGTTTGAGATCTTTTTCCCTGCAATGGAGATGCCGCCTCTCCATCCATCGAGTGCATTCCTCATTATGTATTCTCCATATAAATTGAACAGGTCTGGAGATAGTATGCAGCCTTGTCGTACACCTCTGCTGGTTTTGAAGGTATCAGATTGCTGGTTTTCAATTCTTATTTTAACTGAGTTATCTTCGTATAAGTTTTTAATTAATATTGCCAAATGATCTGGAACTCCCATCTCATGAAGAACTGTCCAGAGAACTTCCCACTTTACACAATCAAATGCCTTTTGGTAGTCTAGAAAAACAGATTATTATTGGAATTTTAAATTCGCGGGCCTTTTCTATGAGCTGCCGCATATTAAGGATTTGCTCTCTCGTACCCTTCCCTTTGACAAAGCCTGTTTGTTCTTGGGGAATTTGGTTGTCTAAGTACTGTTGCAAACGACGATTAATGATTCTTAGTAATATTTTGCTTGGATGGGAAATCAGTGAGATAGTACGATAATTACTACACTTTGTAGTTGTTCCTTTTTTATGGATTGGTATGCACAATGATGTGCGCCATTCTCTGGGCCACTTTCCGCATCTCCAAATTTTATTACAAAGTTTCCACATTATGTAACATCCTTTGTCTCCCATGTTCTGAAGGAGCTCTCCCGTGATATCATCGCAGCCAGGGGATTTATTCTTCTTGAGGTGAGTTACAGCTTCTTCAATCTCGGACAGCGGAATTTCAGGTTCAGGGTTGTATTCAGTGTTTTCGAGGGCTGCATACAACAATACTAATTTTCATAGTGGTATAGGTGAGGTTGCTTTTACAATCCAGTCACTTGTTCATTGGCTACCTAAGTAGACTTAGCAAATGCGTAGCAGAAGCAGGATGTGTTAAATATGTGATACTCTGTTGAGTTAAAAAGTGATGAGTTATATGTCTATTATTAATCTAAATTAATTTACAATTTTAACAAAACTAATATGACACTTATTTTTATTTCATCCATCTACCTACTTAAAAAGACATCGAAATGCATAACTAATAGAGATTCAACAAATTTCTTAATCGAGATACGAATATGAAAACTCCAAATCGACTTTTGGAGAGCTCATCAGTGATGACTCATGTTTTTTACCCATTTCTGTGACAGCAGTGGGTGTTCTGAGATGAATTATTTTCGCTGAAAAATGGTAATTTTTTAAATGAATCGTATTGGAAAGTATACATTTTACTAATTTTAATAAAAATTTGAATCCTTAATCTTTATAAATAAATAAATTATGAAGTAAACAAAAAATAAAAGAATATCTGGGATTCTACTTGGACTTACTCATCATTTATAATAATTTTTGCAGGAACTTTATTCCCATGATCTCATTAGTTTTATGACCTGTTTTTAACTTATTGTCTTGTCTTCTTGAAGTCTTCCCTTATAAAATAAATCACATTATTAATGATGAAAAACTAACCCAATTTTTTCCAGCATCTGAAGTAGTACTTGGCACAATTTACACAGGCAGACAAAAGTTGGATATTCGGACCCAGAGATCAGAATATACTGTTAGACAGAAAGTTTTTGGTACGCTGAATCCAATACTGAGCTCAAAATTGCCAAATTGGCTGTGTTTCTGAGATATCCTAACCTAAAAGTGCAAAAACAGCTGTTCTGGGCAATTTTTAAGGTTATAATGATAATATAATTTTTCTCCCAGAAACTGTGGTGAATTAAACTTTACGTTACTAGAGTTTATAAAGTTTTTTTTAGAAAAGAAGACTCTTTAGTATGCGATAGTGATATTGAAGAACTTGTAAACGGATTCAAAATGGTTTATACAATGCAAATGATTGGCGGGTTTTTATAGATGCTTCAAAAGAAAGCCTTAAGCAGTTTTGCTTCATAATGGTAATTATTATGCAGCTGTTTCTATCGGTCACTCCACCATATTTAAAGAATCATTTGAACATTTTCAGTTGCTTTTGGAAAAAATTCAGTTGGAAATTCAGTTTGGAAAAAAACAGTTCACACAAATGGCTCATTTGTGGAGATTTTAAAATATTAAATCTTTAGTGGGCTTACAGTCCAAAAATATTGAGCACCCTTGTTTTTTTTCTTTGGGACAGTCGGTCTCGAGGAAAAATTGGGTAAAAAAATCAGAATGGGTAATTGGTTCAAACAACGTTATATATGAAAGTCTTGTTGACTCAAAGAAAATGCTTATACCATCTCTTCATGTAAAATTGGGATGAATAATACAATTCATAAAAGCTCTTGATAAAGATGGTGCATGTTATCAACATCTTCGATCTGAATTTCCTAATTTATCTGCAGCTAAAGTTGAAGGAGGTATTTTAGTAGGCCCTGATTATAGGAAGCTAATGAAAGATGACAATTTTGAGAAAAATATGACACTTACAGAAAAGAAGTATGAGTTAGTTTTAAATAAGTTGTCCATAACTTTCTAGAAAATCATCAAGACGAAGAATACAACACAAATGTTACTAATCGTATCAACGATGTTAACGATGTAAAAAAAATTGAGATCTAGGTTGCTTGATGAGCTTAAAATCACACTTTCTGTTTTCTCATTTAAATTACTTCTCAGAAAATGTAGGTGCATTCAGCGAAGAGATGGGAGAGCGATTTCACCAAGACTTCAAACAGAAAAATCATTTTAAAGGTCGCTGGGATGTACGAATGATAACAGATTACTGCTGGTCACTTTAAAGAAATGATGTTTAAGATCAAAATACACGTATGATATTCAAACGATCGCCAATTTGGCAATTTGAAGCTCAGATTCGCATTTAGCGCAACAAAAGCCTTTGGAAAAGTATACTTTGTTTTCTGAGTCTCAGATGTGTCGGCCTGTGATTCAAAAATTAATAAAGAGGCGTTAGCCATTATTTTTCCTTTTTTAAAAATGTCATAAGTTTATTGATGGAACCAAAAATGACTCTTCAATATTTAAGGTACTTTTTGGAACTAGTATTCGAGTTTTAGAGGCAGCTAAATTACAATTATAAGCTTTTCAGTTAGCTGCATATGCCTACAATATGGCATATAAAAACTATCCGAAATAGCTATAGCAGATGCTCTTTCTAGACTACTTGTATTAACTGATAAGGCGAGGCTCTTAGTCATATTTTTATCAATTTCCTTTGTCAAACATAGAAATTACTGCAGGCTACAAACATAGTCATTGAAGACTGGAGTGGCTCAATCACTTTATCACCATTATACTGCCCTCCCAAGAACACAATAAAAACAAATCAAATTTCTGCTTTTTTTAATCACTTGGATAGCATAAGTGATACACGGTGGTAATTACAATGCGAAACATCCTTTTGGGCTCTAGATTAATGAATCCACGTAGCAGACAACTACTTGACACAATTAATATTAATAGCCTCATAAGACACTCTAGAAGTGAACCTACAGATTGGCCAACAGATAGGAGAAAACTTCCAGATCTTCTTGATTTCTGTATAATCAAAAGATATAGCATGTCTCCCCTGTCTTCTGAAATAATTTAGGTACATAGACTTACTACGCTTTTTTGAACAAAAACTAATTCCATTCTCTTTAAATAAAATATTACGAATACCTTATATTGAAATATTGGAGAAAAGGGACAGATATGGCAAAACAATCAAACACCGACCAATAAATCTACATTTAAAAGACCAGCAAAAGACCTGAAAAAATGCCAAGTAATCTAAAAATACATCAAAATACGTGGAAATTTATTACCGTTAGAAGCAACAGATTACACCCTTTTAAAACACCTGGAGACTGGAGTTACAATCAGAATAAGACGAAACTATTAATATTGTTCTGAAGCTATTTGCTAGTGGCATTTTAAAATAATTACTATTTAAATGGGAATAAACCACAATTAAAGGTTCACGTAAGTTTATTGACGTTTCAATTTCCTCTTCGGAAAACTTACCAGAGGGTTATACCAGAGGTCTTTGTCTATTAACTCTTTTAAAAAAACCGAAATTATTGCAACAATACTCAATACTAATAAAAAAAACTCCTGATTATAAGCTGATTGGATTTGTCCTGTGCCAGTTACAACATGCACTCCTCTTTCCTATTGTAAAAACAAATCTACAGCGCGCTGTATTAAGATTAGCATATTTTCCTTCACAATGAAAAGTGGCTATAAAAAGTTATTTTAATCCATAAATTAGGCAAACCTTTAGAATCCGTAGCTTCATATACACCTATTAGTTTATTACCAACTCTTGCTAAAATTCTAAACAAATTAATAATAAAAAAATGAGTTATTTCCAGAAGAAAACTGCTTAGTTCCTGACTACAAATTTGGTTTTTAACAAAAGCACGCTGCAATGGATCAAGTTCACAGAGTTATTGATAAAACAAAATCAAGATCTGGAGTAAAAGCGTTATTGTTCTTAGCCATCACACAAGCTTTTAATAAAGTGTGGCATACATGTTTGATGTATAAAATTACACAACAACTACCATCTAAATACTTTATATTTATATTTTATATATATTGATATTTAAATCCTACATAAAAGATAGATATTTTTAGATAAAATAAGGTACGGTAGTAACAGTATTGAGACCTATAAACTCCGGCGTACCTCAAGGTAGTGTGTTTGGTCCACTTTGTACCTCTTATACACGGCTGGCCTACCTTCTTCTGATCAGTGCCAAAAATTCCTTTGAAGGTTACAAGACCACTAAAACACTATTCACATGTGGTTAAAAAAAATGGCGAATTAGGGTTAATGAAAGTTAAACAAACCATATAACTTTTACAACTAAATGTCAGACATACTCACGTATACACGTATACACTTAAATAATCAAAATATACCCCAATCCGATAGTGCAAAATATCCCGACATTCAACTTAATAGACGACCTTCTTGGAAAGACCATATCTTCAATAAATTAAAACAACTTGGATTAAAATTAAGACAACTTTTCTGGCTATTTGAAAGAAGATCTGAACTCGTCTGGACCTATAGCATTTAACCGTGGGGGTGTTCCAGGGAATCCTATATTGAAATCCTGCAGAGGTTCAATCGAAGGTCCTTAGACATATTGTTAATGCACCATAATACGTCTCTAATAAGTCATACATCTCGATCTGTCAGTGAGTGCGCGAATAAATAAAAAAGCGTAGTGCTAGGAATTTAAAGCGGTTAGAAATTCATCCAAATTCTAGTGTGGTAAACCTACTAGACAAGAGCAGCAAAGTAAGAAGACTTAATACACATAAATCCTTGGACTTACCAGATAAATTTAATAAGTAAATTGTGTAGAATGTAAGAAAATCATTTAGATATTAATTTTAGTTAAATTGAATTAGGAAGTTTCCAGCACGGTCAGGTAATCTTCGCTCATGTTTATTTTTCTTTGGTTAAATTATCAAATTATTTGATTATTGTTCAAACAGGACAGATTGCAAATCTTTACTTTGAAAATAAAATAAATACAGATACATCACTAAATTAATTAGACAAAAATAGAAATTTTACAGCGCTATAAAAATACCCATAAAGAAGTTCATTTGCTTAGTGTATACAATATGTACTTGGCTGTGGAACTTTTATAATTATGTTATAAGTAATGTCTCTCTTCCATAATAATTCAAGTTTTATGTACCGATTGAAGCATATTTAATAATTTGTCTTAAGGTTGTTTAGAAGCAATTAGGAAATATTTGAGTTAGATAAAGTTGTTTTATTTTAAAATTATGTTTGACAACCGCTATACAATTTGCTAAAATATTACTCATTAAGACTTGCTACCTCATTTCTGTGACCGATTGTATTTAGGACTGTGATGACATACGACTATAATTATATTCGCCAACTCGCTCCCACAGTGCATCCGTTTAGTATATTATTCAATAATAACAGATGATTCAAAGTAGCCATCGATGTTTTTTAAAGACCTGATGCTGATAGAAAAATCATTCAATCATCAAATGCTCGAACACGTTTTAGGTCATAATAAAAAATTTCAGGAAAATTCCTTCTCCAATATAATAAAAATTTACTGAAATAATGGCATCCCCATGAAGTAATATGTTCCGGAAGCAAACAAAGTCTCCGATTGGATTTCCGGGTGAAGACTATTTCATGTTAACCCCATTACAGGTTAGAAAATAAAAACAGGACAGGATATAGGAACGAAATAATAATAGGAAACTAAAAGGCAAACTGGCAGCCAGAAAAAATATTCCACCGCAAGATTGTAAACCAAAAATGACGCGCACACCCTTCCACCCTTAAAACGTAGACGCTTGCACGTCTGCCGAATATGCATGCCAGTACGAGAAGCATCAGTACACGTTAGAGACGCAGCAATGAGTTAGCAATAGTTATTAGTGGATGTTTGAGACCCACCTCCAGACATAAATATGACTTTCTGGTTGAAAGAAGCCTTCTTAGAGTTTTCCTTAGTTTATAATTAGAATCTTAATCTATACATTCTTCGAATTTATAGATCACCTTCACTCTCCCACGGAACTATATTTTTTTTTCAGAACCTGCAATATTTGTGAGATGACCTTCCCAATAAAAGCAGAAAAATTCTATAAGTTGACTTCAAAACTAATTTTGCTGCTGCTTGTGCTACCCAACTGTTATTGGTCAATATATTCGATTCGTATGATCTCACAATGCACGTTAATTCATTCACAAGAATTACTAAAACAACATCTAACATAGTTGATTTTATTGTCTCAGATTTATCACCCCTTGCGCTCTACAATTCCTGTAGAACCCGACGTTTAGGTAGGATTTTTTCAGCTCAGAACTTTGGTAAATTCCAAAATTTACACTTGACTTCTGGGTGGCACTTTCTTCCTTTGGACGTGGACTATAACTTCAGTGGGTTTTTAGATAGGCTTATCTGTATTTTCAATAAGACATTTCCTTTACTTACAATTAAGCCAAAACACCACAAACCCTGGACTACCAGAGGTATCCGCATATCAGCCAAGACTACCCGTTCACTACTGTAAGTCAAGAAATGTATTACCAATGTCTTTGTCTCTTAATATATCACCAAGTACAGAGGAACCTATCTAAAACTTATCCAGACAGCTAAAAAAACTTACTATCAAAATCGTCTGGGAAGCTCTAAAAGTGTTTCAAAAGAAGCTTGGTTCATGATAAACGATCCTCGCCGAACGACGGCCCATAGCTTCTTCACGGGAGAGTATTCATGCCCTTTTTGAAGTAGATTGGTACACATTATAAGAAGACGTGGGTCTAAACGAAACATGCAAAATAGCAACAGGATGCCTAAAAGCAATGCCACTAAAAAATATATATCAGTAATCGGTAAACGACCGACTGGACCTGCGAAGACGAACCACGGAGTACACCAAACGCTTTAGGCAGTCATTTGATGACATACATGTGATGTCCGGTGCAAAAGAGTACTCTCACGACGATCTGCGGCTTACATCCAAAAAAGGTTTTCTCAGTGGCGTTCCTGGCGTTCGCGTGGAACCTTCAGACTTATATCCTCCAAAACCAAAGACACCGACTGGTATAAACTGCGACTAGAGGACATGGAATGAAAACACATGAACACATGGACAGGACATTGACCACCCACTCCAGTGCAACCCATGCCCGTTTCCATGCACGATGTGAACCTGTGGAAGGCCAAAACCAAGGTAATAAACTGCCCGATTCTGGGAACACTTGGAATGGTAATGATTAAAAAATATATAAAAATACTACTGAAAAAACCAATCGAGGCCCTTTGCCACCTGTTCAATGTTATTAGTTAGACAAAACTCAAGTAAATTTTGAAAAACAGAAAAGTGTAAATGTGAAGTAGATGTCACACAATATAAATCTAGACAACCTGAGGGTTGTAAGTTTTTAAACCTTCCTAAGGGTTGTATGTTTGAAATTATCAGATATTCCTTCTAGCTGAATGTTTAAAGTTTTGGATAGTCAGTTATAAGTCAAAATATCTAAAGTTGTATAATAATACTATTTTTTTATATTAGGAATCTGTTTTTGAATGATAACTATTTCGACTATTACAAATTAATAGAGAAAACTACTATTATAATAACATGTTAAAATCAAGTTCTTAGGGCATAAGCTTATTTAAAGAATAATAAAGTTCATCGCTTCCTTTTTTAAAAAGTTTTTTTAGCAATATCAATAATTTTATATAATGCTGCATACAATTAACATAAATGTCTGATAATTTGCTTATGTGCCGCTAAAAATCAAGTAATAAGGGCGAGCTGCATGTGGCTTGGACTGCAGGCCGTCTGAATCCCTGGTTTAAACTGGTCACTTATACATTAGCAATCACTTAGGCCCACCCTATAAAGCTCGGATCTTTATCTGCCACATATCTTTTAAAGAATTTTAAATCAGGGATTAGTTGTCTCCTAAAGAGCTATTTTAAATTTCAGAACCGTTTCCATGTCATTTTACGACGCTCCAGGAGGCGACCCCAGTAGGTAGATAAATGTTGACAGTTGTTTTTCTTAAGCAATTCGGCGTTTATATAAATTTAGGGACATCCTGTAGCCGTGTCATTTAAACTATCTTTATCACACCCGCACTGTGGGAAATAATTACCCCACAGTGTGCGTGTTTACACACTAATTGACGAACAGCAATTTATGCGACTAATTAGAAAAATTGATGCATAAGACATTTTTAACACTCTAGAAACACAACAAATATTAAATAATTTTAATATTTGTATTTAATGAAAGAAAATGGAATCCGAATCAAATTTTCATGAATCAAAACTATGGTAAATTTGTAAAATTTATGTTATTACTGTGCTTGACAAATGGTGTTGCGAAAAAAACAATTATTTTAGATTACCTTCTTTTAAGATATTAGGAATTTTAAAGTAAATATTGGAAGGAAATAAACAAACACAAGTTTAAACAAACACATTACAGGCGGAAAGAGTAAACACAGATATTGTAAACTGTATGTTTAATAAAATTGTTATGTATTATTATTAAAATTTAATAACTAGTCAGATCATCATCATCCAGCCTCAAAAGACACTGTTCAGCATAGGCCTCTTTCTCGTATTTCCAACCTCATCTATGTTGCGCCACTCTCATCCAGTTTTTATTTTGTCTTCTGAAATCGTCAGACCATCGTGTATGTGGTCAACCGTCGCTTCTCTTGGTTTTCATTCCAATAACCTCTTTGTCCATCACCTATCCGTCATTCTAGCTGTGTACTGCCCATCTCCATTTTAGTTTGGCTATCCTTTCGATGACGTCAGTCACCCTGGTTCTTCTCTTGACCTTTTCGTTTTTTATTTTGTCTCGCAGTGATATTCCTAACATGGATCGCTCTATTCTTCCCTGTGTGACCCTCAGTTTGGTAGACGAATATTTTGATAAAGTATGATTGATACTTTACATGATACATGATATTCGTAGGATTCTTCTGTAACACCAAAATTCAAAGGCGGCCAACTTATTCAGATGGACTTGTTTCAGTGTCCACGCTTCCAAGCCATAAAGAAGAGTATAGAACACGTAACACCGAAGCATTTTCAGGCGTAGTTCTAACCTTATATACCGACAACAAAGAAACTTTTTTATTTTAATGAATGATGCACGTGCTATTTCAATATGTGTCTTAATTTCTTTGGTTTGGTCTACATCTGATGTTATCTATGTTCCTAAGTATTTATAGTAATTAAAACTCTAAAGTACAGTATCTTCAATAGTCAATTGGATATTTGCATGTGTCGATGTAGTCATGATCATTCATTTAGTTTTCTTTAAATTTATCTTCAGTCCGTACACATGACAGCGTTCATTAAGGCGTTGCATTACGTTTTGTAAATCAGTCTGTAAATTTGCCTCCTATTCTTTTCTTATCAAGTTTTTTTTTGTAGAATATCTTCTTTCATAAATGGCGTTTATTTATTTTATTTCTAGTTAACTCACAAATGAGTTTTCTGCAATTATAGTTATAATGTTGATCCACTCGCTTTTTTATATTCTCTTTTTATAAATTGCCTTACATAAAAATCTATTACATGTCGAAAAAAATGCTATTGGTTTGCTTAACCCATTTAGTTACAGAGGTTATATAAGTACCTATATCTGAACTTTTGAACCATTAAAATAAATACCAGTTTTGATACCTGTTTGGTACATGGCCACATATCAATTAATTAAAAGTTGCAGATAATAGTGACGTCTTATTGCTATTTATAAACAACTTAACAAATGAATTATTTATTTCTCTTGCGCGGTTTTTTAAAATGTCTGTTAGTTTTATGAGAACCTATAATTAAAGAACCTTGTGCAATAGCTATCAGCTAGTCAGAAAAAATTAGAATGTTAGGTCATATAAGGAAGAATCTAAATACACGAGGGAGGCATTAAAAATAGTTTTTACTACATTTTAATTAGATAACAGTAAACAGCTGATTTGAAAGTCAAGCAAAATTCTACAAGAATAATGTCATAATATTATTATGAGAGGTGCGCAAACATTGACCTTGTTGAAAGACAATATGGACGATCTCAAAATCACAGAAAAATGAAGAAAAATATGCTCGATCATGACGACAACTATTTAGAACATGAGACGATGATTACATAAGATATGTATGTACAGAGAGCGGCAAAAGTCTGTAATATAACAAATAAAAGACAGACAGACTTACGCCACAAGAAAATGTACAGGGTCAATCACCATTAAGTAATGTTCTGTATAGTAAAATGCTGAGGTGGGTTTAGCGTCACTAAATAGTATTTCTAGTCATCAATTGGTTTCTAATCATCATATATTTATTCTAAGCAGCTTTCAATTAAAACTGCATGAAAAATAATTAACAAAAACTAACAAAATACAGACATGACAAATGAAAAGTCAATCCTGAGTCAAATATTATCCCGACACCATATCTGTCTGAACCGTCTTGACTTCCTAAATAATATATTGTTTTATTGTTGATTTTTATCTTTGCTGGGTCGGGCCATTGGACATCGCTGATTCCTAAAATGTCTATATTGAGCCTTTCCATTTCTTTAACGGAATTATGTACTTTTCCAGCTTGATGTAGACTTCTAACAGTCCAAGTCGCTACTTTGTAAGGTTTTCGCATGTTGACGACCGGGGAGGCCTTGCAGTCTTCAGAGTTTCCTCCTCTGCCGGATTTTGTTTTCCGAGTTTCATGTTCAGCAGAGTGTTTGGTTGTATTGTTAGTCATAATGATTAACTAGGGATGCTCTATGAGCTTTTAATGCATTGGTTTCCCGTTGCCTTCTGCATATCCACGCCGTTGACCATATCTGGTTCGTCCGCCTTTAGAAATGATTTTCCATTTCTAGGACTAGAAGGTGCCCTTCCACTTACCGATTCTTCCACCCGAAGATGTGTCTGGTCTATGCAAAATACTGTCATTATTTGAAACGATGTAGTTATTTACCAATTTGGCAGTCAAAATAGAGGACCACGGATGTGAAGAAAATGAAATAAAGGTCCGAATTACAAAGAGGCAACAAAAAAAGAATACAATATTAAGAATACTAATGAATCCAAAATATGTTTTAAGAAACACATAAATAAAAAACTAGCTGACAATCATCATACCAACGATAACATCAGAATGTGAAATTTGGACATTAAAACAAAAAATAATGAAAATATGTAACAAAAGTATGAATAAATAAATATATTTCCGATTTGAAAAAATAGATATTAATAAAAATAAGACTCAATAAAAAGAACTAATACTCTAAACTCTAACTAACTAAAAAGAATACTCCATGAAATCACAATTTTCGAAAAAGATATAATTACAAAATTGGCAGGTTGTATATAATACGCTAAGCAATTCACATAACATTGAACCAGAAGACGAGAAACGATACAATGCTATAAATTTATAAGACAATGGCCACATCTATCCTGTGGCTGGTCGCTGTCATATGGCTGTGAAAGTTGGAGAATGATCAAAATAGAAAACTCTAGCAACCAAGTTAGCGAAATGAAATTTCTTAAAACAGTGAGGGGAATTACAACACTTAAAAGACTTGAAAAATAAAAGAATACAGAACAAAATGGAAACTGCTTATTGATTGGATAAAAATCCATTAAAAACCGAAAGGAAGAAGCGTAAAGTTTCTTTGAGCCTTTGAGCTGGTGGGGTGAATTTTGATGTTGGAACCGCCATTTGTAGAGATCTTCTCAAGTATATTTAAAAATAGTTAAGGGGACTTCTTGAACCGTAATTCTAACACAAATTACAAAAATATACTTGGCTGTACTAAAGCCAGCTTTGAAGGAATCAGCCTAACGTAGAAAGAAAGATTCTAGTCTAGCAAATTTTATTAAATGTTAAGAATGTTAATAAAATGAAGGCAATAATAATGGACTACAACCCCGTAAGACGTTTTTAAGCTCTCATTTGACCATGTATAAATCCATATAAATCAATTTTCCAATCAATCCACAATATGTAATAACACCTTTATAAACTATGTCGTCAATTTTGATCGGTACAGGGCACTACAACCGTAAATTAAACTTACCTCCCAAGAGGGGAGCATTTTAGTCAAACATATTTGTACGGCGTTAATAACTTGTAAGTAGGACCTGCGACTTAATGCCGTACAAAAATATTGGTACCAGTAGCAGGGACAATCTTTAATTTTCGGAAAATTTTGACCATATTTTTTTCAATTTGATACAGTACGTCATTTATACACATAGTTTTGGATCGTTATTTAGGTAGTACCGTACAAATCAGCTCGTACAGGGGTGAGAAATCTAGGATGCACACCTCTATTTTTAAGTAGCACAAGGAAGGTGATTTGAACCAATATGAAACTCACTGATTTAAATTTTTTTGGACATGCTGTACATTTTCACGGTACATGTGGTTAAAAAATAATTTCCCTCTGATGTGGGGTATTACGATCAAAAATGTCTGTACGGCATTAATAAATGTTCTTAATATTAACATCAATTTAAACAAAAACAAAATGTACAAAAAAAATGGTTCTAAATGGCTTTAAAAGTATTATAGTACAGGTTGTGAGGTCGCTTCCGTTGGAAAAATGTTTCTGATTCGGTTTCTTTACAAATCTCTGTTAAAAAATGTCCCCTTTAAAAATCACCGGTTTTTGCTCCGAGAAATACCTATGTTGTTAGATTTCTTGGGTCATTTTAAACAAAAAAGTGTGGTATTATTTTTCTCTAAAGTTCATAGTTTTCAAGTTATAAACAATTTAAAATGTCAAAAAAGCGAAAATACGCACTTTCAAGTCTGGAAAACTCATGACAATTATTATTTTTAGGTTGCCAGGTGCCTAAATTAAAAAGCCGTTTTGGGAAGGTCTATTAAGTAATAGGTTTGTTTTGTGGTGGCGGAAAGAGTCGATAATAAACTAATAATAACACAGGAATAATGTTAAGAAAATGATAATTGATTAAAAATGATATGAATAAAAAAATATGTGATAGAAAACTAAGTCAAATGGTTCGTTTTTATCGTATTCTTACAAGTAATCAAGAATCCAGTTAACTTCGAAGCGCTGTAAAACCCAGAAAAATTGATGAAAATATTTATAGTGGAAATTATTCATTAAAAAACACTCTATAATATTGCTCTGATGTCATTTTATCGTAAAATGAGATAAAAAAAGTTTGTCCCAAAGAAAATTTTTTTAAAAGTTATTAGTTATTTTTGTTAATAACTTTTTTATTTTCCATTTTACACTAAAAAGTAATAGGAATAAAGCTGTAGACAATTTAGTTTGCTACAAATAACGTCCAATAAAACTGTTTGTAGGGTTGCTAGTTTACGAGATACAGCGCGAAAATCCTATGCACCCCTTATTCCAGGATGGCGAGTATTCAAGAACCAGGTCAATTTTGGAGCGCTGTGAAATCCAAAGAAAGTGATAAAACAAAACAAATTTATAGTAAAAATTATTCTTTAAAAAATCTTTTTAAAGAAAACGACATAATATTGCTCTCATGTAATTTTTTACTAAAATGACCAAAAACAAAGTTATAAGGCCCAAAGGAAAATTTGTTACAAAATGGTTAGTTATTTTTGTGTATACCCTATTTATTTTCCATTTTATGATAAAATAGAATGGAAATAAAGTTATAGACAATTTAATTTGCTACAAATAATATATTATATAATTTCTGTAGGGTTGCTAGTTTACTATCGCCTCAAAAGAAATAAGAAATGGACGCTGAGCGCTAAAAAATGTATTATTTCAATAGACTATATCGCTGTGCAAAATCCATCAGTTAAAAATGTACGGCATTTTTTTTCATTTGTCTATAATAACTAATAACTAACAACAGCCACAGTATTTAAAATATAGCATAACATACACCACAGGGTATTTAAAAATATGTTTAATTTTCAATGTTTTGTTTTTTGTCTTTTAATTTTTAATTCTATTCTAAATACAGATAACTGTCTATAAACATTTGCAAGAACCATAACTTTTAGACGTCATAGTTGCCAAAAATTTTTTTACGCATCAAGTAATCGTTTGGAATCGATGCCGTACATTTTCCAATGACCTCAACGAATAGGGGATAAAAATCAAGGGTTGTGCCAACCAGCCACCAGCCGATATGTACGACACTGCAAAAAGTAATCTAAATAACGATCCGAAACTATGTGTATTAATGCCGTACTGTATACCAATATTTTTGTACTGCATTAGGTCACATATCATTATTTTTGTATTATCTACCTAAGTTATAAATACCGTACAAATATGTTTGACGAAAATGCCCCCCTCTTGAGTGGTAAGTTTAATATACTAGTGTAATCACCTGTGCCGATAAACATTGATAACAATATCGTAGTATTGATTTATATATGATTCATACTGAGTATATATATATATATATATATATATATATATATATATATATATATATATATATATATATATATATATATATATATATATATATATCTTTAGAAAAGCCTCACATTTTCCTCTTGGTTTTTGAGTTATGGGCAATTTTATGTAATCCTGCGACAGGGATTGTTGTAGCCTTGCAATGTTTTTTATGGACAAAAACGAAAAATGAAAAGTCAGTTATAATAAAATATAAAAAACCAAAACAGTACCTTTGCTAATTAATTATCACAACCGATATTTTAGGTTGACATAATGTTTTGAAAAATTTTTACTTTTGAAGTAACTAAATTAATTAATATTAATCATAAGAGGCCATACAAAAAAAATCAGTGGTAACATGCTACTTTAGGAAAAAGCTTAAAATTATTTTATTTTTTCAAAATCGGAACGAATATAGCAAAATAATAAAATAATCTTCCTCCTTTTAGACATAAATCTGGATCTGGTAACTCATGGAATATTTGGTCCAAACTGGCATCAAAAACTGTTGTGAAGCTAGTGGGCAACCGCTATTTTGTTCAGTGGTACTACTGGTATCTGTTTTTGAACTCCGGGTCTCAACTGTTAGTGAAACACTCCCCTAGTAAGCTTTGTTTACTGTTTTAAGGGGTTTAAATAAAAATTTGTTTAAAATAATTGACTTATCTAGTATGTAGCCACAGATGTTTAAATAATTTTATTTTATTAAGTATTTAAGTCTCCTATGCCATGTGCCCTGAAAGGTAACTCCAACAGTTGGTTGGTACCTCTTAGGGCACTTCCCTTTTTCGAGCTGAGAAATTGTACCTTCCCTTAAAAAATCCTTTATTATCGACCTAGTGTCTTATTAATTATAATGTTAATTACTCAAATTATGTAATTTAAGGGTCATCTGACCTCAACATATAGCTAGTTTCAAATACTATATAGACGTTTTTCACTGAGGAGGATCTGATATGATCAAAAACGTTCTGAAATGTATAGATTCATTTTGGATAATTTTTAAAAGATTTTAATAATAAAATTTTATACCGTTGTACAAAAAGAACATTTTTACTTTAGTGTAAGTTTTTTTAAATATGGTATACAGCCAACCACTGGGAATTTTCCTTAAAAAAGCTTACCAGGGGACTGTCTCCACTATCGGCTGAGACGCGGGGTTCACCAGCAGACGCATAAGTAGCATTAAACAAAATATGGTTGCCTGCTTGAACAAACTTCATACCGATTACGTTCCGATCTAAATGTCCCACAACAAAACAAAATTTGACTCAGAGCGCTTTTCAAATTTTAACAGGGGACTGTTTGAATAATTTGAGGACAGCATTTGCACATAAATATTATGATTAGTATTTCATTTTAAAAATGTAATGGTGATGTCTAAAGATGCTTAGCAGTTTTTTATGTATTTAGATATTAGTTATTCAGTTATTAACGACAAGAAATAATAATGCTTATAACAAGATTTGTAATTCTCTAAAGGGACGTACCAGGGACTGTGTTTTCGGGTGTTTGAGGTTTTGTACATTACATAAAATTAGTTTAGTACAGAGATTTTCCACCTAGTGGAGAATTGCCCACATATAAGAAGAAATGCTCAAATGGGGCTATGTCTCTGCCAGATAGCCATAATTGGAAGGAAAGGAAAAACTCAAAGTTATACGATAAGCAAAATCATACTAAAATATTGAATAAAAAATCCAACAAAAAGGTAAATCTTGATTAGAGAAAATCAACAAAATGTAGAAAAATATAAAATTGATATAAATGTTTACCAGTTTCAACTAATTAATATAAATATTGTCAACTATTTAATAAAAGTTTAGAAACGTGAAATTATTTTTATAGTTTTGGATACCTGTTTATTAGTACCTGTTTACCTGTGGTAATATATGACGTTTATCCTATTTATAGGCGAATTACTATACAAATAACTTTGTTGAGGTAATTTCAAGGAAGGTAAACGTCTATTAGTTTTATCTATGCAATGAACAACAAATACGATAATAATGTAACACCAGGAAACGTCAAGGACAGGAATGCTTGGATGTACAAAATAAAGAAAAAAATGAGTCCATGACAAGAGATTAAGTGTCCACTTTTTTAAATTAGCCTTTTTTGGTACACCTAAATGTCCGTTTCAACATTTTCGGAGAATCTGTTGTGCATATTTTATTGAAGGATCCGACGAAAATATTCAGATTTTTGTCAATGATTAATGATTAATTGGTATTTGGTATGGACTAAAAGATTAACTGGTTTCTTATTCCATAATTATTATCTGTAGTAGTAATCTTGAATCCCAAGTCTCTTAGACTATTTCAATTTCTTTGTATATGGTCTTAAAATAATTCTTCTATGTAGTCCTCAAATTCTTCCCGTGTAGTTCTCTTTGTCTATTGTTTTGCAAGTTCTCTATTTCCTTAATTTTTGATGAATAGTACAATTCTTTTAGTTTTATGCCTATTATACTTTGTAACTATTCTTATAGGATCTTGTCGTTTTTTATTCTTTTCTTTCATTCACTATCTCCAAAATTTCATCCATCATCTTTAGTACATTTATTGCACGTTAGAGGAAAACCAATATAACATCATAAGCAGTATCGGAGATTTTTTTAAATAAAATATTTAGCATTGTTATGAAAACACACCAATTTATTTCAATTCTTTTCTTACATTTTGTAGTCATTTAATGTACATGAACATTTTAGAAGTACTGTTCGTAGTAGGTATAGTCTATAAGTGTTCAGATATGAGGGGAGTTGAAGAAGCAAGTATTTATAGACTTTTATAGCAACGAAAGAGTGGAAGTATTACAGAAGCATCTATAACGTCAACAGGAAGAAACCCATTCATATAGACGATGCTGTGAAACAATAAACTCGAAGAAAAGTTCATTCATTTTATTTACAAAAAAGATTTCTTCTTTCGGTAAACTTTTAGTAGACATTAATGAAGACGAATTTTTGCCAAACATTAAAAGAGATAAATTGTGGAAAACTTTACGTGAATTAAGATTCGTTTATGAGAATAACAATACAAAATCTGCGGGCATAGAAAAAGAAGAAATTATTTTGTTGGAGGAGGCATTTTTTAAGGGAAACTCGAAAATTGAAGAGAGAAGGCAAAAATATTTATATTTAGATGAAACATGGACAAATGAAGGTCATTTTGTAAAAAAAGTTTGGCAAAATAAACTGGTTGTTGAAGGAGGCTTGCTAGATTTTATTTCAAATTCTACGAACGACTACCATGAAGAATAAAATTGCTGGGGATTTTGTGGAATATGTCAGTCAAATGATAGATTTATTACCGATCAATTCTGTAATAGTCATGGACAATGCCAGTTGCCATTCAAGATTAACGAAACCGTTACCTAACACTAAATGGAGAAAGCAAGAATTCTTGGATTGGCTAATAACCAAAGAAATAGTAGTAACAGCAGAAGGTTTACCAAAAAAAGAGTTATTGCATCTATGCAAACAATATTCACCAAAATTTAAGAAGTATAGTGTAGGTAGATCAAATAGCAAAAGAACATGGAAAAGTGTTGCGATTACCACCTTATTACTGTGAAGTTAACCCCATAGAACTAATCTAGGCTCATAGGCTCAAATGAAGGGATATGTCTCGAGATATAATACAACATTTAATCTTCAAGATGTTTGTCAATTATTATCTGACTCCATATCAAAAATTTCATTTGAAAATTGGCAAAAAGCTATAAGACGTGTCATAACAAAGGAAGAAACAATACTAGCAACTCGACGTGTTAAAAGAGAAAACTTTAGAGCCAATTATTATTTCTGTGGGAAATGAAGAAACTGATGATGATGATGATGCCTCCTTATCGGAAAAGACAAGTTATGTATTTAACACGTTAAGCACGGTGAGACATCAACGCAATATCTCACTGTCCGGTAAACTTAGGCCGGCGTGACACCAATAGACGTCTCATGTCAAACAGAAAATAAGACGGCGTGGCTCACTGTAAAGTCACACGATAATGATAAATTTATGGGAGGCGATAAATAGCCGTCTATAGAAACATCTAATGTGAACCGGTCTGGAATTTTTAGACACATTCAGTACTTACAGTCAACTGAGTGTCATCAATGAGGAGATATTGTATTTCAAAAATAAAATGCATATAAAGTAAACAAAACATTTATTAGCAAAAACTCAGTTACAAAGTAAAGACATAGTTTTATATAAATGAATAAAAAAGCGCATTACTTTGATTTTGTAGCAGAATGCGTTTCAAAAAAACATGGAACACAAAAACTCTTTTTACAAGATGTGCACTGCCATTTCGTTCTTGGAGTTTTGCTTTGTGCTTCTTGCCGTCCTAAAGTTTCTTTTTTTAAAGCATAGCACACAACACATCGACCTTTAGCGTGCTCTTGTAATACATGACGCTCATCATTTTGGATGTTCTTGGCCGATACAAGCTCATGAGTTACATCTAAAAGTGTCAAGGCAAGATGCTCTCTGAATTCAGTAATCTGCATTTTATTTTTCGTTATTTCCTTATAACACAAGTATGCATTCACTAAAGCAGAACCTAAAATTAACTCGATTGCTAACTTCCGGTACCATTTCGTTCCCTTTCTAAGAGAATGCGAATATGCTTTCAATTGATCCGAAAGATCAATATAAGCTTTGGCTTTGTTATAATCCGCGATGGCTTTTGGTTTTTCTATCTCTTTTCCACGTTGTCTCACTCCCACTACCTCATCGGTGTGTTTGGTGGTCAATAGCAGCACATCTCTCGTATCTTTCCATTTCATCATAACGACACCTGTACCACTTTCCTGGGCAAATACTTCATGTCTTTTTAGTTTTTTTGCCACAACTTCTTTCGCGTTCAGTTTTCTGTTCGTCCTTACAGTTCCAACAAGATGTGTTTTTCTGTTCAATAATTTAGATGCTAAATCCACACTAGTATAGTAGTTATCCGTATGGAGGGTTCGACCTTTGTCCAAAAGATTGTCCATCAAACTCATGACTACATTCGCTGTTGCATTACTGATACCATCAGTTCCACAATACACTTGTAGATTATAGGTATATCCACCAGTTGTACAAAGTTTGTACAATTTGATTCCAAATTTGTTCTTTTTGTTTTTAATGTACTGTTTAAATTTTAAACGACCTCTAAAAGGAACAAGAGTTTCGTCAATACATACATCTGGTCCTGGCACAAGAACGTACTGAAATCTTTCTATCAACTTATTGATCAGTGGGGTCAACTTTCTAAGTTTATCATTTGCAAAGTTCACATCCTCGTTATTGTTGAAATGCCACATTTGAAGGAGTTGTTCGAATCTGTTTCTTGGCATGAGATCTTTTACCTTGTTAGCGTATAAAAAATTAGTGCTCCAATAAGCTTTTAGACGTGGTAGCTGAACTAAACCCATCCAAATAATTACACCAAGAAATATTTCCATTTCTGTGTTATCAGTGGGAACCCATTCCTTTACGTGGCCTTTTGGCTTCTGCTTCTCTCTCAACACTTGCTCGGCATAAAGATTGGTTTGGTACACCATATGGTCAATAATCTCATTTGTAATAAATAGTTTGAAAAAGTCGTATGGAGTCTGCTCATATCTATCGTAGAATTCAGCTTTAATTCCAATATCAACACTAGAGAAATCAAACGTTCTTAGTGAAGTACCATCAACGGGTCCCCATACTATTTGAGTATCCTGGGTAGTGTTATTTTCTTCATCGGCGTCTTCGGATATATTTCGAGCTATCACATCTTCAATAGTTTGATCAATCTGTAACAAAACAACTGCTGTGATCCAAACATTTTTCAATTGATTTATAATAGCAATGTCGCCAACAAAAAAGAAAGATCTGAACTAAGCTTACTCACCATACTGTTGTCGTGTTCAGTTGTAAGTTCACTGATACATTCAACTGACGTGAATGGAGCAAGTTCTCTTTCAACACTGATCGCCTCAGTGGTTTCAAATTTTTTTGCACGTTTTGTAGGAATTTCTTCATCACTACAGGTTGCGTCACTACTATCAGGTACATACTCATCGGATAAATAAACGTCCTCAAATTCACTTATTTTATCGTCTTCATCAGATAACAATTCATCCCACAATGTTTGCAGCCTACGTTGCTCTTGTTCATAATCACCGTTAGCCATGCTGCTCTCTTGATGTTCCGACTTAGAATGATGAAATGTGCGTAGTCAATGAAATAAGAAACACAAACCAACTTGTTGACATGCGCAAAGTGTGACATCACATTCATGTCTCGCCGTCTCTGTAGGCCGATATATTCGGAAAGACGGCGAGACATTAATGTGATGTCACGAGAAAAATGATAAAAAATACGTAAAATTTTGCAATATTAGAACTGAACTATATGTCAGTTATACATATTGAGCATTCTATTTAACAAAAAATAAAAAAAAAAACTCCCGTCCATGCGGAACTTTTTTTACTTAGTACAACCGTGCTTAACGTGTTAATTATGTATTTATATATTTACATTACTAATTATAAGTTTATATAACGCTAGTACTCAAAATATATTTATTATTACATTGTAAGGACATGTCATAAACTAATATTTGGTATTTTTCTAAACATAAGTTTGGCTACGTAATATTAACATTTTAGTTTTTTTATGTTAAAGTAATTTTATGTTCTACGTCACTGAGGCGTTCAGTTATTGCTTAATCCCTTAGCTTAGGGTTTGCTCATTTGCATTTTATGATGTATTTTATTTGAGATTTGTCGGGGTGGTCATACTAAAACTAAAAATTCAGATAAGAATGTATCAATTATTACGTTTTTTCTGCAATGACCCTGTATTTCAAATGTACTGTAGACTTTTTCCTTGTATCTTATTATTAAAATTACTTTTTACCTGTCTTCATAATTGCTGTTTTAAAATTATGCCACTGGTGCCATACGTTCTCGCCTGTTGATCTGGATGTGCTTGAAATATTTCCAGGTAATAAAGTAGTAAATCAAAACAGCTATAGTTTATTTAAATATTCCGTTTATCCCATATATACACCACAACAATACATCTGTTCTGAGATGGAGCTATCTGTCTAGTGGAGAAACAAAACCGAATGTAATTTATATGGAAGATTGATTTTAAATTCCGTAATGTACCCTGGAAATTTTTTACACACTTTAACTTTACAGCTGTGACAGTAAATCCATAAGACATGGTAACGAAGTCGAAGGAAGAAAGACATATTGTGGTACGTAAAGGTAGCAGAAATGGCTTTGTAGAAACTGAAGAATTAATATTTTCCTATTAATACAAAGCAACTACTATTGTGACACAATAACTTTCGTGATTGTTACCGATAATATATATTTATGAAGAAATACCTAATTAAAATGCCCACTGCTGCATGGTAAAATAAGGGCATTATGCACTGGAGAAGACTAAGATATTAAGAAGAGAAATAATAAATCCCTATATACTATACAAAAATTAACACTCCACCTACTAGATAGCACTAGATCAAAAAGTAAACTTGTGACTTTGTTACAGTTAACTAGCTTTTTGGTTTTTTATTGCATTACGTCTGAAAATGTTAGGCAAACGTTTCTATGCAGGGAAATGACAATTAATACATTCATTGTTCCTTTAACCAGGGTAATTATTACGATGGACAATGCTCAACTATATCAGGATTTTCAATTTAAAAGAGTGAAAAGAAAATGGTACTGGGCTGACACGTTAGCGCGATTTTTCTGCGAGTTTATTGAAAACATTTACGGATTATATATCCATCTGCCAGTTAAGCCCAAACCAGTCAAATATTGTAAATCTGATGGCTTGGGAATATGGATGAAAAAACCAGAGGGAAAATATTTGCATAACAAAATAAAAGTAAAGGTAGAGAAAATGTTTTAAGAGAAAAATACTGTTTACAACTGAAAAGTCTTAGAATTATATGTCTTATAAAATAAATAAATAGATATGCGTTAGCTTTAAATATAAAATTAGCGGGGAACACAAAAAATAGAGAACCTTGTGCAGTCGCCGTGAAATGAGATTTTAACTATTTTATAAAAGAATTTTCAGAATAGGTGTGCCGCGCGGTAAATTAGCATTAAATTTTATTTACGTACCTGTTCAATGTACAAAGTACCAGACTTATCTAAGGCCTAAGAATAAACATGTACGTACCTCAACACCAACTGTCACGCCGATTGTACACACGCTTTACAAAAACACACACAGCATTGTTAATTCATACAATATCTTCACTGTCTCATAGCTTGAACCCTACTAACGCACTACACACTACACTAGCAATAGCAAAAACAACTAACTATAAGATGTTTAAGAATGGGAGGTTATAACATGAAACTCGACTCAATGTGCGCTGCGCGCTGTTATTTCGATTAATATGTGACTGTGATAATAATATATTCTTCTAATTATTCTTGCTCTGTTTGGGCTTAATAGTAGAGTGCACGCACACACCCGAAAATTCGTAGAAAATTATAGCCAATTAACAAACTCTTGAGAGCGCATTGAAGACTCGCTTTTTGAATTTTTTGTCAACTTGCGCAAGAGCAAACACTTCTGTTAAGCGACTAAGAAAATAACATAAAACCATTGTTACTATATTTAATGAGAATTAACTACAATTTCAGTTGAAAATACGTTTATTTTGAAAATATTTTTTCAAAAATAAAGATAAAAATATCGTATTTTTAACTAAAGTTCTAGTTATTCTTATTAAAAATAGTTAATAATATTAAATTGCCAGAAAATTCAATCCGAACAATATTACATAAAATTAGTAATACAAAAGCTTGAATTGATTAAAAAGAAGGGGAAGTCATTTATAAATAAGAAAATTGACTGGAATTGATTGAAAGGAAACAACAAAACTTCTTCTTCTTCTACGGCACTACAGCCCAAAATGAGCCTTGGCCTCCTTTATTTTTTGCCTCCACCCTTGTCTGTCTGTGGCTGCTCTTCTCCATACACGGACTCCTAACAATGCTTGTGCGTCGCTGCTTACTGTGTCTTCCCAGCGCCTTCTTGGCTTTCCAACTGGTCTCTTTCCCTGCATTCTGGCGTTCAGTGCTCGTTTTGGTAGCCTATCCTCTCCCATTCGTATCACATGTCCGGCCCATTGCAATCTTTGTATTCTAATGAAGTCTGACAGGGGTGTTTCCTTATACAGTTGATAGAGCTCGTTGTTATATCGAATTCTGAAGATTCCGTTTTTCCCTCACAGGTCCTAGTATTCTCCTCAGTACTTTTCTTTCGAATGTGTCGAGTTTGTTTTTGGATGTTTCTTTCAGGACCCATGCTTCGCTGCCATAACATGCTATTGGCCGAATTAAAGTTTTATAGATTCAAACAACAAAACACCACAAGCAATCCAGAAAAACTCACAAGAGTGGGTTCAAAGATGACAACAATACCATATCGTCGGCTGTATGCAATAGTGGCTTAACTCAAAAATTGACAAAATTGAGTTATCTTGAGAGTTATCTAGAGGGCTTAAAAAAGCTTTATTTATGACCTGCAAAACTGGCACAATAATAATAGCAAAAATGTCCGCTAGACGTCACTAGTCTCGCTATGACATGTTTTCGGTTGAGATAATTTTTTTTTGCAATAATGGCCCTTTCTACCTACATACTAATCGACCATCTGATCAGGGTCTAGCCGAGTGGTTGCTGAAGACGAGCAAGCAGGAAAGTAGGTATGGTGCCACAAATAAGTACCTAGAGAAGAAGAAGCCAAGGAGTCAATAACAGAAAATTCAAGATCCGAGAGGAAGAAAAACCAACATCAGGCGGTGCAACAGCGGGACGTCAAGAAAGAAAACTACTGTATCTTAAGTTGCGAAATGTATATATTATTAGGACAATAAATGTTTTTATTTTTATTTTATGGCCCTTTTTAGTTGTGTAGTGGAAGTCGAACTCTGTTCGACAACATTTGAGTTGTGCCACTATAGCTGACAATTTTAGATATTTTCAAACTGTATCAGGGAAAATTTTGAAGTTGTGTCACATTAAACAGAAGGAATAAATTTATTAATAAGTGATGGATTCGACCGTTACTTGATGGAAATTCATTTTATCCAACAATAAAACACTGAAAACTTTTGTTTTCAACACTTCTTAACAATTTATTTTAAATTATTATCACTACAGCTGTTCTGGCAGAGTGCCTTTCTCAAGTGATCATTATCACTTGAGAAACGCACTTTGGCTTCTGCCACTGTAGCTGTAGTGATAATAATTTAAACAGCTGTAGTGATAATAATTTAAAATAAATTTTGTAGAAGTCTTGAAAACAAAAGTTTTCAGTGTTTTATTTTTAGAATAAATTTATTATTTTAAAAATGTCAGATCCAAAGGGTTATCAGAAAAGAAGTGAATTAATCCAGGAGTAACGTAAGTTATAATATCAATATTATTTTAATATATAATTCCAAATAATCGATTTAGTAAAAACTTTAGACCCGTGATTCTCAACCTGTGGGGCGCGCCCCCCTAGGGGGGCGCGGTATTATTAATGGGGGGCGTGAGCCTATTCGAAAAAAGCATCAACAACATTGACTAATTTACTAAAATCAAAGCAAAACAAATTATGAACAAATTTAATAAAAAATCAGTGACTTCCTTGAGCTTGTTTTGTAGAGCAAAGTTTATCGAAACGGGATGTAATATTAGAAATAGACGTTTTCAATTCCTTTTCTATATTTAGATGCGATCTATATTTGGTCTTTAAAGCAGCCACCGCAGAAAATCCTGTTTCGCAAAGGTAGGATGTTGAAAACGGCAATAGTATACGGAACGCTCTGGTTTTCAGTGCAGAAAACTCATCATTTACTCCTGCCCAAAATTCAAAGAGGGATTTATTATTAAACTGTTTCTTGATTTCATCATTTGCCGTGAAGTCAATAAAGGTTTCTTCTTCAGCAGTAGAGAACCCTTCTACTCATAAGGAGAAAAACTAAAGCCGGACACTTGACAAAGAGAATGTAAGTTAATTACAAAATGATCTTGTTTTGACCTACAAGCTGCTCTCCGCCATAAAAAGGAGACGTTTTCGCTTTCTATTATAAATCTAAGCTATTAACGTATCATTTTCCTATATATGAATAGTTACAGTACACAGCTATGTTTAGCACGAAGGAGAAGGCAGTAAAGGTGCCACAGAAATTGGTTCGTGCCTGCTGATGTATTTGGAACAACCATCTATGAAAACCGATTCTGACGATTTGAAATTCATATTTTACTCAGACAATTGTAGTGACCAAGGAAAAAAAAGTACCTAATTTAATCTAACTAACTAACTTGAACAGTTCGCTGTAAACAATTTCAAAATTTCTTCTATACCTTTGTTATTTCTATTTCATTTTCGGCCATACTCAAAATGAATGTGACAGCTGTCACTCATTAATAGAAAAAAATATCACTAAATCTCTAAAAGGAGGGCCTATTTATCTACCACTCATTATGCTATGCTAATCCGAACTGCTCGTTGCAAACAACCATTCGAAGTTCACGAATTATGGCATAATGATTTTTTTTACCTGAAAAAGTTTAATACTAAAACAGCGACAATTTTCCATGAATATGTCCAAGGAAATACTCTTCATTTCAACGATATTTGTGAAATTCATGTAAAAAAAGCTCTGGTACTCACTACTATTTTAAAAATCCATTTGCACAAGAGGAGTATAGATTAGTTACCACCAAGAAAAAAAAGGAAAGATTTAGAAAGCATGGATATTATAAAACTAGAAAAGGCTTGCACTGGTAGCATATACTTTGTTTATTTCGTTCTTATAGTTGTAAACACATTTTCTCATTCAAATCATTTATAGTATTCCTTATTGATCCTTTATTTCAGTTGATAGGAATAACAAAAAACAATGTCAGTTTTGTCTTTGCCTTAATTAGTCTTGAAAGAAAAACTGTTCAATAGTGGCACAACTCAAAATAAGGGTTGAATTTAAAAGTGTTTGTTACAGTTCATTAAAGGCTACCTAACGCTCTCCCAAATAAACCAAAATTATTTTTTTTAAATCCCAATCCATGTAGTAAAACAAATAACACAAAATTATTGGCACACAAACTTTAAGCCCCTGTTTTAAAAAATTACGAGCTTTAGTGTTGTGGCACTATTGCATACAACCGACGATATGGTATACTAAAGGGCTTATCAGAAATTTAAAAAATAGGATATAAGTATAGTACATTTCACGAATCTGCGACTATTTTGGATTAGGGATGGAAGCTTCGACTTAAAGGGTCCATTATGCTGGGAAATTTAATCCTTGATTACTGGCTCAGCATCTTGTTATATGAGCGGTCCAGTGGGATACACGTGTGTCCCAGAATAAATCAGGTCTAAAATTCAATTGGCGTTTCAATATAAAACAAAGTTTGTTTTTATGATATATTTATTAATCAATAGGCCGGGCTGAAAAAGAGCAAAATTTTTTGGGAAACCTTACACAAAACAAAAGGCTAGTAAACAAAAATTGTATATATCATATATGTGATCCTAATACTATGTACCAAATATAGGCCGAAATTAATTATTTTTGACAAAAAAAATTTTTTTGTTTTATTTTTGTGGTGGGAGCAGGACTAAAAGTGTAAAAGAGGGGTAAAAATGCATATTTACGATTTATGTGCTGTGAACTATAAAGGTTCTTTACATTGAAATATTATGGTAATATTTAACGATATTCCTTATCAATTCAACCAGAACTCACCTGGAGGAGGTAGCTGCACGGCGGGTTTCACCCTCCCACCCACATTTTTACTTACTTCTTAATGCATGGTGTTGACATTTACTTTCAAATATTGGTAAATTCTTTCTGGCGTCAAGTTTAGCTCGTATGTAACCATCTCTAGATTCTTTTATTGACGTATTGGTAATTATCTTAATACATCTCTCCACAATTCCACATCGGCCAAATGCTGTGTTAAATGAGACTCTGTTATATTACTATTCAGTCAGTATGTGAGGTTTATGTAATCTTTTGCATCAAAATTGATTTGGATTACTTTGAAAATGCGATTTTTTAAACCAGCTTTCATACATTTTAGAATTCTTCTGACAGCAACCTCTCTAATATGTTGACTTGATATTCTTTTAACATAAAAATTAGGTTTTTTCGGGTGCGCAAAATGATCATTGTCTTTAATAACTTTATTGATAATTGATGACACATTAAAAATCTCTCGAAACCTGGATTAATTTTCATAGATGCCTAGTACCACATTCCAATCTTGGCTGTGTTTTTATCCCAAACCACATACGAGAATAAATTTTTATTACAAACTCAGCTAAAATCTTTAATTTTTCACAAGGATCAGTTGTGGCAACATAACCTTTAAGAATTCGGTTAGCTGTCGTTAACCAACGTGAATGTGCTATCTTCTCTGGATTTCTCTCTACCAGACTTATTTCAGAAAAGAACATATTTCATCTCCAATTGCTTAACATAGTTTGTACAAATTAGGTTTTAGAAAAAGGATTCAGTACAAGCGACCATCTGCTTACGATAAAAATATTAATTGAAAAGGCCAACGAATAACAAATCCCAATGTATATGGCGTTTGTAGACTTTGAAAAAGCATTCGATAAGGTGGAACATTGGGCAATAAAGAACTCTTTATAAATGGGTAGAATATCCCGTATATCTATAGTAGAATAGACTATAGATATACGGAGTTAATTTCCAATATATATATGATCAAGCAACAACTTTCATTAAAATAGCTGAACAAACGGAGCCTATTAAAATTAGACGAGGAGTCAGACAGGGTGACACTATATCAACCAAACTATTCAATCAAGCTTTGGAAGACGTTTGAGGAAATTACAATGGGAAAAACAGGGTATTAACATAAATGGCCAATACTTGAATCACTTGAGATACGCAGACGACATTGTATTATTAACAGATAAAAGGGAAGAATTACAAAATATGATGGATGAATTAAATAGCGAATCAACAAAAATAGGTCTACAAATGAATTATAATAAAACGAAAATTATGACCAACTAACCAGAAGAATTAATAATTACAATTTCACAAACAACTATAGAACAAGTAAAAGAATATGTATATTTGGGATAACTAGTTAAATTAAATAAAGAAAATCAGAGCGGAGAAATAAAGAGAAGGATAGGTTGGCTTTGGTATTCTTCGAAAAACTTTCCTATGTACTAAAAAATAGAAAATACCCCCAATATTTAAAAACAAGAGTCTTCAATCAATGTATACTTTCTGTTCTCATCTACGGTTCTCAAACTTGGAAGTTTACAAAGGAAAACATATAAAAAAAATAGCAAAGACCCAAAGAGCCATGGAAAGGCAAATGCTGAACATCAGGCTATCAGACAAGAAAAGAAATACTTGGATCCGCAATAAAACAAAAGTGACCGATGTATCAACGCAGATAGCAAAACTTAAGTGAAAGTTTGCTGGACATACCATAAGACAGAAAGACGCAGATGGAATAAGATGATTATACACTGGAGACCATATAGTTACAAACGAAAAAGAGGAAGGCCACAAATGAGATGGTCCGATGATTTGAAGAAACATGCAGGCCCGAAATAGATACAAACTGCCTACAATAGAGAGGCGTGGAAGAAGGAAGACCAGGCCTATGTCCAAAATTAGACAGCAAGGGCTGTATAGATAGATAGATAGAGTTTGTACAAATACTGTTGATATGCACTTAGATCATTTTCATTTACAAGAGGCAGGACAGCTTCTATGGGTTTAAATTTAATATCAGATATTTTTTCGCAATTAGGAAGAAGAGATCCAATTGACCCAGAATATGAATATACTAAAATATAAAAATTTGTGTTTGTTGCAGCAAATAAACTCCACTATCACCAATTTTCATCGAAAAACTACCTATTAGCGCGAAGGTTACTTTAGTAGAGATCTTCAACAAAATTTATTCGACCCATAAATTTCCATCTCTCTGGCGCGAAGCAATTATAATACCATTTTTAAAAGACAACAAACCAAAAATCTTATCTTCTTCATATCGACCAATATCTCTTACCTGTAGCATCTGCAAAATAATGGAAAAGATTCTAAGCAAAAGATTAAAATGGTACTTAGAAAAGAAAAATTTCCTTACATCCATCCAAAGTGGGTACCGATCAGAACGGTCTACAATAGATAATATTATAGCAGTAGAATCTGAAATACACGAAGCTTTTATACGTAAACAAAAATTAATAGCAAGTTTCTTTGACATCACAAAAGCATTTGACACCACGTGGACATATCAGATCTTAAAAACAATAAAAGGTTGGAAAATAGATGGCAAATTCTTAGCTTTCACCAAAAACTTCCTGGAGAACAGAAGTATAAAAGTTAAAACAAACGGTGTCATGTCAACTAAGAAATCACTGGAAAATGGTATCCCTCAAGGATCTGTATTAAGCCCCCTGCTGTTTTTAATAGCAATCAACAACGGATCTAACCATTTTATGCTTCCAGTAAAAGCAAACCTTTACGCCGATAATCTTGTAATATATATGAGAAGTAAAAACCTAAAATCAGCTGCATCAATATTACAAAATACACTAAATAGATTAGAAGGGTGGTCGTTGGATATAGGCTTGAGATTTTCAACCGAAAAAACTAAAGTAATAATATTTGACAAAAGGAAAACACAACACCACTTAAATTTAAAACTAAACGGAAATACTCTTATAACAGTCAACGAAATCAAATTTTTGGGAATGACATTCGACTCTCAACTCAAATGGACATCGCACATAAATGAACTAATTAAATCATGCCAACAGAGAATAAATCTTCTAAAAGTTCTTTCCAATCACAAATGGGGCGCAGACACAACTATTCTTTTACGATAATATCAAGCTCTAATTAGAAGCAAACTAGATTACGGATGTATATGCTATGAAACTGCTACTAAAAATCAATTGAACAAACTGAACATCATCCAATCCACAGCATTATGTATAGTTTTCGGAGCTTTCAGAACCACGCCAATTAGCAGCCTTCAAGTCCTAGCAGGAGAACCGCCATTAGCTCTCAGAAGACAATATTTTTTCGATGTGTTGTGCTACTAAATATCTCGGTGCAAATGAAAACCCGTTTATAACTAGCCTAAAAAGGAGCAACCCTCCAAATCTGTACTCAAATCATTGCCCTAGAAACTTACCTTTCAATGAACGAATAAATCGATTTGAATTCAATATATATATATATATATATATATATATATATATATATATATATATATATATATCAATTGAGAGCCACTTCTACAAGTAGATGCCAGTATCCTCCCTGGAAAGTCCAAATACCAAAAGTAGATTTTACCTTACTTACCTATCCCAAACAATCACACAACCTTTCTGAAATAAAACAACAATTCCAGTCTACCATCTCCAGATACCCTGATTTCAAACTAATTTTTACTGATGCCTCTAAAAGCAGTAATGGTGTAGCCGCTGCAGCTATTTTTGAAGACAACACCTCTGTCACCCGTCTAGCCAAGGAGTGTAGCAGATACACTGGAGAACTGCAAGCAATCTTCAACGCACTTAACCAATGTACCAGCAATGATATAAACTTTCTTATCATATCAGATTCTTTGAGTGCCTTAAATGGTGTCAAGCAGATGTATCCTACTCATGCCAATTTAGCACTAATAAAAGACATGCTATACATTGCCCAAACACGTGGTAAAAACATAAAATTTTTATGGGTACCATCCCATGTTGGAATAAAGGGTAATGAAGCAGCTGATAAAGCAGCAAGAGAAACTATCAATAACATGACAATTCCTATGATGCAAAACTTACCAATCTCAGACCAAAAAACATTAATAAAAACTTATATTAACAAAACCTGGCAAGTAAAATGGAACCAAACACAAGCAAAATTAAAAATTATCAAACCAGATGTTACTTCTGCTTTACTACCGCTCCCAGCTCAAAGACATAACCAAGTAATTATTAAGAGACTGCGGCTAGGCCATACAAAATTTACACATGGATACATCATCTCCAAGGACCCTCAGCCGATTTGCCACACCTGTCAAATACCATTTTCAGTGCAACATATTATGATAGACTATCCAGTGTACTCAACAGCAAGATCGACAGCAAAAATAAACCACAATTTAAAAAAAGACATCAGTAATACAATAAATTTTATCAAGAATTGTAAACTGTATAACAAACTGTAACATAACATAAAATGTTTGTATTTTCCCAAAACTGCTATGTAAATTTTAATAACATACTAATGTAACTTTTCTAAAATAAAGATATACCACCCCGCTAATAACCCTAGGGGTTGATAAAACCCTAGGGTCATTATTTTTACCCCGGTAAAAAAAACTCCACTATAATGATTTATTTCCTTGCGTTTCTATAATCCGAAAGATTCCACCTTTCCAGTAACATAACATCCCATACCACGTAATTTGCTTAGATCTATATTATGGCTTTGTAAGTAGTCTAATATTCCTTCGGCAATATATACGGCGCGGGACTGGCTAAGAGCTAAGTGACCAAAATATAAACTACCTGGTTTTTATGTTACACACAGAATATTTAATTTTAATAAAGGACCACGATATAACTTACATATACATGGTCTATTTTTTTTACAGAATAATAAGGCAGTTTTATAATAGCCACGAAAAATATATTTTAAATAAAAATTTTTTTGATGGGCCAGGGGGCCAGGTTAATTATTTTTTAAATTGGTCCAAATTTGGTAAGGAATTATATAAATACCAGTTCCAAGTTTTGGCACCTAGTCTTATAGAAAAAAAAAAAAAAAATTCGACCTGGCCTATTAGATAACCTTATATTTTGTTAAAAGCGAATAAATACTTTTCAAAAATTAAAGTTGGATAAAATGATAATCAAATCCTTCATCTTTTTCTGTTGCGCATTTAAAGCAGACAACCGGTGATTATTTTCTGATGTTCTTTGCAGATCCGATGTCCTTTTGTCTCTTTTTCGAGGACATTATGTAGCATCGACTATTTCCTGTTTTGGCACTTTTTGATTGGGATGTAGTCGTTCCTGCAGAAGTCGAAGCTTCTTCTGCGTGTTCTTCGGTTCTAAATAAAAATTCACATTTTTCCCTCAATATATTCGAGTGGAGATTCTAATCTGCAGCTTTATCACGCCCAAAGCTAAGCTGAATAAAGAATCGCTCCGTATAACTCTCAGGTTCGAGTTATTCATTTGTAATCGTACTAAGGTATTTATTTCTGCTATATTCATAACATCAAAGAAAATATTTAAGTTTTGTATTTTCTAACAATAGTTAACCTCCTATTGTTTCTAGCGACATTTTAAGAACCACACATTTGATCTCTAATATCGACCCCGAACTTTAGAGTGATTATAGTCCAATACCATTGTTAGTTTGCCAGTATAGTCTATGTTGTCATTGTATCTATTTGTATGGTTTATGGATAGGACAAGGCCATTTTTCGTCTTCCTTGGGACAAAAGATACAAGCGTGCAGTCTTTATGAAATGCAAACAGACTACTGAAGTCTGGTCTTTCGGTGGTGTTTATGGATTCTATAGGTATCTTTCGCTTGTTTTTCTTTATTGTTCCGAGCATAGTTAGCTTCATTATTTGATTGTGGGAAACTAGCAAAATAATTGTCCATAGTTATATTATGGTATGTTCATCTTATAGAACTTACAAGTCGCTTGGGCCGATGGGCTATTCGATAAGCGGAATGCGCCTTCTCGTTGAATTCTTGCGTGTATTTGGAGGTTCACAGTAAACATGTTACCTAAGTTAACTAATGCGATGGCCTTGATGTCGTATTTAGCAGGCTTTGAAGGTATGTACTGCCTAAAAGGGCATCGATCTCTGAATCTTACAAGTTGTACGTCAGTTGTGATATTAGGTCCAGGTATAACCGACGTCACTTATTAGTTTTCCTTCGCTTCTGGCGGCTATTGACATTATCAAAGTGTAAGTAACGTAGAAGAACTCGAAACTGATTGTAAGACTTCGTGCAATATATGGCGTCTATCCGAGTACCTGTTATGTTTTGTCTGCCTGATTTACTAACTCCTATAAGGTATAACACTCCAAATAAAGCTCTTATTTCAGACGGATCAGTTTGTTCAGCATCTCGTTTACGATTTTACTTGGGCTTGACATTTTCAATGTATATATTTATAGAATCAGTTATCATTTCCAACAGAACAGGTAACTTCAACATCGTTGTAGAATCCTATAACTTTCTCAACAACATCCTCCTCCTTGGGATCTTTTCCTGAATTAGTATCGTGAACACTTTTCGAACAAAAATGTCAATCATCTTCATCTGGATCTGCTACTTTGAGTACTTTTTCCTCTTATAGCTCTTTGTACCATGCCAGCCATTTTTCCGGATCTTTGCTCATTTTTGAAAGCTATAAGTAATAATTACACATAAAAAAACCCAATATAATAAAAATAAACAAATCATTTACCAACAAATAGTAAGCTCATAATGAAATTCGGATGTCGCGTGGGATACGTATGTGTCCCAAAACCAAATTTAGCCTCAGCAATAACTCTGAAAAGAAAACGCGCACATATGCACCTCACCAAAACCTTGGGTAACTGTCTGAAAGGCTTAGCTAAAAGTTGGTGTATCACATGCACTGTATAAGAACGAATGCACGGTCTTCCAGTAAATGGGTTACGCTGGTATTCTACGCGAGTACGCAGGTTTAATAGTAAATTTTCCCAATATTTGCAGCACTGTCGATGATAATCAAAAAAAAAACAGTTTTTAACCGTATATAAAATAATAAAAATAACACTCAAAATGTTTCTTATTGAAAAAAATGAAAACGGATTAACTTCGGTGTAAACAAGAATCAGATCCATACTCATCCATACAAATCACTGGTATCGGTATCTTCATTTTAATTATAAATGATAACAGTCAAGGAACTAGAAAAACAGAATTTGACCAGTAATCATATATTAAATTAATAGTTAAACAGTAATTAAATTAATGTGCCTGGCACAGTAAAATGGGGAAAGATTGAATATCCTAGAGAGAAAAAACAATCTGAATAATAACTAAAATTAGGTAATGGTAAATTTAGAAAATGAATGAACCACGAGATAAGAGAACCTTTGAAAGGATAAGACATTATCAGATTTATCAAGGTACTGGGTTTCCCCAATAGGGACGTCGTGTTTTTGAAATGTCATAGCAACCATTTTGAAAATGGTAGAACTGTCACTTGTTGACGTTTGTATTTAGTATACTCTAACAAATTACCATGGCAAGATATACGCTTGAACAACGTTTGGAAATTATCCCAAAATTTTATGTTAATAATCGTGTTTTTTTGTGAATTTCATCGACCTGATGAAAATTCGCGTAATGTGCGTGTAATTCGTCGAATCGTGGAAAAGTTTAAACTTGAATTTACTTTGCAGGATACGAAACCACCTACTAGACGCCGAAATGCAAGAGCTCAGGACAATATTGCTGCTGTAAGAGCCACTGTAGCGGAGAATGCAAATGCGTGCGTAAATCATCGTTCTCAGGAACTTGGACTCATCAGAATGACCACTTGGCGAATTCTGAGAAAAGATTTAGGCCTAAACCCTTACAAGATTGTTCTGACTCAAGAACTGAAGCCACTGACCATCATAAGCGTCGTTTGTTCGCGGATTGGGCTCTAGACAATCTCGAAAATGATGACGATTTTTTCAAAAAAAATAAACTTTTCCGATGAAGCTCATTTTTGGTTAAACGGCTTTGTGAATAAGCAAAATTGTCGTTTTTGGAGTGAAAATAATCCACATGAGAAACTTGAGAAACCTTTGCATCCAGAAAAAGTCACTCTGTCTGGTGTGGTTTATGGCATGGTAGCATCATCGGACCTTATTTTTTCGAACATTGTGTAACAGTTAACGGTGAAAGGTATCGAATTATGATAACGGATTTTTTGTGACCTAAGTTGGATGAAATGGATTTGGATGGCATGTTTTTCCAACAGGACGGTGCCACATGTCACAACCATTGATTTATTAAAGGAAAAGTCCCCAGAAACATTGATTTCTCTTGATGTCAGAGATCCCAGGAAAATTCAGCAACTTCGACCAGATGTTTGGCCTCCAAAAATAGGTTAATGCGGATATTTTGCATAAAGTGACCGAAAATTGGGTTCATCGGATTCGCTCCTGCAAACGTAGTCGAGGTGGACATTTGAATGGAATGATGTGTTATTCAGAACATAATTGTTATTTATTATATTTCGCAATAAACTTTTTTTATTTACAACTATTTTTTTCCGTTTTCGTTAAAAAAAAAACATCATGACATTCTTATTGGGTGACCTCTTACAAAGATAGATGGATGGGACAACAATATTTTAAAAA